>CAIGQZ010034990.1:5901452-5916235 GCA_903798205.1 Danio tinwini | reverse complement strand
TTATATTATATTATATTATATTATATTATATTATATTATATTATATTATATTATATTATATTATATTATATTATATTTTCTCTTAAAGGGATAGTTTACCCAAAAAAATTTCACTCGCCTTTAAGTGGTTCCAAACCTTTGAGTTGCTTTCTTCTGTTGAACACAAACTAATCTTTAACCATTGACTTCCATAGTAGGAAAAACAAATACTATGGAAGTCAATGGTTACATGTTTGCAACATTTTTCTAAATATCTTCTTTTGTGTTTAACACAATAAAGAAACTCATAGAGGTTTGAAACAAGTAAAGGGTGAGCAAATATTTACCAAATTTAAATTTTTGGGTGAACTATCCCTTTAAAGACCATTCTAATAATGTAAATAATCTTTATTTATTTATTTTTTCAAATAAATGATTTTTGTATGGAAAGTAAAATCCAATCTGATGTATATCCGATTATAATGATTTATGCAACAAATTCAAATGTAGGATAGGACTTTTAGTGTGCCATTGGTGGATTTCAAGTGAGTTGATCCTGCCCCCGAAAAGTAAACACCAATCCCAGAAGTGATGTTTTTGATGAGGTATGGGGAAGTTATGAGTGCAAGTGAATTTAACACATAATCACATAGCTGTATATGTATGGATTCTGTTTTGTTTCTTTATTGTTCAATTAAAATATTTAGCTTGAGGGCAAAACTAAATGTTTTAATAAAAAAAAGTAAGAATTTAGATCCACAAAAAGTGACAGCAGAAGCGAGAGCAAATTTCACAGATGCATAATCATTTGATTGTTAATTACAGTTTTTTTTTTTTTTAATTAACAAAACTTTTTATTTGCAATCATACATATTTTAACTAAAAATATATTTAGTTTTGCTCTCAAACTTTTTAGATTTGTGATCGAATAATAAAGAAAATAGGTACCTCGATCTCCTTGACGACCAGGTAACCCTGGACTTCCTGGAAGGCCATTTCTGCCTAACCGACCGGGCTCTCCGCGTGGTCCCTCGGGTCCTGGAGGTCCAGGTGGGCCGGAGGGTCCTGGGCTGTTGCTGTGATAGTTGCTGGGGATCTGGTTGAACATATCATTGAATCGACCCATTTGCCCTGTGAAATGCAAAATATCAGATTATAATAACATCTCTTGGGATCATCTACACATCATGACTCAGTTTTTTTGTTTTGGTTTTGTTTAGTTTAGTTTTTAAAGGGCACCTATGGTGAAAAATCTACTTTTTAAGCTGTTTGGACAGACATATGTGTAGGTATAGTGTATAGACCGTCATATTAGGGTGATATAAACACACTCAGTCCTTTTTTTTTCAATTTAACAACATAAAAACGGTGGACCAATTGGAGCTGTTTTGAGATTGACCGCAACTTGACGTAGGAGTGCGGTCTCCCCGCCCACCAATATTGATTGACAGATGTGCATTACCATCTCCTCAGTATGCTGTTTCACGTCCGCCATTTTCAGCGTGAGTCAAAGCGACGTCACCAAAGAAACACCCTTGCTCTATTTTTAGATGTAAGGCTCATTGGGCTCAACATTCACCACGTTAGCGCTCTCCTCCACGCCAGTGTTTGTGAGTTTTGGTGGGTTTGCATACATGTGTACTTTTCATTGTGTCTTCCTTAAACTTCAGCGGTTTGCATTTCCCGCGGTCACAGAAGCTCCCTGTCATCTTAACTAGGTGCAGCTGGAAAGTGCGAGCGCGTTGCCTCACGTGCGAGTCCCTCCATTGGAAATAACGAACTAACGACGCGCAGCGTCATGCATTTTGCGTTGTCCCGGGTGAAAGTGACGACCGTGGGGTTTGCTCACTATTCTGCCGCCTAGGTCGCCTCTATAGACGCGCTGCGCTGCTCAGGACACTGTTCATGTTTCTGCTGTGCCACAGAGCGTAATCTGAATAGTTTCATTTTAAATAACATGCGAATGTGCGCATCTTGTGTGCCGCGTCGTGGCTCTGAGCGACGCATCTGGTGTATGACGCCCTTTAGTTATAGCCTCAAGCAGGTCGTACACCAGAAGCGCCACTCGGCGACACTCAGCGTCGCGCCACGCAGCAGCATGCATTTCTGAATTCTAAACATAAGTTTCTATCGGGTGACACACCGGCGCTGCAATTGTGCGATACTTTCAACTGTCATGTGCTCGCCGTGTCCCGGTGCATCCGGTGTGTGATGCCTTTCAGTCACAGTTAATTCACTGTGCTTTATTAGTCTCGGTGTAGGCTACAAGTTCGGAGCTTTAAACTAGCACACAGCTGGCTGTAAAACTATACAAAGACACATGATTCTGTACTCTCTGCTTGGTCTGTGTCTGAGTCCTACATATACGTCTGAATGCTGGTACTCATGTTGCTTCTGTCTGTCTGCCTGTCTATTGCAATACACACAGCGGGGGAGCTCTTGGCTCTGCCCCCTTGTTAAGTTGGGCGGGAAGTCGAAACTAATTTTCATGTGAAGCAACACGACCCTAAAACAGCAAACTGTGTACACGCCCCCAAAATGACACTTTTTAACACATCATAATAAAAAAATCTGAATTGTGTTTTGAACTGAACCTAAACTGGCACACTCAGAAGAACCATAATATTAATATTACCTCTTAAAAAAGGGTTAAAATAGGTGCCCTTTAATGTAATATTCATACTTTAATTTTTAAAGGATGCATTAAATCTATTATTAATTATTTATATTTATACAAACAAATGATGTTCTTCAGGATTTTCTATTCATCAAAATAATAAAAATAGCAAATATTTTTAAACAGTGCAAAAATATATAGATATTTTTTATTATCTATATTTAATATTTTAAAAAATCTGTATATTTCTTATGAACCAGGTGACACTGGAGCTGATGCTGAAAATGCAGAAATAAATAGAAATGTATTCAAGACATTATCTATCTAACACTTAATCATTAATTCATTCATTTTCCTTCGGCTTAGACTTGACTTTAGAGGTCACCACAGCAGAATGAACCGCCAACTTATTCATTCATTTTCTTTTTGATTTAGTTATTTTTGGCCCTTTAATAATCAGGGATCGCCACAGCGGAATGAACCGCCAACTATTCCAGCATATGTTTCACGCAGCAGATGCCCTTTCAGACACAACCAAGTACTGGGAAACACCCATACACTCTCATTCTCACACACACACACACACACACACACAACCTATTTTGTTTATTCAATTCACCTATAACGCATGTCTTTGGACTGTGGGGGAAGCTACAGCCAACAATCCACACTAACATGAGGAGAGCGTGCAAACTCCACACAGAAATGCCAACTGGTCAAGCCAGGACTCGAACCAGCAACCTTCTTGCAGTGAGGCGACAGTGCTAACCACTGAGCCACCGTGCCACCAGACACAATTTGACTGTATTTCTGATCAAATAATTGCAGCCATGATGAGAATAAATGACTTTTGAATGATAGTATACAGTGCTCAGCATAAATGAATACACCCCATTTGAAAACTAATATTTTTTATAAATGTAATGAATTTTTGTGGTATTATTATAATAATAATAATAATTATTATTATTATCATTAATATTATTATTAACATATATTCATTGGCATGTACTTTTTTTTTGCACTGTTATTTTGCTAAAATAGTGCAGTTTTGGCTTTGGTACTGACTAATCTAACATACTGTACACACATTTCTTATTGCATAGCATCCAATAGAAAGTATTCATTTAAAAGAGATATCCCTACAAACTGAACTCATTTATGTTGACCACTTTATATGTGCAGTAAAAAAAAAACAGCCTCTTAATTGCTTAAAGGGATAGTTCACCCAAAACTGAAAATTCTATCATCATTTACTCAAGCTTTACTTTATCCAAACCTTAATTTCTTTCTTCAGTTAAACACAAAAGAAGATATTCTGAAGAATGCTGAAAACCTGTAACCATTGACTTCCATACTATTTGTTTTCCCTACAATGGAAGTCAATGGTTAAACGTTTCCAGCATTCTCAGTATCTTATTTAGTGTTCAACGCAAGAAAGAAACTCAAAATTGGTTTGGAACTTACTTGAGGTATTAACAGTGAGTCAATTTTCATTTGTGAGTGAACTACCTTTTTAAACAAGTCTTGTCTTTAAGTGAATGGTCTATTTAGTGTTTCTCCTTCAGGACAGTGTACAGGAAGCAATGCATTACCATTCACAAGCTGTTCGCAGACTTGTCTGGCAATAGAGCGCATCATGCTCTGAGATGCGATGTCTCCCTAGAAAAAGGAATACGAGATGTTAACGTCTCCTCCACTTAAACGCTAACCAAATTATGAAAGCAGATATTAAAATCATCACTCACTCTTTCTCCTTTGTCTCCTTTAACTCCGGTAAGTCCCTGCAGAAATAAAAATCACACTGTGACCAATCCAAAAATAAACTTAAATCACTCTTCATTTATGCACAAAAGCACACTGGAGAATTTTAGCAAGTGAACATTTCATTACAGACAATGTGGATCTTCTAACACTATTTGTATTTATATATAACTATTATGTGTACTTTAAAGTACCGTAATCTTCAATGAATATTTGTTTTTCAGTGCAAGTTTCAAAACGTTCTTAAATGAATATACATTTAGCTATGTGGGAAGATTATGTAATACATTATATCATGTTTCTGCTAAATTTTTATGTCGTATTAAAATATTGTTTTCCCATTTTAAGTATAAACCCAGAATGTATGCACTCACCGGCCACTTTATTAGGAACACCTGTCCAACTGTTGTTAATGCAAATTTCTGATAAGCCAATCACATGGCAGCAACTTAATGCATGTAGACATGGTCAAGACGATCTGCTGCAGTTCAAACCGAGCATCAGAATGGGGAAGAAAGGTGATTTAAGTGACTTTGAACGTGGCGTGGTTGTTGGTGCAAGATGGGCTGGTCTGAGTATTTCAGAAACTGCTGATCTACTGGGACTTTCACGCACAACCATCTCTAGGGTTTATAGAGAATGGCCTGAAAAAGATAAACTATCCAGTGAGCGGCAGTTCAGTGGGCACAAATGTCTTGTTGATGCCAGAGGTCAGAGGAGAATGGCCAGACTGGTTCCAGCTGATAGAAAGGCAACTAGTAACTCAAATAACCACTCGTTACAACCGAGGTCTGCAGAAGAGCATCTCGGAACACACAACACTATAAAAGCATAGATCCATCCTGGCTTGTATCAATGGTTCAGGCTGGTGGTGGTGGTATAATGGTGTGGGGGATATTTTCTTGGCAAACTTTGGGCCCATTAGTACCAATTAAGCATTGTGTCAACGACACAGCCTACCTAAGTATTGTTGCTGACCATGTCCATCCCTTTATGACCACAGCGTACCCATCTTCTGATGGCTACTTCCAGCAGGATAACGCATCATGTCAAAGCGCGAATCATCTCAGACTGGTTTCTTGAACTTGACAATGAGTTCACTATACTCAAATGGCCTCCACAGTCACCAGGTCTCAATCCAATAGAGCACCTTTGGGATGTGGTGGAACGGGAGATTCGCATCATGGATGTGCCGGCGACAGATCTGCAGCAACTGCGTGATGCTATCATGTCAATATGGACCAACATCTCTGAGGAATATTTCCAGTACCTTGTTAAATCTATGCTATGGATTAAGGCAGTTCTGAAGGCAAAAGGGGGTCCAACACGGTACTAGTAAGGTGTACCTAATAAAGTGGCTGGTGAATGTATATCTTTATACACTAACTTGACCTGTGGTGGGTGCAATTAGTTAAAAAGTAACTAGTTACCAGAATTAAATTTATTTTCCACTGAAAAAAGTAAGGGATTACTTCTGATTTTTAAGTCATTTAATTATAGCTATTTAAAATAGTGTACATACTGTAAACTCAACAGTTCTGTATACGCAGAGTAATTGTAGACATTCATGTTTGCTATACAAATATATTTACAGAATAACTTATTTTTCAGCTAAAGATGTTTAGATTTGTCAGACAATTACACTTGCTTAAGAAAAAAGAAACTGGGTAAGAAATAAATGTCAACTATGTCATATGTATAATTGGTGTCATTATTACTTTGAAACATTTAGCCTTTTGATACATGTTTAACTTTTCTTTTTTTCAAATAAAGCTAAAAAGCCATCAAATTGAAAAAAATGTTAATAATTTTATTAGTATTCTTAGAGATTTATAAGGATTTTAAGTTTTGTTGCAGCAGGTAATTACACAACACATTGAGTAATTAGTTTACCTTTTAGACAAAGTAATTAGAAAGTCATTTTAAAAGAAATTTAAATGATGTAGTTAGTAATTACTAAGCCTATATGGAATCTGCGCATGCAGAAATTCATGGATTCTTTTTACTTGAGTCTATTTATTTAATTAATTTACTTTTTCTATACATTTCAGTAATATTATTGAATAACACACTCAAAAAATTTTTTGCTGCTTCTTTTAAACTTCTTATTTAAAATTAGTTATGAAACAATCACTATTTTGTGATTATATTCTCAAAATCTGCATGAATCCACAGATTTTATTTATTTATTTATTTATTTATTTATTTATTTATTTATTTATAAACATACATATATAACAATGTATATGTATGCTTAAATATCAACTTAAATTTCTTTAAAATAATAGACAAACAGATCCCAGATAATTTGGCATTTAGATTAGTATTAAATTACAGATAGAGTGACAAATCTGAGCATGTTTCTAAATAAGCATATGAAATTATTGCGGTTTGTTGCTGAAAAGTCAGCGGGAGACTTTCAAACAATAGCAGAATTCGCTTTCAAACAATAACTATATTAAAGAAAAAATTCACCCCAAAAAATTTGTCATCATTTACTCACCCTTTACTTGTTTCAAACATTTATGAGCTTTTTTTCTTCTGTTGAACTCACAAAAGAAGGTATTTCAAAAAATGTTGGAAACCTGTAACCATTGACTTCCATAGAATTTGCCTTTTCTACTACGGAAGTCAATAGTTACCAGTTTCCAATATTTTTCAATATACCTTCTTTCTTCTCTTGAAAACCAAACAAGATATTTCTGAAAATGTTAAAAACCTGTAACCATTGGCTTTCGTAGTATTTTCCTTTCCTACTATGGAAGTCAATGGTTACCAGTTTCCAACATCTTTCAAAGTATCTTCTTTCGTCTCTTGAACACAAAAGATTTTTTGAAAAATGTTAGAAACCTGTAACCATTGACTTCCATAGTATTTGCCGTTTCTACTACGGAAGTCAATGGTTACCGGTTTCCAACATTTTTCGAAACATCTTCCTTTGTGTTCAGAAAGTCTGGAACCACTTTGAGGGTGAGTAAATATTCGTTTTTGAATGAACTATCTCTTTAAAGAGATGTTTGTTTCTTTCATTCCTCCTTCCATGTTCATTTCCACTAATTGAATGTATTAGCGGCAATGCTGTTTGTATGTCTATGAAAAACAAAAGGGTTCATACCGGAACACCTGTATCTCCATTCTTTCCAGGCTTTCCAGCAGGTCCGGGCATTCCAGGGGCTCCTGGGGGTCCCTGAACAAAAGCAAAACAGTGCTGGTCTTCAGCAAAACAGATGTGTGCGATACAGTCTCACATCTGAGCAAAAGAAAACAAACTTAACAACACTCCCTCCTCCTCCTCATCAAGAACATACCATTGCTCCTTGAGGGCCCATGGGTCCCACCGGCCCCTCCTTCCCTGGGGGTCCCTGCAACGAGGATATACATTGATTAAGCTCGACTGATTACACAGATTAGACATGCACGTTCTCACCCACAGAAATTAAGGTAATGAGTCTTGCAAAAAAGAAACATCTGTGTTGGGTTTCACCGCTTGATGAAAATGATTGTCTCAATGTTTCAAGGGCTATTGAGAGGCTGTTGAGATTTTACACTTTTTTTTTTGCTTGTTACAGACTGTGGTATTTTTATTGAAGATAAGTTTAGTAGTAACTCATAATTCACAATAACAACTCTATTGCATATAAAGCACATTTAAAAGTAGCTATAACCAGAATTCTTAATAACAACAACAATAATGAGGATGTCTAGCTTTAACGGTGCTATTGTTCGTGCTCAGTGCTCAGCATAAATCAGTAAACTATCTTTGAAAATTAATATTTGTATCCATTTCACAATGAATACAGACAATATATAGTACATTATTAAACAAAAGAGTTTATTAAACAGTTGCAGATAAGTATTGAACATGTCATGTTGTTTTCCTGGGAATAATATATCTAAAGGAGCTGTTGACATGGAATTGAACCAGATTTTGGTTAAAAACCCAAACAATACAAACATAAAAAAAAACAAAAAATCAGAAAAAAATTATGATAAATGAGCTCTGTATAATAACAATAACAGTGAAATGACACAAGTGCTGAACTACTGAAATGTATTAAATACTTTATATAAAAACCTTTTGGTGACAGCAGCTTACAGCCGCCTCTCATATGGAGAATGAAGCCACATGCATTACTCAGGTGTGAGTTTCTTAGACTTCAACAGTGTCAAAATCTTGATGCTTCTGTGGGTCTCGTCTATCATATCTGAGCTTTATTTTGTATTCTCTATTGGATTCAGTTCAGGTGATTGGCTGGGCCATTCTAAAGCTTGATTTTCTTTCTCTAAAAGCAATTGAAAGAAAGGTGATTTAAGTGACTTTGAACGTGGCATGGTTGTTGGTGCAAGACGGGCTGGTCTGAGTATTTCAGAAACTGCTGATCTAATGGTACTTCACGCACAACCATCTCTAGGGTTTATAAAGAATGGTCAGAAAAAGATAAGCTATCCAGTGAGCGGCAGTTCTGTGGGCACAAATGTCTTGTTGATGCCAGAGGTCAGAGGAGAATGGCCAGACTGGTTCCAGCTGATAGAAAGGAAACTTTTAACTCAAATAAGCACTCGTTACAACCAAGATCTGCAGAAGGGCATCTCGAAACACACAACACTATGAAAGCATGGATCCATCCTGGCTTGTATCAATGGTTCAGACTCCTGGTGGTGGTGTAATAGTGGTGTAATGGAGAGTTTCCTTAGCTGTGTTTTGGATCATTGTCTTGCTGAAATGTCTACCCTGGTTTTATCTTCATCCTCCTGCTAATGTAGATGTTGGACTGAAGCAGTGAATATACATTTACACTGAGCATGGGCAGAGGGCTGCTGAAGAACTACTGAAAGATTTCAGCTGCTATCTGGGCTTTCACTGCCTTTCTACACCCCCTTTCTTCATATATTCAATACTTTTTTTTCCTGCGTCATTTCATTTTATTATACAGAACTTTATTTGTGAACTAGTTAGATTTGTTTTCTTTGCATATATGGATTTCTTTGGTTGTTAGTCAGCAGCACCTTTAGAAATATGTTTTCTGACAAAAATGGTGACGTGTTCAATACGTATTTTCTCCACTGTATATCCATTGCAATAAGAGTTTGATCATCTAACATCTTTAGTAATGGAAGGATAATACATTTCACTTCAAATGAGGTGCTGTGGGAAAAAAATGAAAAACATTTAATCTAAATTTTATATTTTTTATGAGTTTTCCTTTTTATGAACGCATTCATGTACTGCTTTTTGCACCATGATCTTAAATTATTTTGTTAGATTCGTAGTTACCCAGCAAGCATTTTTTGTTTTTAAAAGATGTCTAAACACAGTCGTCTTGGCTAAAACAAGGCTAAATTTGGGCTGTCAGTGAAAATCTAATAGATGTCTAAGAATAGGTCAAAACTAGACTAGTCGTCAAATAAACAGAAATGAATGACCACATATAAAGGGCCCTATCATACACCTGACACAATAAGGTACAAGACATGTTTGGTGCGATTTGTTGCTATTTTCAGAACAGTGCAACCCTAATTTTCCCTCTTTATGCCATGTTGTTTAAATAGCAAATCCACTTGCGCCGCTTTGTGGACTCATGGGTGTTTCGGTCTAGAAAGGAGGTGTGTTAAGGTGCATTGTTGGCACGTTGCTATTTTGAGAAACTAAAATGGACTGCGCGATTGACCAACTGAAAGCAGGTCTAAAGTCCAGCACAGAGTGCATTAGTTGTGCACCTTAAATGCTTACACATTGCTTAATACACACAGGATGTACAGCAATACACAAATATCTTTACATATGAAAAAAATTCAAGGATTAAATCCATGGCCTCCATGCCATGGCTTTTTTCAGTTTATTCATGATAATTTGCCTTTGTATAATGTTATTATTATTAGCATTATTATTTATTAACCGCATATTTAATTAGTTTTAATAAAAAACTAGTTAAGATTTGTCCACCTGTGGGGTTTTGGAGACGTCTGTGTCATCATATGTGGCATCAAAACAGGACGTGTGTTTGGATATAACTCAGTTTTTTGACCCCACTTTGTTATTATTGTTCATTTATTCCTTTGCTGGAAATTAGAACTGAATTTAAAAATAGTTTTGAAACAAATCTTTGTGCTTAACAAATGAAATTAAATATGTATGCTGATGGATGTCTTCAGTGGAGTGAGTTTCCACCGTTTCCTTACTCTACGACAGTAAAGGAGTAAAGTAAAAGTAAAGTAAAGAGAAAGTAAGGAGGCCGAATGGAGGAGGCTCATTCTTTATCCTCGCGCTGCAGATGCTCTGTTGAACTGTTTATTAATTTATGATTTGGTTATTGGTAAAACAAAGACAGTGCGGGTCAGGTACTGTAGTTGAAACGGTAGGCTACAAATAATGAATTCATTATGAATTAATCAATTATTCATGAATAATTAATTCACCTCCCCCTATAAAGACGATGCCATCGTCCATCGCGATGATTCACATTAGACATCGTACAATGCTAAATTGGTCAACATCACCCAACCCTAATTCAGACATGCCCCTAATGCTTTTGCACCATGCGCTTTGCGTCTAGATGATTAAAATAAAGCTCAAAGTCTGTCTAATCTGTCTATTTGATGACTGGTCTAGTTTTGGGCTATTCTTAGATGTCTTTTAGATTTTCACTGACAACCCAAGTTTAGTCTTGTTTTAACCAAGCTGTCTACGTTTAGATGTCTATAAGACTTCTATTAAACAAAAAATTGTTTTCTGGGTAGGGTTAGAGTTTAGGGTTAGTTTGGCTAATCTACATACACAAATATATTTATTGTTTAAAGTTTATTTATTTATTTTTTTATATATTTCACATGAATTTTAACGTATTATCTTTCTATTTCTAAAGCCGTTTGGTGACTAAAATATTGTTTATATATATATATATATATATATATATATATATATATATATATAAACAATATTTTATATATTATCTGTTTAATAAATCTGTTTTGTTTGAATGAATGAAAATATATGACCTATATTCACTGAAAAATGGTTAAAAAAGTATTTATTTATTTTTTTAATAGGGTGTACTCAATATTAAGCACTATATAAATATAAAGATATAGCTGAAATGAATATATTACATATTGGCTTTGTTTACATATGTCTAGCTTATACCAAAACATTATTAATGTAAATAGAGTCATAGTATAGTTCTTTCATTTTCAGGGTGACATTCATTCATTCATTCATTCATTTTCTTTTCGGCTTAGTCCCTTTATTAATCAGGGGTCGCCACAGCGGAATGAACCACCAACTTATCCAGCATATGTTTTACGCAGCGGATGTTTTTCCAGCTGCAACCCAAAACCAGGAAATGGGGTGACATATGACAACAAATCATTCAGTGCCATTTTCCAGAGATTCCCCGTAACATGTCTTCACTCACCCGTATTCCAGCTGGTCCAATAGGCCCGATGGCACCAGGCGGTCCTGGTGGACCCTTAGAGAAAGAATGGAAGAAAAAAACAAAAGCTTAAAGCAACAATCTCACTTGCCAGAGCCTCACACCGGTTTCACATTAGCACAGGTCGCTTACCTCCGACCAAACAAACGAAACTCAACTTTACACAAGCGATTTCCCTCAACACACAACACATCCCTCCGTTTCATTCTAGCTGGATTTCTTTCTCGTTGTCAATGCTGCGTCTCCTTTGATGTCTTGGCATTAGATTTACAGGGCACTTAATATATTCCAGATCTGTTTTACTGGCCGTTATAAACCCCGGCTGCATTCTCTGCAAGTCATTAAATGCATGTTGTTATAGCAGCTCCTTCACCTGCGCGCCTCTTCATTAAGACAGATACAGTATCACACAGTTCATCCTGGAGGACTTACAAAATCACCATGCAGCTCAATCACAACAACCCCTGCCTTCGTTCACTTTTTAATTGGTTAATTAGGTCAAATAAACGTCTCGTCTGCAGGATCTGCTGAATGCTGCCAATGTTTTTTTTGTTTTCAGGAACTAGTTGTTGCCTCGCATTAGCGTTTACTTCTGTGTGTGCTCTGTGAATGATCTGATTGGTCTTATAATCATAATTGTCCTGCAAATCTTCCCAACGTTTTTTAGATAAAGTGTTCTGTTTTAATAATGGAGCTTTTCATGTTTGACAAATGAGAAAAATCTATATGAATGAAGTCCTTGAGTCGTCTGATATTATACAGTATGAAAACTGACTATAAAAAGACTATAATTCATTCATTCGTTCATTTATTTACTTTTCGGCTTGGTCTCTTTATTAATCTGCAGTCGCCACAGTTGAATGAACCGCCAATTTATTCAGCATATGGTTTACGCAACGGATGCCCTTCCAGTTGCAACCCAGTACTGGGAAGCATACTATAATTATTAATAGAAATTAAAGATATTTATTCATTAGTTATTATCTCGTTTTGCAGCTCAGTGAACAGTTGAACAGTGATTTATGCATTTTCCATCGCTTTAGTCTCTTATTTATCAGGGGTCGCCACAGCAGAATGAACCACCAACTATTCTGGCATATGTTTTACGCAGTGGAGGCCCTTCGGGTTGCAACCCAGTACTGAAAAACACCCATACACTCTCACATTCACACACACATTCACACACACACACACACACACTCATACACTACAGCCAATTTAGTTCATCCAATTCACCTATAGCACAATGTGTTTAGACTGTGGGGGAAACCGGAGCACCGGGAGGAAACCCACGCCAACAAGGAGACAACATGCAAACTCCACACAGAAATGCCAACTGACCCAGTAAGGACTCAAACCAGCAACCTTCTTGCAGTGAGGCGACAGTGCTAACCAATGAGCCAGCATGCCGCCCAAAAGTGATTTATTCATTCATTCATTCATTTTCTTTTCGGCTTAGTCCCTTTATTAATCTGGGGTCATCACAGCGGAATGAACCGCCAACTTATCCAACATATGTATATAATATGTAGCCCACAGTTATATTATTTAGTACTAAATTAATCTGATATTAAAATCTAAATATAGCATACATATATAGAGGTATAAATAATTTTGGCTTGACTGTATAAATAGTTCAATGAAAAATGATTAGCCCCCTTATGAATATTTATTTATTTTTCCACTATTTCATTATTCCAGTTATATTTCTTCTTCTAGAGAAAGTATTTTTTTTAAGGCTAGAATTATTAGCCCCGTAAAGTTATATACATGTAAACATTATAAACAGGGCTTGACATTAACTTTTTTTGATCACCAGCCACTGTGGCTAGTAGTTTTCCAACCATACACAATTTTGTTGTTGGTAAAATATATTTGCTATGCATAAATTTGACTTCAGCATGCTAAAATGTCTTGATTTTAGACATTGTGTTATGTCCACATGCCTCCTCATTCATTTCACTTTTTTTGTGTGTATGAACTTGTTCAATGTGCATGAGCAAATAGGCTGTGGTTTCTTAGTGTCGCATTGCAATTCGTTTTAATTTCACAGACTTTTCAGGGCTCAACACTAACGATTTACCAAATTTATCTCTGACCACAAATGTTAAATAATATGTCAAAACATGCGAAATATAGCTATATACGTGCTGTTTTTAGTCAACAAAACCTTTCTTAAAAAAAAAAACATTTAACATGACAACAAATACATAACAAAAATATTTATTATTGCCATGTATCTAAAACTATGCACAGTAAACCTAGTCTGTCCAGGCTAACGGTTTCTCAGATCACTAGTTAACTACACATACATGGGGGGTTAATCTCCTAATAAAGCAATGTTATTGTAACAATGATAATTAAACCATATTAACAAAATTAAGCAAAATTAAGCAAAAGAAAGCAGGTGAAAAACATACCGTGTGTGATAATGGAAGGATGATCACGCACACGGGTAACGTTAGGCCCATAATCCATTCTGTTCAAAGAATAGTTAAAACAAAACTGGCAACCGCTGCTGCTTACAAAGACATATTTTAAAAACATCTGGAGCTTTTGGAAGCAGCAGGATTGTGGATGCACGAGCATCACTTTTTGTCCAGTCTATTTTAAACAGAACTGATCGCAGTTGCGTTTCCAGGCACGGTTGCTTCGCACCAGGAAACGGGAGCACACATGCTTTTTTTAAACAGTCTTACACATCACATCACCTGTGCACGCGAGTGATCATCCTCTCATTCGGTATTCACCTGCTTTCTTTTGCTCGCATGAACGCAATTTTTGTCGGTCATGCTGCTTCTCGATTCTAAGATCACATTTGCACGAATATTGAGCCATCTTTATTGTAGAACTCTGCTTTTAAGATACCTATAATTTAAAAATTATCTGCAACCAGGCAGATTGTGAGAGTGTCTATTTAACCCTCCACAGCTGAAATCTACCCACATTTGGCAGGCTGGCGGGTGTTAATGTAAAGCCTTGTATGTATCTAT
>CAIGQZ010034990.1:5865013-5886452 GCA_903798205.1 Danio tinwini | reverse complement strand
AGTAAACATGTTAACAATTAATTCAAATTTAAATACAGTGGCATTCGAGGTAAACTTTAAATAAGGTAATTTACTTTTTAAAAAAAGTAATTAATTATAAATTACATCATTACAATGTTATTAAAACTAACTATGATGTCTGAAAATAATCATTCTTCTGATTCTGATTTCTGAATTTAAATCTCTATAAATCTCAACACAATATAAATTAAGCTCTTTAATTGCTATAATATTGTGCCAAATCTGGCTTTTAAGTTTTATTAAAAATTGAGTCCCACTTTATATTAAGTGTCCTTAACTAATATGTACTTTAATAATTATATTATTAATAATTGTACAAATTAACAATTTGTTACAATGCACCTTTTGCGCAAATACACGTTTTCACAGTGTACTTATGATTTACTATGCTTTTTTATAATTACATCTGTAATTAATCTCTGTAATTACATTTGTAGTTACACTCTTGACCCTCCCTTACACTTTAAACTATCCTTAAAAGTAGCCAAACCTGTCCCAAACCCTTCCCATATCCCACATCATTCGCCCCAGAAATGTTCTGCGATACATTATGAACAAAATAAGTACATTGTATTCACATTTTGATGCAAGTACATAGTATTTAAGGACACTTAATATGAAGTGGGACCAAAAATTGTATTACTTTTTAAATAAATTTTAGCTAACAATATAATATAATACAATATTTTCAAAAAAGAAGTGAACATTATGTAAAAAACATTCAACTTTTAAAAAACATTGAGAATGCATTTCATATTATCATAAAAAAATGCACAAAAGCATGCATATCACTTTAAATGGGTGCTCAGCCAAACGACAAAAAGTGCAAAAATATATGTTCAAAACAACACCAACGCTCCAAAAAAAAAAAGCCAATTTATTAAATTAAAAAAGCTGATACAACAGCGTGTAATGTTTCAAGAAGACAGTGTTGATCACAGTATGTTGCTCTTCTTTTATACACTTTCGGATCACATGATCTCAAACATTATCTCACAACAAAAAAAAGAGAGAAAAATACACATTTATAAATTATACAACTTACATATTTAAAACGAAAATACAAAAAAATCCTAATAATACATCACAAATAACAAAAAAACATAAAACAACATGATTTGATCCAGAAGTGTATAAAAAACAAGCAACATACTGTGATGAACACCGCCTGCTCAAAACGTTACACACCGTGTATTGGCCTTCTTAATTTAACACATTGGTATTTTTGGAGCTTTGGTGTTGTCGCCTTTTTGAATATATATACAGTTATTAGCCCCCTTAAATTATTAGGCCCCCTGTTTATTTTCTTTCCCAATTTCTGTTTAACAGAGAGGTTTTTTCAACACATTTCTAAACATAATAGTTTTAATAACTCATCTCTAATAACTGATTTATTTTATCTTTGACATGATGACAGTAAATAATATTTGACTAGATGTTTTTCAAGACACTTCTATACAGCTTAAAGTGACATTTAAAGGCTTAACTAGGATAATTAGGTTAACTAGGCAGGTTAGGGTAATTAGGCAAGCTATTGTATAATGATGGTTTGTTCTGTAGACTATGTAAAAATATATAGCTTAAAGGGCTAATAATTTTGACCTTAAAATGGTGTTTAAAATTAAAAACTGCTTTTATTCTAGCCTAAATAAAACAAATAAGACTTTCTCCAGAAGAAAAAAATATGATCAGACATACTGTGAAAATTTCCTTGCCCTGTTAAACATCATTTGGGAAATATTTAAATAAGAAAAAAAAATCTAACTGTATATTATTATTGACCACTTTCTTTGAAAATTAGTTGAAAAATACAATTATTTTACTAAATTTATTTGTATAAGAAAAACACGAGCACTCCGCTTCTCTGAATAGATTAATACAAAATAGCAGAATTGATTTATAGTATTCAAGGGAAGTAACTGTAATTAAATTACAACACAATATAAATTATACTCTTTAACTTATATAATATTGTCCCAAATCTGGCCTTTAAGTCTTATTAAAATAACATGCAATAACAAACATAACATTTTTTAGTTAACAAACAATATACTCTAAAAAACAATGCGCTAGATGTATAAAACATTAATCTTTTTATGCACTGACACAAATTTCATTATCATTATCATTGACTAATTTCTTAAAAACATGTTGAAAAATACAAGTAATTTACTAAATATATGTGTATAACAAACACACAATTACTCTGCTTCTCTGAATTAATTTATACAGAAAAGCAGAATTAAAATGCAGTATTTAAGGCAAGTACTGTAAATTATACAGTAAGTAAGTGTAATTGAATGACCTAAAAATAAAGAGTAATCCCTTATTTTTCAGTGGACAAGTAATTTATGTGCAGTAGGTAGTTACTTTGTAACTTATTACTAGGGCGAGACAGATTCTGTGGACATTTTTGCTATTTCTGCGAATAATTTTGTAAAAATAATAATAATTTGCATATTTGTGCAGAATGATTTTGAGAATATCGTAAGCAAAACATGAAATAAAAAATAATACCTTTTATACTGTAATGTTTACAATGTAAATCCAATTAGATCCACTTATTTGGTAAACAAAGCAAGTCTGTCATATAATATATCTACTAAAAGACAGAAAATATTACTTCACAAACTGTATTGTAGATAAATCATATAAACATTTTCATATTAGTCAATAATATTTCTGAAATTCATTTGAAAACTGAATAAATATAAATTTACACACTACACAAGTAAATAAATAGACTCAATGATAGGCTAAAAATTTGCGTATGTGGATTCTGTGTGGGCCTACTCATTACACACAATAATGATACAATAATATTACAAATTCTATTCCTCCCTCTCATGACTTACCACTGGCCCCTGTGGCCCCTGGGGTCCCGAACTGTCTGAGGTGCAGGTACATGCATTGGGAAGAGCTGGACACTTGGATTCATCTCTCTGAATGACAGCAAGAACAAATAAAATATGAGAACAACCATCTACACATTACTTGTGAACTTATAATCCAGAATAAAATAACTATTTGTATACAGTGGGTTAATTTAAAGCAATCAATTTCTTGACAAGACTACTGTAATATCTTTCACATCAAATGTAGTTACTGGATTTCTTATGTCTCTAATATACAGTATTTGGAATAACTAACACATCGCCAACTTTTTCAGCATGTGTTTTATGCAGCGGATGCCCTTCCAGCTGCAACCAAGTACTGGAAAAAATACCCATACACTCTTACATGCACACACAAACACATACACTACGGCCAATTTAGTTCATTCAGTTCAAGTGCATGTGTTTGGACTGTGGGGGGAAACCGAAGCACCCGGAGGAAATCCCCGCCAACATGGGGAGAACATGTAAACTCCACACAGAAATGCCAGCTGACCCGCCTGAGACTCGAACCAGCAACCTTCTTGGTGTGAAGCCACAGTGCTAACCACTGAGCCACCGTGCCACCTCGTAGGATTGATTTTACAAGAAGAAATAAAGTTGGGCAGTCGGTTTTGACTTTGTGTATAACCACATTTATTATTAAAGAAAACATATAACACATAGCTAATTTCATAAGGAAACGCTCTATTTAAATCAGTTATTGACTTTTCTCAAAACATTCACCACACTGAACTCTACTATTCATTCCCTTTGTGCAATATGCAGAGATGTTTTGCTTTTGGACGATAACTGTTCAAATCATTTTATAAATGTAGTTATTTATGCGGTCTGCCACAGAGTGTGATCCAGTGCTTGCATTACTTTCGGAAATTACTTCCTCTCTGTATAAATATTCAAATTACATGAGAAATAACACAACTTTTTTGGAAAATACCAATACCAAATACCTTATTTGTGGAAATACCAAACTCAATATTAGCCTAGCGATTTGATTTGTTATTGTGGAGTGAAACGGTGGAATATTTGTTAAGCATTCATTCACTTACCTTCGGCTCAGTGCCTTATATATCAGGGGTAGCAACAGCAGAATGAACCGCCAATTATTCTAGCATATGTTTTACGCTGCAGATGCCTTTTTATACGTCTTAATTTTCGGGCATATAGCAATAGTTCCCCAGTATGTTAACAAATGCTTTATTACCACGAATTTCTACAGTTTTGTGAGCACATATACTTTAAAGAAAAGACTATGCTTTATTATTATGCTTATAAATGGCAATTAAAGGCTCAGTTTTGACTCAGGACCCACTGGTACATGTTTCAAATAATTGCAAAGAAATTATGTTAAATGAAACCAGATTTGTTTTGATTAATTGCAAGATTCAAATTTAATATTCTGCTAAATTTATCCGGATGTCATTGCACGGCAGCTTTGAGCAAGATAACTTTGTAAACATGATTGCCCCTGTAAAACGTGCATACACTACCTGACAAAAGTCTTGTTGTTGATTTTGTTTGTAAGAGCAACAAATAATAACTTGTCTACTAGTTGATCATTTGAAAAAGTGGCAGAAGGTCCATTTTTCTGATGAATCATCTGTTGAACTGCATCCCAGTCACAAATACTGCACAAGACCTATTGGAACCCACATGGACGCAAGAAACCAGTCAAGTTTGGTGAAGGAAAAATCATGGTTTGGGGTTACATTCAGTATGGAGGCGTGCAAAAGATCTGCAGAGTGGATGGCAACATCAACAGCCTGAGGTATCAAGACATTTGTGCTGCCCATTACATTACAAACCACAGGAGAGGGCAAATTCTTCAGCAGGATAGCGCTCATTCTCAGACTTCTGCCTCCACATTAAAGTTCCTGAAAGCAAAGAAGGTCAAGGTGCTTCAGGATTGGCCAGCCCAGTCCACAGACTGAAACAATTTGTCTGGGGTAAGATGAAAGAGAAGGCATTGAAGATGAATCCAAAGAATCTTGTTGAACTCTGGGAGATGTTGAACTCCAGATGACTTTATTAACAAGTGATTTGAGCCATTGCAGAGATGTATGGATGCAGTCCTCCAAGCTCATGGGAGTCATACACAATATTCATTCTTTTCCCACTGCACCATGACTTTATATTCTATACTGGACATTATTTATGCTAAGTGACAAGACTTTTGAAAGGGTACCAACACGAGAAAGGGTACCAAAAGGGTACCAAAAGGCAGAGCTAGACGTGCAGCTGAACGCTATTGGTTTACAGAGATACGTCATGAGTTCACGCAACAAGCCAGAATGAAAACAAAGAAGCCGCCATGTTTTCATACACAGCCGAGAGACTATACAGTATATACATATAATAACATGTAATAACGAGCCCTGTTCGATCTGGGCTCAAACGAACCTTGTCGTCGTCTTGATTAACAGCCACAAAACCAAAAAGAAGAGCAGATTTTACCCTGTGCCCCGTAGTTTTTTACGAGCCAGTCTGAAGCGCGAGCGGTTTCGCTTTCTTGCTTGCGCTTGCCGCGCGTCTATATCTGAAATAACAAACTTCTTGAGCTGATGATAATAACGTGCGCTTGATTATTGACGTGCTTTTGAAACATGATCCTGTCAGAAACTGACAAATGCGAGAGTGACGAGCGAAAAAACAAAAGGAGAAGCTGGAAAAAAAGGAGCACTATTTTTTCAGCAAACGTGAACAAACTGCCATGTTTAACTATTATCATCACCTTTTGGACTATTATGAACTCAGAATGATGGAATTACTTTCTAACAAGAGGCTACACGTGCTGCTGAAGATTAGATGCATTTAATCATGAGAGGTCTGCACTATGGGCTATATTTCCTGCTGTTTTGAACCTAAATAAGGACTAAATGTATGCTGTGTGTAGTTTTTCTGTAATTGGTAACATATCGGAGACTGTAAGGGTCTGTATGTGTTCATATATGTTGCATTTATTTATTTATTTTATATAATTGCAGACGTTACAGTAGGCTGTCATTGATCTGCAGTTATTATTAACTCATGTTCATAGAAAAGTTAGTAATAAACATTTATACAGAAACATTTCTGTGTGTAAAGCATCTGTTTTGTGAGAAGTGCTTCTCATATGATATGTGAGCGACCCGTACAGCTTTACTGTAGACATTTTTTCGAGCAAAAATGACGTCGACTGCAACTTTCTGTCGTACCATTGGTACCCTTTTAGCAGTGGAAACGCAAAAATCAAGACATGATCATATTTTATTTTGGTAAAATAAGTGTAACCTAAAGGCCTTTACCTTTTATTTAAGCCACTTCTGATACCAAATGATTAACTAAAAGTCAAGTTGTTATTTGTTGCTCCTAAAACTTGAATAGGCAACAAGACTTTTGCCAGAAAGTGTACAAATCAAGTAGGTTAAAAGTCTGCTAAAAGCAAATAACACACCAGGGATGCAGTTGTGAAGGTTTAGGAACACTGCATTTTCTCCATATGAATGTGGAATCAAATTGATGCCCTCCGCTGGCTTTGTTGTGTGGAAAGATCACACAGCTAAACAGTCCTGATTAAATCCTCTTGTGTTTTGACTGTCAGAAATACCATAGGCACATTCAAAGCATTTCATCATTTGCTTATGGAAGACTAAAAGAATAATGAAGAGTTTGGACTCAGCTGGTTTCACGGTTTGCATTCAGACAGTTTGACTTCAACTCGTTCTCACTCCAAAACCAAAAACCACAAATGAGTGACAGTGAAATACGTCTTTTAAACCCTGTCAGCTGTTGACAAACCAAAATGTCATGGAGGGGCTTACAATGACAGATCAAAGGAAGGAAATGCTCTAATAATAGGGAGAAGATAATGTCATGTTTCAATCTGGTCGACAGAGAAACATATGGAAAATGAAGAGCTCTATAAGTAAATAAAAAAGATGTAAGGGATACGTGCGTCAATTTACTCGTCATTTGTTTTTAATTTTGATAGCCTCTGGAGCAGTCTGGGGTTACAAGCTTTGCTCAAAGCCACAGTGATCAAAGGCATGCGGGATGTAAACAGTGCGGTTCAGGGGTCACCCGTACCTGAAATTTAACCCAGCATTGGTGTTTTTTCACCTTTGTCTAACCCTGGTTTAGTGTTTTTTTTTCTTAAATTGAAACAAAAGGCCAGAACTAACAACAGTTAAAACAGTTAAAACATCCACTTTTGATTATTTATGAAATGCAATAGCCATTTTTGAGTTCAAACCCTTTATAAATGTACTAGTTAGCTTTAAAATAACTTAAAGCAGCATGTAGTTGATAGGTCATAACTTGTAAGTGATGTGAAAGCAATATGCAGTCACATATTAATCCTCAAAGTTGTTTTGAAATGCCTAAATGTAAGTTTTCTTCTTCTAAACAATTTTTTTACAAAGGGATATACCGATATTGAGTTTTTCCTGATACAGATAACTATTTAGATTGAGGCCAATATATCTGCCGATAAATATAAATACTACTCATTCAAATGTATTCAATGTTTCTTTTATTCTTGTTAATGTGAAGCACTTTGAACTAGCATTATGTATAAACTGTGCTATATAAATAAACTTGCCTTGCCCTCTGAACTTTATTAATCGGTTATTCGTTTCTATGGCCAACCTTCTTTTATATAAATACAATCTACTGCCTGACAAAAAAATAAAGCATAAATAAAGCAACCAAGTCACTGAACATTATGCAAAATATAGCAGTAAGATAATAAAAAAAGTGGCAGGCATCAAGGATGTAAATGGATCAACCAGCAAAAATAATACATCATTTATTGGTTTAAAGATTTCGGCCTGATTTTGTTGTCAGATCGATACCGGTAAAATTAAAAATGATCAGCTGATATCTATATGGCTGATGATACATCCCTTTAACTACTTAATAATGGATTAAAGGCATTTTAATATTTTGAAATGATGAGCACGGTGTCACCATTTGAACAAAATCACGTTTTTGTAGTTTACATAGAAACATTAACTGTGTTGTTTTCAAACACTTTAAAAAATGCCTTAAATGCAAGTTTACTTCCTCTAAACAGATTTTTAGAAAATGATTTTTAAATACTAGTTAAATAATGTATGAGTGCACCAATATGGATTTTTTTTAATACTGATAACTAATAAGTATTTAGATTCGGAAGACAAAAGCTATATCAGTAAAATAATGAAAAAAGTGGCAGGCATCAAGTATGTGAAGTGGATCAACCAGCAAAAATAATACAGAATTTATTGGCTTTTAACACAATCACGTTTTTGTAGTTTACATAAAAAATGTTTTCAAACAATTTAAAATGTTTTAAAATGCTTTAAATGTAAGTTGGCTTCTTTTAAACATGATTTTTAAATACTAGTTTAGGAATCAATGTATGGATGCACGGATATAAATTTTTTCCCAATACCGATAACCGATAATTAAGATTTGGAGGCCAACAGCCAATATATATCTGCAGATAAATATAAATATTACTTATTCTTATCTTTCAAAACAATTGCAAAAAAAAGGTAAACACATCCAGTGAACAACTGAACAACTTCAGAAGGATTTGAACAGATTTTTAACCTGTTTTAATAATTTTTATTCTTTGTTGTTTTTATTTCTTATACTTGTTTTATTTCATGTTTCTTGTATTTGTGTAATGTAATACACATTGAGTTACCATTGTGTATGAAATGTGCTATATAAATATACTTGTCTCTGATCTGTATTTATTCTCTTTTATTTAAGTTATCAGACTGATACCGATAACATTAAAAATGACAATTATCGGTCGATATCGATATGGCTAACAATATATATAATGCATCCCCTCACTGTAAAAAATGCTGGCTTCCACACAATTGATTTGTGTTGGGACAAAATTTAGCATTAAAGTTAACTTATTTATTTATTTATTTATTTATTTATTTTTACAAATTTAAGTGGATTGAACATAACACAATTCTTGAGTTTTTTTGGGGACAACTCAATTGTTTTATTTTAGCTAATTTTAAATAAGTAGTTTGAACAAAAAGCACACATAATATTGTGATACTTAATTATGGATAAAAAAGCATTTCAACATTTTAAAATGAAGAGCACGATATCACTGTTTTAACAAAATCACGTTTTTGTAGTTTACACAGAAACATTAATGCTGCTGCTTTCTAACCCTTTCAAAAATGAGCTTTTTCAGTCCCTAAAAACACTGTTCCCAAGCAAACAAACTGCCAAATGGCATAAAAGGTTTGTCATTTCTAGCTGAGCCTGGTGCTGTTAAAACACCCCCCAGAGCTTATACATATGTGCAATGCAAATACATTCAGCGGTGCATAAGTTGTAACTCAGCGGCCCTTAAGGTCAAAACTAGGCTAAGTTGTAACTTACACACAGCTGGCGTATAATCCCTAGAGGCTTTCTTAAAGTCTTCTCTTACCATTGAAGGAAGGTCACAACATCTGTCCCTGCTGGTCCAGCCGAGACTGCACACAATGTCAAACATCTGGAGCTGAAACTGGCCAACCAGAGAGAAAACGGATGTTACACGTGTCTTTGATAAAAGCCTGCATTTTCTAATATGGGCCTCAGATGATCTATTAAAAGGATCCAAGCTTGAAAAAGTGAGAGTGTTTAAACGCATGAATGTTTAGGGGTTTTTTTGTAAGCAAAAAGTGCAAACTCACTGTTGCTGATTCTCCTTTCGAGCCGATAGATTTAGACATTTTTCCAAGCACTTGAAATCCATCCGTCGATGTGTTTCCTGCTGGTTTAATCTCCTTCTCGGCTACTTCGTGGCAGTCCACGTTCAACTTGACGCTCTTGGAGGACACCAGGATGTGGAGCTGGAATAAAAAAAAAGATTGTTAGATGTTCAAGTGGACTCCGGCGTCAATTTAATGCAAGAAGTTGTGTTCATCTTCAGCAGTGCAAAGCATTAAACAAGTCTCAATTTGGCAGTTTTCTATTGTTTTTAACTCCAGGCCCTAATTAGAGATTTCTGGGAGTCTCTCGGTTCAAAGCAAGTGTTCTGGCCTGAGGTGCACATAAAAACTTGCTTCCTTCACCATCAAATTCATCTTGACATGCTCAAGACGATGCTAGCACAGAGACCATTGTAAAATACGTTTGGGAAAGATTAACAGCAGCTAATAGAATTGTAAACAAATACATCATCTCATATTAACGCTGAAATACAAGGAGAGAGGGATTATCAAACCATCAGGCCTTTTCCCATCTGATCTGAATCTGCTGATCCAAAGATCAACTAAAGATTGAAGGACAAATACACTAAACAGTTACATCTCAATATTTATATAAACTCTGTGACTTTGTACTTTTCACCACAAACACGCCTACAGTCAGCTTTATTGTGAAATGCAATTAAAAAAAATGATGTCATCTAGGGTTGTGACGAGATCTCGGGCTACAAGATCTCGCGAGATTAAATCGCGATGAGATTTATCGTTGAAGTAAAAAGTTGTCTTGTGGTTGTGATGTTAGGATAGAGCGTGAGAGTGAATTTAGCACTGAAGATTGGAGGCAGTGTTGGATTTGAACTGCAAATCAAGTGCTTTGCACACACCTGGCAACCTGGGCTGCCTCAGTGTTGGGCGTCACTCGTTTGTTTGGGCGGGTGTGACCTAACCTCATTTTTCATCAGAGTTCAAAGCTTGCCACATTCAAAAGCAAAGGCTGCTACCATGCGATGGAATGGCACTTTAGATATACCTAAAGTCATAATTGTCGTAAACACCAATCGAATTAAGACTTGAAATATTCCTATTTTACTCGCATTATTGAAATGTTGTACAGACATGTAAACACTGTAATCAAACTATTACCGTTGTGTAAGACTTTAAGTCAACAGGCTAAGCCTAATGCACATGGCTGTTTGACATTATTCTCTGCACCTATCGAGTCAGTAAAGCACCACAGACACACACATCTCCCCCGATTGCATGCACATACACAGTGAGCTTCTGGAGACACACACACTCGTCATCAGCATCGTCACTGAACACACATTTATGCTGTCCGGAAAAAAACTGAAGTTTTCTTTTTAATTGTGCAGTATCAAATTCTATTAAAACAGCTCTCTCCTATTAGCCCTTACTTCATACTCGCATCCAGTAGCTCAGAGTTTGTCACAGGGCATGAAATGTTGCTGAATAAAAGTAAAAACTGCTGAAAATTTTAAAATAATATCCCAAAAATTTCATGAGTACATAACTTTTTTTAAAAGTTCAATTTGTGAAAAGGAGTTCGATTTCTCATGTGAAACAGCACAGGGGAGAAGCCAGTCAGTAGAGTTTCTAGCAAAATATTTAGCAGTCCTTGCATGTCCTTTATGGCATAATTCATTAAAATAGAAGTAAAATAACATTCATTACAAGTTGTTTTTAAAAAAGGACGTAAATTAAAAAAAATGTGGCCCTGAATCACAAAAGACGTACACTCACCAGCCACTTTATTAGGTACACCTGTCCAACTGCTCATAAACGCTAATTTCTAATCAGAAAAGGTGATTTAGGTGACTATGAACATGGCATGGTTGTTAATGCCAGACAGGCTGGTCTGAGTATTTCAGAAACTGCTGATCTACTGGGATGCAAGCACAACAAGTCCAACCTTGAGGCGGATGGGCTACAGCAGCTGAAGACCACTCCGGGTGCCACTGCTGTGAGCTAAGAACAGGAAACTGAGGCTACAATTTGCACAGGCTCATCAGAATTGGACAATTGAAGATTGGAAAAACGTTGCCTGGTCTGATGAGTCTCCATTTCTGCTGCAACATTTGGATGGTAGGGTCAGAATTTATGGATCCATTGGATCCATCCTGCCTTGTATCAACGGTTCAGGCTGGTGGTGTAATAGTGTAGGGGATATTTTCTTGGCACACTTTGGACCATTAGTACCAATAGAGCATCGTGTCAACGCCACAGCCTACCTAAGTATTGTTGCTGACCATGTCCATCCCTTTATGGCCACAGTGTACCCATCTTCTGATGGCTACTTTCAGCAGGATAACATACCATGTCATAAAGCACGAATCATCTCAGACTGGTTTCTTGAACATGACAATGAGTTCACTATACTCAAATGGCCTCCACAGTCACCAGACCTCAATCCAACTGAGCACCTTTGGGATGTGGTGGAACGGGAGATTTGCATCATGGATATTAAAAAAGGGGATCAACCCGGTACAAGTAAGGTGTGCCTAATAAAGTAGCCAGTGAGTGTATGTTGCACTGCTATTTTTTGGGGTGGAATAGCATTATGGAATTACATTGTATGGGTCAAAATTAAGTAAAGATCATCTTCCAGGAAGACATTTTGTACATTTTATTCCGTAAATCTATCAAAAAGTCATTTTTGATTAGTAACATGCATTGTTAAGAACGGATTTTGGACTAATTAAAGGGAATTTTCTCAATATTTTGATTTTTCTGAACACTCACGATACCAGATATTTAAATAGTTTAATATTGTCCAATCCCAACCAACCCAAACATCAATGGAAAGCTTCTTTATTTAGCTTTCAGATGATGTTTACATCTCAATTTGCAACAGCTTGACATGTATGGCCCAGGGCCACACATACAAATCCTTCTGTTTAAAATATAAAGCCATGAACTTTAGTATTTCTAGTTCATTCTACTTTTTAATCAAATTAATGCAGGTTTTGTAAGCATTACATTCACACTTTCCATAATTCATCAAAAATTTGGGCCTTCTTGACGTTAGGCCATTAAAAGTAAAGCCATTTGCTAAACAGAACCACTCTCATACATCAAAACCCAACATCAAGAATCAGAAAACACACTGCTTGATCACCTAACAGTCACGAGTTGCACATAATACTTAAACGTACTCATAAACTTTGAACTACTTGGCTTAATGTCGTAGATCTGGAATCATTTGACTCTTCCGTCATGCTAAGTGGATTGCTCAGGCTGCATGTGAAGCGTTTTCCCTTGTAATTGCCGGTTGGCTCTATACGTATTGAACTATTTTCTGCATTCATAATCAAATGTACACTGATATTCCCAGTTCACCGCAGCGCATGATGAAGTCGTTCCTCCATATGCCGTGGACCGTCAGGCGGCCAAGTCTTAAACACCAGTCAAATGCTGCAGTGTAATCACATTTCTAGCTATTGGAAGAGTTCAGAGCAGTGGGTTGAGAATATGGCTTGGATATTTTGCGGTTGCGATAGTAGATAGAAATGATGCGCTCGTGATTTGACCACAGCAGATCATTGGTCAGTAGCAGTAAACAGAGGCTGAGATTGGCTGATGTTTACCTTTCCGTTGAGCTAAACAAAGTGAAATAGACGCGATATTCATTAGAACGATGAAGGGATTGTTATGGAGCCAGACCACCATCTTTCTGTGAGGGCCTACAACTGGTTTTCTTTCATGCCTCTTTGCAAACTGCCTATCTAATCTAGTCAATATCAAACCAAACATGACATCTAGAGCAATGTGGTACGCATTATCTAAAGCTGTTCCTGTAGCACTCGATTGTTTTCTGTTTAGCCTGGAGGTCTTCTGGTCTCGATTATTTATATTTCGTACAGAATAGCATACGGTCTTTTGCATAATGTACAATTTGAACTGAAATGACATAAGTACTTTGTATATGAAAAAAGAAATACCATTATGCAATAATGCATTTTTTAACTAGTTTACTAATAATGTTGTATTTTAAATGAAAAGCTGTCTATTCAGAAACATTTATAGCAAAAATAAATGCTGATTATTCACTCTGTTCTAAAAAAACTATAGTGTTTTACATTTATTTACGGTTGTGAATTGCATTATGGGATCTTTTCTCTGTCGACTTTTGATGTTGAAAGTTCAACTCAGTTAACAAAGTGACTTTTATTGACATTTTAGTACTTTTGGAATAATATAATGTGTAAGAAATAATATATAGACAGTTTATTAAAGGTTTTTGTAGCATAATACAACACCAACCCAGATAATATAGAACAGGGCTATTCAATTAGTTTGTCATGGGGGCCAGTTCATGAAAAGCATCCCAAATGAGGGGCCGGAGAGATATGACTTGTAATATAAGTGATGACACAACAGCATATAAGAGACAATATGTTGTATTTTTGCTCCTTAAGACACCCACGTTAGATTTTTCTACATTAAAATGTGAATATACTGTTTTTTGAAACTACATAATATCAGTGCATTGTACAATAGGCTTTTTTTACAAACATATTCAAATGCATTTCGAAGTACAGCAAAAGCAGTGCATTGCTGAAGTAGGCTTCTACATTCAGACACATTCATATGTTATGTTTTAAACTGCATAACAATTATGGATGCAACATTTATAGATGTTGGTTGTACGATTATATAGTCTGAACAATAATCATAGTTTCACTGTTATCACGTCTAATGTAAATTTAAGCTTTATATTAGGTTAGTATTTAAATGAATGGTTGTTATCATCTGTGTTTATACACACATAGTCATTTTATTAATTTGTAATAATTCATCTAACATATCTTTTGTTGTGATGGGATGTTGTTGTTGGGATGTTTTCTACTCGGTGCGTCTGGAAGGCATGAGCGCTTGTTCTGCTTGCGCACACATATTGGCATATATTCTAATATTAGAAATAACAAACATGCGAGCGGAAAAGACTCGATATGTGAACGGCCCGCTGCTATAGTTAATCCAGTGTGCGTGCGTATTAGCCTTGGTGTAGCTATAAGCTCGGAACTTTAAACTAGTGCACGGGTTAGCAGTTTCGTTCCGTGCAACAGAAACATAGCGTTGAAAAGCCTTTAAGCTTAAGTATTTATATGTTTTCGGCTGCTCGCGCCACTCACTTGCTTAATGTCAGGTGACTCACGCTCTGTGCAAGCTTCAACTGCAGCTCGTGCTGTATTGAAAATTCGCACGTCACTTCATAACTAAAGCGGCCGTTTTTCGACTGAACTAAATTTAGTTTTGATGTCTTGGTCACACAATTTGAAAGACCGGAACAAATTGCCTCGCGGGCCAAGTTCGGCCGATGGACTGTCAATTGAATAGCCCTGATATAGAACTTTAAACTATTAAAAATGTTCATAAAAGTCACAGTTTCAAGCTTTTTAAAGTTCAAAGTTATTGGAAGAAAGATTAAGTTCCCATATTGCTTTTCAAAAGCAGAAATAAACAGGAAAAATAAAAACATAATTCACAAAATACTGAAAACTGATCATTTACGGATAGTTTTTACAGTGTAGATAATTAGTACGGAGAAATCATTAATTATTTCTGTTTTATTTATTATCAGAATCTGAACTATCTTTTTGTTGAAAAATGAGCGTATTCTCTTGTTACATCTTGGTCACTTGAATGCCAACATTTAACCCTCAAGCTAGCAAAATGAATAAGAAAACCGAGATCTTTGTAAAGTTTCTTTGCAAAGAGGAAAATGCCCAGTGAAGGACCCACGAACTGGAATAGAATAAGGAATGGAACCACAACCCATTTGTCAACAAATCAGGTAAATCCAGCATGTCTGTGCAAGAAGATCAACTGCTGGAGATCGCAAATGACATCGGCCATGCTTGCGTGTGCATATTGGGAGCGAGGCGCTCACGCATTCTAGTCACACCCATTTGAAAACGTTTTCAAAATGCAATGAATGCACCTCGAGCCACGTGACAAGAACTGACCAATCAGCTTTCTATTTTGTATGGAATATACCCATTACATTACGTTTAATGATTTTGCATCTTCTTGGACACTTTTAATGCCTCGCACTGTACATGTTTGCTGCATTTATGCATCAATGTCTTAAAGTCAATCTGTTTGATGCGATTTTTCGGAGCAATATTTTATTAAACTGAAATCACGGGACTGATTATTCTACTAACCCAATCAACATAGAGTTGATGTTATTATTTTTTTTTGTAATTATTTTTTCTTCTTTTTAAATATTTCCTAAATGATGTTTAACAGAGCAAGGGATTTTTCACAGTATTTTCTATGATATTTTTTTTCTTCTGGAGAAAGTCTTATTTGTTTTTTTAAGGCTAGAATAAAAGCAGTTAATTATTTAAATTTTTTTCTGTTAAACAGAAATAGGGGAAATAAATATACAGAAGGCTAATAATTCTAAATAAAGGTATAACATGAATGTATAAAATGGTTACTGCAGTAAAAGTACAGAACTAAAAATATAATAGAGTACACACTCCTGAAAAAACTGCTCATTTACAGTAATTTGGGTATTTATAATCTGTTACTTCGCACAACTGCATACTGTGCATTGTGTTTGCATAGCATTCTGAACCTGATATTTCTGCACAACCTCTGTTGTTTATTATCTGCTGCACTGTTATACCATTTAAAGCATTGTCAGGACTGATTATAATGGTTGGAGTTTGTTTGTTTTGATTTGATCATTGGCAGCTGTCCTCCAGCGTCCTTTTTATTGGCCACCTGTGGCCATTCGGAGGGAAGCACAATCTTTTAAACAGACCACGTCTCCATTTCAACTCAATCTGCCACACGTCTGGACAGATCTTTCAAAGACAGAGCTGTCCCCTGTTTCGGCCAAAGCAACAGAGGATAAATATATGGAGAAATCTTGTGTTTCTGCATTTCTCCTGGTCATTTAGTGCCTATAGTATTGAAAATGAATAGGGTTGAAATGAACATTCTGTCTTCATTGACACCTATATTTTCATTACAAAAGGGCATTTTGAGTTATTTTAATAATAATTTCTGCCTTACTGTGTTAGCAAAAGCGTAAAGAGATCCCTCCCCCCATTTTTCTTTCTTTCTTTAAAATGTTTGTCTTCTTTCTTTCTTTAGTTTTTTCTTACTTTCTTTATGCTTCTCCATGATGGGCGTCCAGCGTTCTCCAGCCTCCGCTGCCTAGACTGCAGCTCTGCACAAGAAGTTTGGCCAGAGAAGATTTATTCGTGCTAAACTGAGCCTGGTTTCACTCGAGGTGTTTTTCCTTCACTTTCGTCAATTGGTGAGGTTTTGTTCCTCCCCACTGTGGCTACTGGCTTGCTTGGTTTGGGACTTGTGGAGCGGCGCATCGATGGATTTGCTCTTCAGTGTTTGAAAAATTAAACCACACTGAACCGAACTAAACTGAATCTCTATTTCAGAGGAGACCAGCAGAATAAACCACCAACTATTCCGGCATTTGTTTTATGCAGCAGATGCCCTTCCAGCCACAACCTAGTACTGGCCAAATTAGTTAATTAATTCCTCTATAGCGCATGTGTTTGGAATGTGGGGGAAACCGGAGCACACAAAGGAAACCCACACCAGCACACGGAGAACATGCAAACTCCACACAGAAATGCCAACTGACCCAGCCGTGACTCAAACCAGCGACCTTCTTGCTGTGAGGCAACATTGCTTACTACTGAGCCAGTGCTAACCACTGATGCATTTTCTCAAAATGCATGCAAATAGCACGCAACACAATGGACATATTTCAAAACAAGCCTAAAATGTGACGAACCTGGCTGGGATTTGTTTATTGTGCCGTGACTATTGCTTAGTGAAGTTGTAGATGATCTTTTTTTTGTTTATTTTAGCATCCTAATTACACCATTCCCTTGTCTTTAGTATATTACTAGCCTAAATAACTAAACCTAAATAGCTGGGTCTGTCACGTTTAGGGTCCCCTTGAAAATTTTCCATTGTGTTCCATGCTTTTTGCATGAGTTGTGAGAAAATGCAGCCAATTTCTTAATTTGAGAAAATGCAGCGTGTTTTTAATTTTTTTTTATGTGTTTACATTGTGAGGATATGCAACACATATGCTGTCACACCAATGAGGATATTTTCTTAAAGGGTCATGAAACACCAAAACAGAGATGTTGACAGTCATATATGTGTGCCACGCTGCTAAAACATGAACTAAAACGTGAAACTTGGTTGTTTTTGCGTTATTTTAAGCAAATTCGTTCTTCCGGTTTGCAACCAATTTTTGAAGCTGCGTCACGGCCATTAGATCCTTCTGTGTAATCCATTGTGGAGAGTGGATGTCTGTACAGGTGAGTACATCGAGACGTCTCTGAGTGTGCAGAATCAATTCATGAGAAAGACTTTGTTCACACCAATCAGCGCGCTCTATTGTGCAACTTCATTAATATGCATGATAGCTTTGAAGACTGTTATCTGTTACAGTGTTCAGACAACAGAGAGATGCCACGTTGTGTTGCCAAAACAAGTGAAAAAACAAGAATTGTTAGGAGACACGGGGCACGGGTCGTCAATGTTGTGTTTATTAATGTGCTTCAAAAAAGGTTTTGTTTTCATTTTCCCGCTATGAGAGCGCAGCTGGACTCACGTGTGGATTACAGTGCACGCGACAGAAATGTGTTTGTAAGGAATATTTTTTACCCGAGAGGTTTTCGCATCTGGAAATGATGCAATCTGGATTTGTTTGTTCATTCAGATGGCAACGTTAGTTTGTATTGTCAGCAGTGCTCTTTCAGTGTTTAAAGACATACTATAGTCTAAATGATTTGAACTGTTACTAAGTTTACAGTACATTAATATCACTACAATATAATAGACTGAAAGATCCGCTGTAAATGCTGCTCTCCGAGTGTAAACATGGATAGTCTACACACAAACGGCTACACGACGCTACCTACTGAGTGCATCTAAGTTACCGAGAAATGCGGAGGGTTTTTTTTTCCCTTCATATGCCGTGCAATATCAAATACTCCATTACAACTACACTCTTCCAGCAGTTCCTCGCATCTAATATGTCGTTTGTCACAGGGGCATGCAGGAAATGTTCCTGAATAAAAGTGAAAGTGCCAAACTGCAGTTAAAGTCGACAAATTAATAGTTTGGCAAATAATTTGATTACTGATGTCCATGTAAACACAGTCACTGTCTTTCTCCCCTGCATCTGTGTGTTTGTTTTGCCTCTGTGAAAATCAGCGCGTGCCCAAATGGAAACTTAAATTTTTATGCAAAACCTTCCTTCTTTCCCTCCCCCGACACTCCCACCTAAAAAGAGCTGGACACACCCACTTTCCTGACTTTTTCCAAACTAGAGGTGTGAAAACACCCTGCTGAGATGGGGGTTTTGTGGCCCTTTAATTTCCTAGTGTTTTTTGCAATTTCATTTCATTTTCATTTTGAGTTCAGACTGCAGGATTTTCAGTAGTCGCGTCACAGATGTTTTCACACTGCACTTCTGGGGTAGCGCTTTGTCAGTGCTGTGCTAACACTGCAAGATGAATCAGTGACAGGGGGTTTCACACTGATTGACTTTACAATAGGAGAATCGCAGACAACTTTGTCTCAATCTGTAAACTACGTCTCACAACTAAACACACGTGAGAAGTGACATGAAAACAACGCCAGGTCACACAGTATATATTTTGCTATTACCTACATAATAAGAAAGAAGCTTTTAGTGGGGTAGTATATGCACCTATTTTGCTCACCTGGCTTTAGAAGGGAATTAGCAGTTTCACTTAAACTTTTTTCTTTTTAGAGCCGGTTGTGATATTGCTCAGATGACACTAGTTTTTCTTTCATTTCTTGGTTCCAATTAGACCAAAAGACCTCTCTCTGGCCTGCAGATACCCATACTAGTGGATGCTGCTCTCGCATTGACTGCATACCTGTCAACATTTAGTTCATGAATTCTGGGAGATCGGGCGTGGGGGGGTGGGGTTGTAGGGAGCTTAGGGTGCGCGCGAACTGAAGAGCGGAGGGAGAGGGGGGGGATGCGCGCTAACTGTAGAGCGAAGAGGGGTGCATGCAGACATGTACTAGGTTTCAGGTCGGACTGTACCTAAAAGCTGAGGAGGGGGGGTGGAATTCCGGGAGTTTTCCGGGAGACAAAACAATACAGGAGATGGGTCTGAAATACGGGAGACTCCCGGGAAAAACGGGAGTGTTGACAGGTATGATTGACTGATTGACTTCCAGTCAAAACTCATTTCACAAGGCATGATTTTGAATCACAGACAGCTCCAGATATTTAGCATGCCAAATATCTCACAGTTGTCGGCCACTCATCTACGATTCTCTGAGATCGTGTCTTTAATAGTTGACATTGAGCGATTGTTACTCATGTGAATGAGCACCAGTTTGCCTGTGATTTCATGCATTTGTCGGCGATTTCTCAAAACCTGTCGGTGAGTCAAAATCGGAGCTAAAATCATGCAGTCTGAACTCGGCATTAAGCTCTTTGGGCCACCGTAGTATTGTTTGCAAATTAGAAAAATCAATAAAGTTTAAAGGGCATTCTTAATAATCGTCACATCGGTGTTGTCCATTCAACGAAAGCATGCAGTGATCAGATAAAAAAAAAACAAAAAAAACATCAGCTTGGAGTAATGTGTCTATATGAGTTACAGTATTGCTGTTAAAAATCCCATTACTCTCACCACATACAGGGCCAACCAAGAAAAAAGCTGAAGCTAGACAATCTAAATCATGTTTATTTATCAAGACCAAAAAGCCATCTGCTCGAGTAGCTGACATGCCAGCACCATGCAAAAACACATTTAATTGCTGAAAATTCCGACATGATTTCCTTCCAAATATTCGAGATCTGAAGCATGAACCATTCGTCAAGCTCAAAGATGATCGCTTATGCCAGTCCATTGGCATTCATTAGAAAATGTCATATGAAGCAGCAGCACATGGCTTGTGCACACTTGCAACTTTTTTTTAAGGCAGGCCTACGCAGAGAAATGATATGGGGGGTGGAAATATCCTTCATGTGTTAAATAATCTGGCAGTAATGTCTGCTTTGGCCAATTCAGTAAATTAAACACTTTACAAATAAAAAGTGCTTCGTCTCTTTGGGATTTTGCAACTTGATGGACTCAAACCAAAAGATCTATTCATATACAGTTGAAGTCTAAACGTGATATCCAGTAAACTGACATGCGACTGATCGCTATTGAGCTTATTCTTCTGTGTGGACATCTCATACACTTCTATTGTTTTTAGACACAATTTTTCTGGGGCATGTGTACCAGTTAAAGAAAATAATAATAAGCCAGTGCCCTAGTAAATGCTTTGAGATTTGATTTACTTCATATGCAAGTGTATTTATTAAGAGTGGTAATTCCGAAATAAAGACGTTATTCTCTATGTGCAGTTGAACCAATGCTGGTAAAAGCAATGTAATTAAAATCAAAAAGCACACTGACGCATCTCCGAGTGTGCACAGAAAACCCGCTCGCCTCACACACCGCTCCTACTGGACCCTGACGCATTGCTCTTCTTCCGGTGCCAGTCCCAGTTGTTAACATTCATGCTGAAAAAGTAGGCTACCTGCTGCTCACGTGCCGCTCATGCGATATGAAAACGGCGTAACTGCCTTTTACGCAGAGGTGACGGCACTATAGAATTGTCTATAGAATTTCATTCAAATTAAACTAATATTCATGCAAATATTTCGTGAATGATCTCAGCATATCACTCCAGTTGTGTCCAAGCATCGTATTCCAGTTGCATTTAGGATTCATTTCTGTTATTTAGAATAATAATTGTATAATAACAATAATACGT
>CAIGQZ010034990.1:5843221-5864613 GCA_903798205.1 Danio tinwini | reverse complement strand
TACTTAAACACTTGCACCAGTTTGCACTAGACTCTCTTACAATCGCTCCAATCACAGGTGAGTGAGTTTGACAGACCACCTGTAGAAAACACACTCTTTCATCACTGATACTTAAACACTTGCACCAGTTTGCACTAGACTCTCTTACAATCGCTCCAATCACAGGTGAGTGAGTTTGACAAACCACCTGCAGAAAACACACTTTTTCATCACTGATACTTAAACACTTGCACCAGTTTGCACTAGACTCTCTTACAATCGCTCCAATCACAGGTGAGTGAGTTTGACATACCACCTGTAGAAAACACACTCTTTCATCACTGATACTTAAACACTTGCACCAGTTTGCACTAGACTCTCTTACAATCGCTCCAATCACAAGTGAGTGAGTTTGACAGACCACCTGCAGAAAACACACTCATTCATCTTTCTGACACTTTCCCAGACACTTGCATCAGACACTTTCTAACAATTACTTTTCATGTCTAGAAAAAACAAAACATTGTGCATTTCTTAGTGTGCCTCACGCAGGTGAGTGGGCTTGCCAAACCACCTGCAGAAACACTCTTCTCTCCATATGCACCGGGCACTTAAACTCCACCTTTAAAGTACTTAATAAGGAAAAAAATGTTTACTTGTGAATGTATCACAAAGCATGTTGCACTACTTTTCTTCAACCTTAAATTGGACAATATATGGAAAAGTACATATGTAGTACTGATGGGTCGTTCTTGAACGATTCTTTTGTATGACTCGAGAACCATAAGTCCTCTCAGGGAGTAGCTTGTTCATTTGCGCATGCGCACATTTGTGCAGGTGGAGTAGATTAGTTCATTTTTCGAGTCTAACGTGAAAGACAGAAGTCAATCATATGCAGTCAGAGCTGGAATAATATTTGACCCGTTCATCTCTCGAGTCCTTGGGTTTGAGTCATCTCTCATTACATGCTGTCACGTGATGAACAATCGACTCAAACACCAGAAGACTTAAAAGGTGAACTAATCCTGGCTCCTTTCGGCTCAGACTGTGTGCTTTGGTCAAGCTTATATGGAACTGTCAGTGTGACGTGAATGAACCACTCCAACAAGACCTGTCAGAAGAGGTCAGCTGAGACAGTCATAGACAAAAGGCCAGAAAAACAATCAATTATTATTTTCTCTTTCTTATAGCATTGTAGTTATGACTTTTGTAGTGTGATAAATGTTTGGTGTAGTAGTTGTAGATGAGTTTGGCAGCAACTCGTAACATTTTAATTGAACAAAATTAATGAAAAAAAGATTTGTTCACCTCGCTGAGCGAGACTCAAAGGTCAGAGTCAATAAAATGATCTGAACTTCACTACTGTGTAGTCTGTCTTAGGCTATGTTAAGGGTGTAACGATACGCGTATTCGCATCGAACCGGTACGAGACTTTTGGTTCGGTACGCATTACAAACCGAACGATTCAGACAAATATCTAAAAAGATAAAATAGAATAAGTGTACAGAATATAATGTTTTCAGTGCAACAACACTCAACAAGGCATCCTAAATGACGTGACCCTGGACTTGACAGGCAACATGCTTCCTTTCCCCGCCCACCTCCAAACACTACTCCAGTCAAGGACACACTGCACTAGCTCTCAAAATGGCAAGTAACTGGCGTTTGGGAGCACTTTGATTTTCCTGTAAGTTATAAGGGTGATGGCAAGAGAGTGGTGGATAAAAAAAAAACAATGACATGTGCTATGACAGTACGCTATTTTAGCGGTAATATTTGAACATGTCAACTCATTTACACTGACATCACGGAATCACTAACTGGAAATAGACGAAAACTAGAAACACGCGCACTGCATGCAACTATCGCTGCAGCATTCAGACAGGCAATTTCTACAGATTCGAACAGGGCAAAACAAATCACAGAGGCAATCAGTACATTTATAGCTGTGGATATGAGACCTTAATTGGTAGTGGAAATTTCGGGTTTTAAGAAAATGTTAAATGTAATAGAGCCCCGTTACATTATTCCTTCATAAGCCCATTTCAGTCAGATAACAATTCCTGCTTTCAGATCCACTGAAATGGCAGGTGACAGTCAAATCAAGCACATCTGTGCTGTCTGAAGAAAAGGTGGACACTTTCTGAAAATAAAAAAATTACTTCAAAATTGATTTCCATATAAAAAAAATTTAACTGTTCTTTTCTTTTTATTGGTTTAGCTACTAAAATATTACAATTGTTTATATAAGTAGCTTTTTGGTTTTGAGTATAAACAAGGATTTGTTTTATTTGCTGCTAAGCAGAAACCCCAGAAGTATAGCTTTATATCAGTTCAAAGTAAAAAAAATAAATAAATAAATAAAAAAAAATCCTTTAAAGACGTTAGTTTTAATACATTAAAAAGATTTCAATCAGAGAAATCCCCTGGCTTTTTTCTTTTTTTGCTGTGTCGAAAACATACCGAACCATGACACCACTGTGTCGTATCGAACCAAACCATGATTTTTGTGAACCGTTACACCCTTAGGCTATGTGTATATACTTAACTATTTATGGTATATGTATTGTTAGATTACCCCTCCGGTAAGTTAGCTATGTATAGGTTTAAAATAGCATTTCATCCAGTGTTGTGTTCATATTTATGATTATGTCTATTTATATAGCACGGTGGTCAACATGTAGCTGAATGACAATAAAGCTCAACATGACTCATGCGAAGTGATATTTTCCTATTATATTACTTTTATTTTTATATATAATCATAAACAGACTGATTTGTAGAGCAAATTGTTTGACCATTTACTGCCTTTTGGTATTTTTTGTCATTTCCCCATAGACAATTTGTGAGTCCTAAAACTGGCAGAAAATAGCTTTCTTCCACATTACAGAGTACTACAGTGAACATTCATTTTCTTTTCGGCTTAGTCTCTTTATTAAACTGGGGTCGCCACAGCAGAATGAACTGCCAACTTATTCAGCACATGTTTTACGCAGCGGATGCCCTGTGAAATCACTGGGAAACACCCATACACACTCATTCACACACATACACTACGGACAATTTTAGCTCACCCAATTCACCTACACCGCTTGTCTTTAGACTTGTGGGGGAAACCGGAACACCCAGAGGAAACCCATGCCAACACGGGAAGAACATGCAAACTCCACACAGAAATGCCAACTGACCCAGCCGGGGCTTGAACCAGCAACCTTCTTGCTGTGAGGCGCCAGCCCTATTCACTGCGCCACCGCGTCGCACTAGAGTAAACACTGCTTTGTACACTACGAACACCCCTTGCGGAACTTCCCATTCTGTTATTCCTCATTACTCAGTCTTGCTCTTATATGCAAATACTGCAAAGCGCTCCTGCCCACTGCCAAACAAACACACAGCATTCAGCTGATGCCATCATATGCTGTCATATTACTCATTCTTCATTTTCCCTGAAGGTACAGACTGACGGAAAGCAGCGGGGATGTTCACACAAGCCTAAACCACAACAAACAAGACACCACACCTCTCGTTCAATCACAAGAATTTATCCCCCATGGTCAACTTTGACAGGCAACCTGACAGTCCGACAGGATCTAGGCCAAACAGACACTGAGACAAAGATGAATGCAGTGTATAAATCTGCTCTGCATCTTCTAGCAGTTTGGCACCTTCTAGCGGTCTGATGTAATTGTTTATTGAGCAGTGATGCTACTTTTTCCGTGTTTGTCTGCCAGAGAAATGCATTTATAGATTCTTGTGAATGAGATTGCAGGGTTTCTGGTGTGCACCATGGCATCTTGATGAACTATATTTAAAAGTAAATGTGATGCTTGTGTAATCGTGCGTCTCCAAACATGTAGCAAAGTGCAAAGTACATGCAAATAAGCTGTAATGAAATTTAGAAACATGCACAGAACTGTGATGTCTTAATAATACTGACACTAACTACTAAAGACAGTTTGCTCATGAAAATAATATGGAACAATCCACCAAAAACGTACATTATCTGTATTAAAAACAAATACAATGAATAAAAAGTATTTCATGCCAAACTAATTCTAAAATGGACTTATGGTTGATTTCTGTGAGTTGGTAATGTCATTCAATTGGTTCTCAGATTTTTTTATTTTTTTTATTAAAAACACTTTACAAATGTACAAACCCTCTCATTGTCCTTGTCCTAAGTCCAATTAAACCTACTTATACACTGTGAGAAATAAAGGTACACGATCTGTCACTAGGGTGGTACCTTTTGGAAAGATACAAATTTGTACCTAAAAAGTCAATATTAATACCTTATGGGTACATATTAGTGCCTAAAAAGTACAAAAGTGTACCTTTTAAAATGTTTAGGTACATATATATCCTTTTGAGGTACCAATATGGACCCTTCAAGTACAAATGTGTACCTTTTGAAAAGGTACCACCCCAGTGACAGCTCACATACCTTTATTTCTGACAGTGTAGAATAGTTTTTAATGCTAAAAACAGTTATTTAGAAGAAGAAAAACTTCAGAAATAGCCAGTTTAAGTTGTTATCATGCACATTGATTAATTAAAAACATGAAATTGTTAATAAATTCTACAAATACATCCTACAAATACATACAAATACATGTACAATTGCCCCCATGTTTCTGTAAATCCTGTCACATATGCATTAGATTTAACATAAAATGCGTGCAATACACCTTTAAAACTATGACTCTGAGGTGACATCATTTGATGGAGGAGAATCTGACAGTGATCAAGGATGCATTCTATCATTGAATTGTATGTTTTTGTATGATATTTTTTTTTAGGACGACAAGCTAAAGGTCAGGCCCTGTTACATTTTTTAAAATTGAAAATGTACATTTCTGGTAGAATGTCCCGTATTCCTGGGCTGAAATAACTAAAATAACCGCAACCTAAAGGGGACCTATTATGCCCCTTTTTACAAGATGTCAAATAAGGGTGTTTTCACATCTAGTTAGCTTCATTTGGTCCGGACCAAGGGCAATAAATGATACATTGTAGCATTGTCTGCCGTCTTTGGGTCCTTTTCACACCACACTGATTGCTTTGGTCCGAACCAGTTGAAAAGAACCAAAATGCAGTCATCTGACAAAATCCACATCACTCATTGGCCAGATGTTGTTGAACATATTTCCTAAACTGCTTTTCGATTGGTCAGAATTCACGTGCGGAAAAATGTCAATGGAACTCCCGCAAATAAACAAACCGGCAGACACAAAATGTTGTTTTTCACTATGGAGGGACGACTGTGCTGGCTAATTGTATCCCTGCTCATAGTATATTATATAGTTTGTATACATCACTTTAGACAAACGATACATTTTGAGAATAAAGCGCGCCTGCGGCTGAAAACAATGTTTTAAGGCATTTCAAACTGCGAAAGTGAAGGCGCATCGTATGTCACTTCAGGTGGAGGCATGAATTAATTTAGCTAAACTGCAACATAGTCATCTTCCGGAAATATTACCAACAATCCATTAGGTAATGTTTTCCCCCTCTCTCTCTCTTTTGGTAAAGCGCTGTCAACAAATACTTTTCCTCCACATTCCATTATGCACAGAGCATCGGCCTACGGCAGCTGGATTAGTCCACAAAGGCACAGTACTTTTTGCGGGTGGGTCTGTTTTAGTTCGGATCATGTTCTCACCACAAACGATCCGCTCCAGGGTTCTTTTGAAAGCGTACAGAGACCACCTCTTAAAGGAGGTCTCGGTATGCTTTTTTGGTCCGCTTTTGGTGCGCACTTGAGTATGATTGCTACATTCACACCTGCCCAAACTAACCGTACCAAGAGGGAAAATGAACTCTAGTGCGATTCAACCGAACTAAATAAGGCAGGTGTGTAAGCACCCTAAGTCTCTAATGCCCCTAGAGTGTGTATGTGAAGCTTCAGCTCAAAACACCCAACAAATATTTTTTATAACTCTCTGAATCTGCCCCTTTTAGGCTTTGATCCAGATTGTGCCATTTTGGTGATTGTTGCTTTAAATTCAAATGAGATTTTTTAAGAGGGCGGAGCTACAAATGCCTATGTGTCAGCATAGTGGCAGATTCAAAAACAAGATGTTTATTCAAAATGTTTTGTTCAAAAACATAATGTCCTATGCTAATGAGGAAGAGATCATCACTAATGGGCAGCACTTTCCCCCTCTGATAACATGTACAAAGGGAGAATGTCAATCAAAGTTTTTCTGCAGACTTTTTATCAAGTGAGATTATAAAAAAAAATCATAATAAATTTTTACCATTAGAGGCCAGTTATATTCACAGATTGTTGCTACACAACTATATTTAAACCCCTTATAAAAGTGATTTTTGCATAGTAGGCCCCTTTAAGGTTGCAACATACTAAACGTGACTAACCTTTGATGATTGAGAAAGTTGGGCAGCTTTCCAAATCTAAACCAAATTACCAAATGTAATTTGTAAGAAACAATTGTTTGTTCTTCCTTTTGGCAAAAAAAGCCTTGGATTGCACAGAGCTAATTGGTTTGCTGACAGCAACTTTTCTTCATTCTACATTTTTATTTCCCAATTGCAGGCTGTGGTCTTTTTGAAGAAAACAACTCCCTTGATCTATACATCCGTGAACATCTGTCCATATTTTGGTGCCTTCACACATAATGGCCATCATTTTGCTGAAGACCTCACAGAGTGTGGCTCTGAGACACAAGCATAATTTATGGAAGAGAACCATTTCTTTGCCACTGCTTAATTTGCTCTGACCTTTTCATTTAGTAAAACATCTAAGTTAGGGATGTAGATTGTCTAATATAGATTTAATATAGCTTCAGAGTGTTATAACGAAATTTGGCTGCTTCGTGTTTTTATTTTTATATTTTTTAAGTAAAAACAACAATGCTGTTGTGAATTCCTTTATCAAACCAATTAAAATTCAAGTCAATTTGTTCATATTCACGAGCCAAGCCTTCAACATATTGTGATGTCACAACCAGAACGTCTGAACTGAAATCCATCTTATAGTCAGCGTGTTGCTGTAGACTAATAATGTAGCACAATGAAATACTTTCAAATAAATGGAATATTGAGTAGGGGGCGAAGCTTTATTTTTGTGTTCCTTCTCTTTAATCTTTCACCCACAGCAAAATAATGGTTAATGGGGCGTGGCTATGTATATTTCGCCCAATCCGTCAAACTGACACCATCAGAAAACGTCTGGTTACTTCCGTAACCCTCGTTCCCCGAATAAGGGAACGGAGACGTGTGTCTGTAATAACAGACTTTAGGGAGTACTTCAGACGACCAATCGCTTCTGATGATAAGAAAACGGGCCAATGAAATGCCAATTGAGTTGGCGGAGCTGAGCTCCACAGCTGAGACTGATGAGCTCATCAGGGCTATATAAGCCAGCTGCTGGAGTCAGATCCTCAGAATTGCCTGCTGAAGAGCCGATCACTCAGCTCCCAGCTGGAGACTTAGGTGCTGTGGCAGTAGAGACACACGTCTCCGTTCCCTTATTTGTGGAACGAGGGTTACGGACGTAAACAGACGTTCCCCTTCATAGGGAACTCCAACGTGTGTCTGTAATAACAGACTTTTGGGAGATGTTCTGGAAAGCGCCACAGCAGCTAAGCCCGTCACGCTCCTGATGTGCAGTTTGCCAAGCAATGCGTGAGCGTACTGACATCACCAAAAGCGCAACCTTCCAACGTCCCCTAGGCCCAAAAATTACCATTACATGGGAATAATACGATTTAGATCGGGGGTCGTAATGCTTTTACCTAGCTAATATAGACTAGGGATTTTAGAGATACGACAGTACGTTGGGAAAGCGTGCCAGTCCCCAAAGGGGGAGGACGCTGCGGAGACCACCTGCTACCCGGAGGGGGAGACTTGATGGTAAGAAAGCATATGGACTAGCCCTATTGAGGGGGAGTGCTACATATGATAAGCTGGTTAGCGGTTAGGGAAGACATGGGTCCGCCTGAATAGGGGGAACACACCATGGTGGATAATGCATATGGCATCACCTAGACAGGGGAATGCACATAGCTGGCACCGAACCACAGTATGCTGGTAGACCAGATGGGCGTATCAGACTACACACTGAGCCAAGCACTTGACTCCTCCGCTGAGTCAGGTGCTGGGGGCCTCGGAGGAATTCTCTAGGGTTCACCTGAAAAGGGAAACTTACTAGTAGAATAGAAAATGCGCACGCATCTCCGGGTTAGGGAGCCTGGCGCAGCAAGCGTTTATTGACACCGAGCTTAATTTCCTCTCGATTGACTGGGGTAACCAGTAACCAGGAGGAAAGTGACTCCACTCGAGAAATAATCTCGATAATGTGTTAGGTGTCGCCCAGCCAGCAGCTCGACATGATCTGTTAAGAGGCGCTGTGTACTCACGCCGAAAAGGAGGCACCGCTTATTATTATTATTATTATATTATTAAGTGTGCTCTCTCTCCCGGGGGACACAGCTCGCCCTGGCACATGAAGCGAGGGTGATGGCATAAATTAAAAAATGGACCAACCTCTATTTTAATACAGCACTTCCCTTCTGCTGATCATAACAGAAAAGAGCTGCGTATGCTTACATGTCACGTTAAACGCAGTGCGCGGACATAGCAATGAAAAGGCTGAGTCTGCCTCCTCCGCAGGCAGCGCTTGCAGGCTCACCACCTAATAAAAAAAAAAAAAATGGGTGGTAGAAACCTTGGCACAAGGTGAACCGAGGTCTCAGGTAAACGTGAGAGTAGGTCGGTCCAAATACTGGCACAATTCGCTGACCGAAAATGCCACCGGAAGCTTAACCTTCCTGATACCAGCGCGATCAGCAGAGCTGCCTAAAGGGACAGAACGTATATATACTGATCGAGTGGCTCAACGGACCTAATCATAACTGCTGGGGCTAGACAGATCCCAAGAGGGTGAGAGAGGGGGCGGGGATGGATTATCATCACGCGCCACGCGCCTCTGAGAAACCGGCTGAAGAGGTTATGCTTTCCCAGCGCGCTACCATCCGCATTAAAAACGCGGATGATCACACGCCAAACCTTCAGTGTGGAGGGAGACAGCCAGCGCTCCAGCTATCCTGAAGGAAGAAAACACAACACTAATTTGGCATGTCCGGGGGTTTTCTCAGAGAGAATTCCCACACAACGAATAGACTCCACTGCAGAACATAGGCATACCTAATAAGGCGCTCTAGCCTGTAGTGACGGTGTTAACTATCACACTGATAAGTCACCTAAGTCCACCGCGCTCTGTCTGGAAACCATCTAAAGAGGCTTCAGAGCCCTGCACGGGTGCCAGGGGGTGCCCGTCCCAGAAAAAGGAAGTGCTTTTTCCGGGGAATTCATCAGGGAGGGCCATCACGAGGAGTGTGAGTTCTGAAAACTAGGGTCCGGTTGGGCCAGAGAGGCGCAACGAGCAAGACCCGCTCCTCGTCTCCCCAACTTTGCACAGTGTAAGTAGTGTCTGTGCGAGCAGGCTCACTGGGGAAAGAACGCATATTGCGTAACCCGGGGCCAGCTGAGAGCCAGCGCCTTTGTGCAGAGCAGAAAAGGCAGCCAGCGAAGGGCCGCTCGGGAGAAACAGCAGGATGACCTGGGCTTCTCTGAAGCGTGCCCATAACAGCTGGAACGTGCCGGGCTGGAGTCTCCGTTCTCCTGAAACATAGCAGTCCTGAGAGCTTGTAGCTGGCATGGAGAGCTTGTACAGGATATGAACGGCGTGCAGCTATTTAGCCGCAAGACTCCGGAGGAGCGGATGGCGAGCGAACTGAGACATGCTGAGGTGGCGAACACCGCCCAAACGGTTGATGTATGCCATCACAGCCGTGCTGGCCGTCCTAACCAACACGCGTTTCCCCTCCCGCTTCGGTAGTGACCGGCGGAGAGTGAAAAACAATGCCAACAGCTCCAGCCAGTTGAAATGCCAATGCAACCTGGGTCCGGTTTACGAACCTGCAGCTGCATGCTCGATACACACAGCCCGCCAGCCCATACTGGAAGCATCTGTCAAGATGACAGCATAACTGGATACTTGTTCTAAGGGCACTCAGGCCGGTAGAAGGCAAGATCCATCCAGGGGCTGAAGGTGCGGAGACACATCGTGGTGACGTAAACCCGGTGCCTCTCCGCGTGCCATGCCCATCTGGGGACCCGATCGCGAAGCCAGCGCTGAATTAGTCTCATATGAACAATTGAGCAGCGTGATAGCGGCTACCAAAAATGTCATATGCCCCAGGAGCCTCTGAATAATTTCAGTGAGACCAATATAACTGCCGAATTAATCAGACAGGACAGCGCTAGCCCAGCGCGGTAAGAGCGCACCGTGATGCAGACCGAGTCCAGCTCCAACCCGAGATGAGAGAAGCTCTGCCCGGGGAAGAGCCCGCTCATACTCGGTTGACCCAAAACCCAAACAGGCTGAGGTGCCGGAGCACCAGGTCCCTGTGCATAATCGATCAGTTCAGAGATCTAAAAATAGTCAATGAATAATCAAAAAATGCAGATGCCTGTGCGCCAAAGACGCACAGGGCATCCTCTACACATGGAAACAGGGACAGCCCGAATGGGAGGACTGTTGCCACCATGTTCGGCCCCCCATCGAACACCGGAAAAATCACAGTATAAGGAGGGAGAGAGCAAGACATGGAGCGAGCGTCCTTCAGGTCTATAGCTGCAACCAATCCCACGGACAGACGCACTGGGGGATGCGTTTCTGCATGAGCATCTTGATAGACATCCTGAACAGATGACAGATCAAAACACGCAGATAGGATTGGTATAACCCACCGCTTTCTGGATACGATGAAGGGGGGCGTAACCCGCTCTTCATCTCGGCTGGAGGACTGGCTTGATTATATCCTTCGCCAGGAGGATAATAATCTTCTCACGCGAGACAGGGAGTGGCATAGCGATGATAGCTTAAATACACACTCGTGTACTCGGGAGGCCAACAGCGAATTGCAACGCATAGCCGAGTCTGACCGTCCCCCTGAGCTACTGCGCGGGCTGAGCAGCGCTAACCAGACTGACAGAGCCCGCTAACTAGCAGCATACCCGGAACGATCGCTGACGTACCTGCGGAGGGGCAGCTTCGGGATGGGGAGTGCTCATCCCGGGAAGCAGAGCGTCCCGAGGAAGAGGTGAAAATAAGAGATTGACTCTTACCTTACTCCCAGGATCCCGCGGAGTGGCTGGAGGTGCGAGAAAGGAGCTCATCCTCTGGCGCCCTCAAGCCTGTGGCGAAATGCACCAAACCTGAGAGCTGGAAGGCAGTGCGTCCCATGCTGGCAGCAATTGGGCTTCCACACCCAGAGGGAGGAAAAGCCGCTCTTTTCGGATCGCTACTCATTATACATTCGCGGGGGAGCCCCGGCCTCCACCGGGGAAAGAACAGTTCTCCTCCTCTCCAAGTGGCCCGCCTCAGGTTCGCTTCGCAGTCCAGTTATTGGACTTAACGGCGACCTGTGACGGGAGCGTCAACTCCCCGCGGGCGGGAAGAGTGCACTCGGCGAGGAGCAGCCAGCGCGGACACGTCTGATGGGGAGAGCCCACCAAGAGATGACCTGCTCCATCGCGCACGGCTGATCTTTCACCACTGAGGATTCCTGGGTAAAATCCCCGATGGTGTCGCCGAGAAGGCCTGCCTGGGATATGGGCACACTAAGAAAGCGTACTTTGTCAGCGCGGCGCATATCTACAGGGCAAGCCAGGGTGGCATTTCCGGACCACTATGTGGCCATCGTCTTCCCCAGGGCACGGACGGCCGACTTGAATGTCATGAGAGCATAGTCGATCGCCGTGAGACGCTTACGCATAAGCCTGGGGAAGAACCGCCCCTGTGCAGCACAGCCAGGAGGCCGTGGGGCACGGCAAAAGCGGCATGGCCCGCAGCGGTGTGGGCTCTGGCCTTGATAGACACAGATAACCCACCCGCCTTAGACGGGGGTCTCAGCTTACCCCTCCAGGTGGCGGCGCCCACCACCTGAGGAAATAGCTTCGTACCCACTGGCCGCCTTGCCATGAAGGGAGGTGAAGGCGGAAACACACGTGAACCGGGCAGAGAAAAACGCCCTCTATGCCAGCGTGTGCTCACTGTGCGCCCCTGGGAAGAAGGGGACGGGGGCTGGAAGATTAATCTTAGAACAGCCCGCACGTCACACCCTCTAGTCAGTCCGGCGGTGAGACTGGGGGACAAGCCATCTCCAGCCGCACTGCCAAAACAGCCCAGGAAGCGCAGCTGTTATGTCTGATTCGAGAACCGTGACTGCGCATTGCACCCCGTGGGATGGAAGCGAGCCCAGTCTGTCATCTGAGCATAACAGCTCGCCCTCCGATGTCGCGATGGACCTATGATCTCCGGTGTCATCAGGCGGAGGCGCGGGCATCCCGGGGGATGAACCGTACAACCGCCCGAAGCTTGGATGGGGCACGCTGTGGAGGAGTGGGGGGTCCGCGGGCCCGGAGGCGACAGATAAACCCCCACTGTGATCCTCAGATCTGCCCGCGTGCTAACCGCTTTCACGGGGAGCAACGGGGGTGGCCGAAGCCGCGATCTCAGCAATGCAACAACCACGCCCTCGCAGTGAGAGCATGAGCTGTCCCCGGGCACCGCACCGACATGCTGGACCCCCAGACCTGTCATGCGATACCCGTGCCCATCATCCAGAGATAGGAACCACCGCATCCAGAAACGCACAGTCAGAACAGCGTCTTGAAAAAGACGTGTTGATTGACTGTGTTGCTCTCTTAGGAAAATCTCTTTTAGATCACCAGCGAAACGCCCGAAACACATTCCTGCTGCATTAACCAATTTAAGAGCTTGCTCTTGTAGGGGAGTGAATATGAAGTAGTGCCTATTGTCTATGTCCCGAGGGAAAAACCTCTTGCTGACACCAGTTTGAAGCACCGTTTGAAGCTTCCATCATCTAGGTATAGTTTCTGGAGGAGTTTTCAGCCTTCCTAAAGCACAGCTATTATGTCAATAAAATCCATGTTAGCCATTTAGCAATGAAGCTTGAGTCACCGGGCAGACAGAAATCCACATCTATTTTGAAGTGAATTTGATGCGTGAATGAAGCAAATTTGATGTTCAAATGAAGCGAGTAAACTCAAAATGTCCATGCATCTATTTACGTGCAAATATCATGATTTATTCGCGCGTGCCGCGTCTGGTGTGCAAGCAAACTAAGCACTGTAAATATTGATTTCATTCAGAGTTGTACTGGTCAAATTGACTACCCTTTCGTTATGTTTGGAGCTGTTTTTGCCCCATTGACTTCCATTATGAAGACGTTTTTTGATTGCAATGAGGATGATTCTGATGATCAACAATAAAAATTACAAATTTTCCCAACTGGAAAAACCAGCAACAACCAAGAATGCATGATTATATGGTGTCATAACTTTGCAATCAAAAAATGTCATTATAATAGAAGTCAATGGGGCAGAAATAGCCACCAACATAATGAAAGGGTAGTCCATTTGCCCTGAGTTTATTGTTGAATTTTAGAAAATTTACAAAAAAATTCAAAGTATGTGTCAAAATAAGATTTGGTATTCAAAAATCATTCCATTTCCTAAAACACAGACAAAGTTGTGGCCAAATGAAGACTCAAATTACCCCAGAGTGGATGAAAACATCCCCAACAAAACACAAGCTGATTTGTACTGTAAAAGCATCTTCTGCAAAGATCTTTAGCTAGAAAAACTGCACCAGATTATCACCTGAAGACTAATGTGCTACAAAAAAAGACATGCATAAAAAAAAAAAACATTAAATAAAGGAGCAATTTACCTTGTGGAAGCTTCCATGGAAGATCCTCTTGACCTGATCATTTTTAAACGTGGCTCGTTGGATCTCTCCTGTCATATCCTTGTTATAAAAGGAAACACTTTGGGCAGATGCTGAGGAAAAACAAGAAAAAAAAAAGTTGAATGTACCACAAACCCCCACGGAATAGAACAAACAAGCATTTTGTGCAGCAAATACATAGATGTGATTGAAAAGGTTGTTGGTTTAAAGCAGGTCTCAAACTTGATTCCCGGAGGGCTGCAGCTCTGCACAGTTTTAATCCAACCCTAATCAAACACAGCTGATCCAACTAATCAAGGTGTTCAAGACTATTAAAGACTATTAAGCAGGTGTGAGTTGGAGTTGGTTGGAGCTCAACTATGCAGAGCTGCGGCTGTCCATGATTCCGTTTGAGACCAATGGTTTAAATCAAATATAGTGGAAAATAATAAATCTGATTACTAGCCCAAAGAGAAAAAAGCCTTTTAGTACTTTCTCAAAGCTATTAATGTTCAGTTCATTTGAGTGTCTCAGATGTTTCTCCTTAAATTCCTTTAATAAAACTAAAAGGAAAAACAAACTGTTGACAAAGTTAAATAAATGTGAACATTGTGCAGTTTTAAGCACTGCAAACTTAAACATGTGGTTTTCACTGAGACAATCAACATTGTTATGAATTTTGGCGATTTAAACTTGCAACCAAGATATAGCTATCTGGCTGGCTGACACACGCTTTTCTTTTCTTTTTTGCAAATGATTCATGACAGTCTTGGAAGCATTATTTAGAACTGATTAATGTTCATAAACAAACCATTGTATAATCTTTCTTCCAGCAAATGTGTGTGAAAGAATTGAGGAGTTACATTACATATTTTTTTTATAATAATAAAAAAACATAATAAATTGCTTTATTATTAATGTTTCACCAATACCGTTTTACTCCCAAAAATATATTTCTAAATTAAAACTTAAAAAAATAATAATAATAATAAAGTCAGAAAAAAATGTTGTCAAGACAAAAACAAATCTGAAAGATGAATCCAACCTTAACAATCCATCTTTATTGTTGCTCTTTGGTTCAACTCAAATAATTTAGCCTTCTGCGAATCAGAAGTGAGATTACTGGGCTGATTTTGTTTTACAGAAGAAAAATGTGAGTAACAGAAGACTTTGTTTGTAACTTTGTTTGTAATTTCTATATTAAAAGATCCCATTTGTTATTTTAGTTTTTTCACCACAGCCAGACATGAATATTCTGAAAAGCGCAGTTGTAAAATATCACCATATCCTAACTAAATGCAACGTAGCACAACAATTCCAGCAACAAGCAATTTGACTGTCCACACCAATCACGATACGACACACAAAAAAAGACTTAAATACTAGTCCCATTCATTTAAATACCAACCATTGCACTCTCAATTAAATGGAAAGGGATGTAATGTAATTAATACATATTTAACATTACTATTTATTTTTTATTCAAAATGTTTGCTAGTTATTTTATTTAAATAAGCCAATGGTTAATAGTGTGACTTGTTACTTAATCTAAACTGTTACCTATATATTATATGCGCCACTTACTGTAGCTTTGTTTAACAAACAAAAATATTTTTATTTCTTTTCTTGACCTCAATAAATAAGTTGTTTTATTTTCAAGATTTCACACACAATCAGTACCTGAGGTTATAATTTTAATTTTTGTTTATGCTGTTGTTCTGCCGCGACGTCGCAGAAATAGAAAGCATTTCTAAAATCGAAATTTCATGCATCGCAGCGGTGGACGGTTAGGAAAAAAAGAACTTTCAGTATGACAATAAATGTGATGTAAAATGATGTTCAAACTCACATTGGTAGCATTTAACATTAAAAAACGCCCATAATCAGTACCTGAGGTTAGAATTATTGTTGTTTATGCTGTTGTTCTGCCACAACGTCACAGAAATAGAAAGCATTTCTAAAATAGAAAGTTCCTGCATCGCAGCTGCAAATGGTTAGGAAAAACTTTTTAGTATGACAATAAATGTGATGTAAAATTATGTTCAAACCAGCCTGATCTCACAAGGAAACATACGTATTTTACGTTTTGTCAGTTTAGTGGCTAATTCATACAAATTTGTACGAATTGAGTCATACAAAAATGTACAATTTTAAAAAGAAGGCGTGGCACCTAAACCGCCCCTAAACCCAACTGTCATTGGGTGATGAGCAAACTGTACTAAATGGTATGAATTAGATCATATGAATTCATACGAATTAGCCACTAAATCAAAAAGTTATGAATTGGCATAAAATTGTGTTGTTCAAACTCACACTGGTAGCATTTAACACTGAAAAAAGCCCATAATCAGTATCAGAGGTTTGATTACTGTTGTTTATGCCATTGTTATGCCACAATGTCATAGAAATAGAAAGCATTTCTAAAATAGAAAGTTCCTGCATCGCAGCCACGGATGGTTAGGAAAAACCTTTTTAGTATGTCAATAAATGTGACGTAAAATGGTGTTCAAACTCACATTGGTAGCATTTAACATTGAAAAATGCCCATAATCAGTATCTGAGGTTATAATTGTCATTGCTGTTTATGCTGTTGTTCTGCCACGATTTTGCAGAAATAGAAAGCATTTAAAAAAAAAATAGAAATTGTGTGCGTCGCAGCCGTGGACGGTTAGGAAAAAAAACTTTTAGTATGGCAATAAATGTGATGCAAGATGATGTTCAAACTCACATTGGTATCATTTAATACTGAATAAAGCCCATAATCAGTACCTGAGATGATAATTGTCATTGTTGTTTATGCTGTTTTTCTGCCATGATGTTGCAGAAATAAAAAGAGTTTCTAAAATAGACATTTCTTGCATCGGAGCAGAGAATGGTTAGGAAAAAACTCTTTCAGTATAGCAATAAACGGGATATAAAATGATGTTCAAATTTACATTGGCAGCATTTGATATTGAAAAACGCCCATAATCAGTACTTAAGTTTATAAATGTCATTGCTGTAAAATGGAAAAGATCCCATTGCATCTCATTGCATGTAGTTAGAACATGGTGTAATACTCAAACCCACTTACAATCAATGGTGACACCAGTCTCAGGTTTGTAATTCTTGTCTGACATCTGCCAGATATCGAAGGCCTCATTCGGTGAATCTGGCAACAGTCTGAACATTAGGATGATGGTGTATGTTAAAGGCAGACCATCAGGATGGATATATCTGTAAAAGAGAGTTGACAAAGTGAGCCAGACCAAGGAGAAGGATCGTTTCTTTCTGCTGAAATCAGCACTGGCAGGTCAAAGGGACTGGATTTATTTGATCCGGTATTTTAGAAGTATGGTAAAGTAATTAAGGAAGTGTGTGGGTGGGGGAACTGTGGCTTTGAATACTTTTTGGATAGTGGTCTCTACCTGGGCAAGCAGCAGCCGCAGGTCAACAAAAGCCAACAAAGCTTTCAATGTGGCTTCTAACATATCTTTCTAATACTAAACTCTCCCTCAAGCACTAAGAACTCTGGGATTAGTTGAACTAAAAAAAAACATTTAAAAGACTTTTAATTAAAAGTATGGTGAGCTGGATTTTCATTAATGCTTCTGTACTTGGATTTTTAACCTGTTTTGATATGTTTTCTTTTATTTTAATGGCCCGTTTTCACTGAGTGGTATGGTATGGATCGGTTCGGTACGCTTTTATGGCCGTTTCCACTGTCAAAAGCGTACCGAACCAATCTGTACCGTACCACTTTTTCGGCACCCTTTCGAAAGGGTACCAAAGAGGAGAAAGGGTACTAAAAGGTGGAGCTACACGCGCAGCTGAACGCTGATTGGTTTACAGAGATACGTCACAATCTCGTGGAGCTAGCCAGAATCAAAACAATGGAGCTGCCATGTTTTTAAATACACAGCCGAGACAACTATATGCATTATAATAATGAGTAATGGATGACCCGGGCTCAAAACAAACCTTGTCGTTGTCTTGATGAACAGCCACAAAGCCAAGAATCTGGCGTGTCCTGTTGTTGTTTTACGAGGCCATCTAAAAGTCTAAAAGTGCGAGCGGTTTTTCGCTTTCTCCAGGGAGTCCGCGATCGCGTCAAGATTTGATATAACAAACTTCTTGAGCTGACAATAATAACGTGTGTGTGTGTGTGTGATTAATGAAGCGTCTTCGACATCTGATCCATTCAGAAAGAAAAGGACAAATGCAAGAGTGAAGCGCTGAAAAAAAGGAGAAGCCCAACAGGATTACAAGGATTCCCGACAGGAGCAAATAGTTTCAGCAACCTGAACAATCTGCCATGTTTATCATCACCTTTTGGACTATTATGAACTCGGAATGACGGAAATTCTCTCTAACAGAGGCTACATGTGCTGGTGAAGATCACAGACACAGATGAGAGGTTAGCTCTGACTGTGGGCTACTGTATATGTTGCGTGTTGTTTTTGAACTGAAATAAGGACTAAATGTATGCTGTGTGTAGTTTATCTGTAAGTGGTAACATATCAGAGACTGTAAGGGTCTGTATGTGTTCATATATGTTGCATTAATTTATTTATTTTATATAATTGCAGACGTTACAGTAGGCTGTAACACTGTCATTGATCTGCAGTTATAATCAAATCATGTTCATAGAAATGTTAGTAATAAACATTTATAAACAAGTATTAATATGTTTAAAGCATCTGTTTTGTTAGAAGAGCTTCTCATATAATGTGAACGACCTGTACAGCTTTACTGTGGACATTTATTCGAGCGAGAATGACGTTGACTGAAACTCTCTGTAGTACACCACGCCCACCAAAAGGGTACCCTTTCTAGAGGAAACGCAAGCTTGATAAAGGTGAACCGTACCGACCCGAACCGTACCGTACTGTACCACTCAGTGGAAACGAGCCATAAGGCAATTTGTGACAGGTCTGTGAAAGGTGCTGTACAGATACACTTTTACTTTACTCACTAAACTACTTTCACACAAGTACACTGCCTTAATGCTGTTATAAATCACCATCATCATTAAGCATTACGCACCGTACGGCACCATTATCTGAAGAAACAGCTCTAAACAAACAGCTAGGTAATAAATCAAACGTTTAGGGCTGGAAACTGTCTCTTCTACTCACCAAGCATGCATTTGTATTGCTTTATTTAGGCATCTTTTCTAAGTGGTGCATGGTGATACAAATAAGTCTAACGAAAATCATCATCATCATAATGAAATGAAGAGAGGTTTGAGCTCACGATGAAGGCTGGTTCAGGAAAGCGTTCTTGTGGAGTCTGTAGGCCGTGTAGCTGTTGAAGGAACCGGGCTCCATCGAGACTCCTTTCGTGCTTGCGTACATCTTCTCAGTCAGATTAAAAGCTTCCAGCATCCTGAATCCTGGGAGAACACCATTCATATTAGTAGTTGGCACATGCATGCTATTCATAGATGCCACGTTCAACTACTCCAGACACCAAACTTTCATGTTTGACAAAGCTTTTAACACATGAACTGGGTTTTATTTAATATTGTCCTGGCTTTCGAGCAGTTAAAACAGTTTATTTATTCATTTTTTTATCAGCTTTCATATTGATCAAGCAAATTGGTCATAAACTGCCATAAAGTAATATGCAAAGTTATATGTATAATTATATAAAGTATATTACAGTCAAATTTAAGCACTTTCCAGATGCATTTTCGGCCTTTCTAGCACTTGACAAGTGTGGTAAATTACATATTTACATACATAAACATGTTTATTTTAGTTGCTATTTGTTATAGTATTATAGCAAACAATTTGGCTACACCTTATTTATTTTAATGTAAAATTCACACTGTTTATCAGGACTTTTATCTTAATAAACTACTAATTAGCTGCTTATTAATAGTTAGTAAGATAGTGGCTGGGTTTAGGGTTTGGGTAGGGTTAGGGATGTAAAACAAGAGCAAACTTTGTAAGTGTTTAAAAACAGTTCATATCCCAATAATAGGCATGTAATAAGCCAGTAGTAAATGGCTTGAATTGTTACTTAAAGCAGTGGTTCACAAAGTGGGGGTCACAGAACATCACGGGTGATGGTGTTTGTTGGGGGGGGGGGGGGGGGGGGGGGGGGGGGGGGGGGGGGGGGGGGGGGGTGGGGGGGGGGGGGGGGGGGGGGGGGGGGGGGGGGGGGGGGGGGGGGGGTGTGCTTGGTAATTTCCCAAAAAAATTCAAATTCATCTTACTAAACTAATAGAATTACCCTATTTACTCCATAACCTACAGACAAAAAATAGTAGTTAATAGTTTACATTAAAACAACATGCAAATAAAAGGCCACCAGCCTTTCAGATTTTTTATTTTTTTTTTGCGACCCCTGGGGTGATTACGTTATATTAAAGATTGATTTTATTGCGCCAGGTTAAACCTTTGGACACCTTTACGGCACTCACATACATTAAAAATAAATACAGGCCACAACTAAACATTGAGCATGGTCTCAGAGTGGCGTTCTTCAAACCTATTGGTTATGTGTGCACCGTTGTGTGCAAGGTTTATACATTTATAACCACCTCTGAGGATATTGGATGTCGCTAGTCACTGGCATTGTTATTTTGGGGGTCGCAGGGCTGAAAGGTTTGGGAACCCCTGACATAAACTAAAGTGTAACTGAAATGTTGATGACATGTTTGCCCAAAGCCCAACACTGAACTATTGTCATTTACTCTCTTAACTGTAATTTACTCGCATCTTAAACAGGCCCGCAGCTAGCCTGGTAAAAGAGGTGGTTCTTTTTTCTCAAAAAGAGGACCTTTTTTAGTTATATGCCTCATTTCTATTTAATTATGACATTTAAATACTGCATTTGACATTTTAAGCACTATTTTTTAGCTGGATTAGCTTGTCGGATGATCATCATAACCACACTTTTTATGTACCAAAAATGTTTTGTAAAGATTTATAATAAAGAAATGTGACATTTTTAAAATACATATTTATTACATCGTATATCATTAGAAAAAATAGGAATCTGTTAAAGTTTTAAATTACAAACTGTAGTCTACTGACATTTATTAGGCAAATAAACTTTTCTCAGTCAGAATTTGGCCATTTGAATAAAAGAATAATTAAAACATAATAATAATAATAATTATGTATGAGTTTCACAATTTTTCTAGCCTAAAAAAAAAAGTTTAAACATTTATGGATAACAACAATAATCAAAGTAGTATTAAAATCAAAATTTCAATATGGTCCACTTTTGGTGCTTTACATCTTTTTATTGCTCTTTTTTGTTTTAGGAATAAGGTCCAAGATTAGAATAAATGTTACCTGAAAAATGTTTTCTTTATTTAAAAACAATACAGTAGCAATAGATGGCTTCAGATTGTAATATAAAAAAACTGATTAGCTGAAGTCACACCGAAGCTACAGCCAACAGAGGATTCCACTTGGTCTTAAAGCCTTTTTTTACCGTGGCAGAGAGAGTTTAACGCGCTGCAATTTAAGAAAGCAAATTAAGAAATGATCTTCATCAATTTGACAGCACACCTGTTGCAAATTCTCACAACACAACCAATTGAAGAAACGGGCTGCAATTTGGTCACAACATAAATAATTGAAGAAACTAGCTGCATTTGGTCACAACACAAACAATTGAAGAAACAAGCTGCATT
>CAIGQZ010034990.1:5829905-5843211 GCA_903798205.1 Danio tinwini | reverse complement strand
AGAAACAAGCTGCATTTGGTCACAGCTCAAACAATTTAAGAAACAAGATGCATTTGGTCACAACACAAAAGAAACGAGCTGCATTTGGTCACAACACTTGCAAATATCCACGTAACACAGCGGAAATGTATCAAAGGGACCCAAAAACATGACGGACCCTGCTGAGATACGGATGTGTTATTATGCCGTTGTGTGCCGTTTGGAAAACAATAGGATCACTTGGGGTCCTATAGGCGGACCCAATTGTCAGGGGGGACTTGATTTCTCATGATAACGGCATTTGCAAGTGTTGTGACCAAATTGCAGCGCGTTTCATCAATTGTTTATGTTGCGACCAAATTGCAGCCTGTTTCTTCAATTGGTTGTGAGAATTTGCAACAAGTGTGCTGTCAAATTGATGAAGATAGTTTCTTAATTTGCTTTCTTAAATTGCAGCGTGTTAAGCTCTCTCGGCCACCATAAAAAAAGGCTTTAAGACGAAGTTGAATCCTCTGTCGGCTGTAGCTTCGGTGTGACTTCAGCTAATCAGTTTTTCACATTACAATCTGATGTCTGATTTCTTTGTTTTTAAACAAAGAAAATATTTTACAGGTAACTTTTATTTTAAATCTTGGACCTTATTCATTTCTTAATTTGCCAGCGATTTTTGTAATTGCATGTGCTTTCTTAAATTGAAGAGCGTTAAGCTCTCTAGGCCACCTTACTTTTTCAATGGGTTATCTTCACTACTTATGATGGTATCGCAGTCAAAAATAGGACATGTATGGGACACATTCTGGAGCTTTGTCTGTGAGAAGTGGATCTTTCGAACCACACGAACCCCCCCTGGCTACATGTCATCTTTTTTTATATTGATTTGATATGAATGCACTGTTAACTGATTAAATAGTAATCTCCATGCACTCTTCAATCAAAGAGAACAGATCAACATCAGCAGATGAACAGAGTTTGAATTTTGTGCAAAAGCAAAACGATTTAGTTTCTTTTACTTAAATAGTATTTATTTATTATTATTTCCTGTTTAGTACGATAAATCATTATGAATGCAACACAATTAGATTTTCAAGCAGTTTCAAGAACTTTATCATAAATCTAAGCGCTATTCTAACCCTGATAACACTACATTATACATTCATTCATTCATTCACCTTTGGCAAAGTCCTTTACTTTTCAGGGGTCACCACAGCGGAATGAACCGCCAACTAATATAGCATATGTTTTGTGCAGCGGATGCCCTTCCAGCTGCAACCCAGTACTGGGAAACACCCGGACACTCTCACATTTACACACACTCATACACTACGGCCAATTTTGTTTACCCAATTCACCTATAGCGCATGTGTTTGGACTGTGGGGGAAACCGGAGCACCTGGAGGAAACCCATGCCAAAACCAGACTGGGAGAACATGCAAACTCCACACAGAAATGCCACCTGACCTAGCCGAGGCTCGAACCAGTGATCTTTTTGCTGTGAAGCGACAGTGCTAACCACTAAATCAAAATCTAATGATTAAATTAAAATTGTCAGGGATTTCCAGCCTTCATCCAAACCCTGTGATCACTCCCTAATTTGTAACAATGTTTCTTCATAATTCCGCTGTGTTTTGATCAAATGAATCAATCCGTGCTCACCACAGAACTTCACCACAGAACAATAGTGCACTTTGCTTATGAAACATGCCTACCTGGAGACGTAAATCCATTGACGTAGATCAACGGACAGGCTGCGGAAGCAAAACACAAGCACGTTCATTTAGGATGTAAACAATGCAGCTTTTTCGAAGATCATATTAATGTACCACGAAACATTAACTCACAGGAGGTTGCGGTTTCACAGATGAACGTGACCAGGTTGTCCTGAATAGTTGAGAAGGCGTCAAAATCGTCCACCACAAAAACATGTCGTTCGCTCGGTTTGCTGGCAATGTTCTGCAGCTCCACGAAGTCCACATCAGCCACACCAACAACAAACACACTGTAACCTGAAACACCGCATCTTGCATTAGCATCTTTATCTTTCTTTAACTGACCATATTTTATTATTTAAACATTTATAACTTTTTGAAACAGACCTTTTTAGGGGTTTGATGCAATTTGTGTCATTTTGGTGACTGTCGCTTTAAATTTAAATGAGATTGTGCTCTTTTTAAAAGAGGGCGGAGCTATGAATGCCTGTGTGTCAGCATAGTGGCAGATTTAACAACAAGACTGACCTTCTACACTAATGAGGGAGAGATGGTCACTAATGGGCGGGGCTTTCCCCCTCTGATGACATGTAAAAATGGAGAATGTCAATCAAAGTGCTTCTACAGACTGTTTTTATGATGTTAAAAAAGTTCATTCATACATTTTAGCATTAGAGGCTGGTTATTTTTACAGACTGTTGCCACACAATTGTGTTTAAACCCTTTTAAGGGGCCGTTTACATATAGTGTCTTTTGCACATGCAAGTTCATTATTTTCAATGGAGGTGCACAGCTTGATATCCAAATAAGGAGTGTGCTGGTGCTGGTTTTAGATGCACCTTGTGACTAGAACTAACCAATCAGGTGCATACTTTGTATGGAGTTTACACATTTCAGAAATAGCAGTGGCTGCATCCGAAATCGCCAACTATTCGAGTAGGTATTACTTTTTCCAGTATAATAACTGTGTCCTAAATCGCATACTTATGCACTTTTCCTATGTGTCTACGTGTGGCATTCACACCTGTCCATAATTATTACTTTCAATTGATCTTGTTTGTCTTTTCCCTTTTCAGCTGCCCACATAGCAAACAGACTTGGCCCAAATGTGGCCTCATTATGGCACTGCTGCCCACACAGCAAACAGACTTGGCCCAAATGTGGCCTCATTATCGCACTGCTGGCATGTTGCCGGCACTGATATGCATAATGTCAGCCGAATGTGGGCCATGCTTGGCAATGATGGCACTGCATGCATGACGGCAAACTACATTTGGGCCAGTTGTGGATGGGAGGTGCATGGCCCAGATCAGTGTAGCAATTGTTCACATTGTTTAGGTAACAATAGGCTGGGTTATGGCTCAGTTTTAGGGGTTTCTGGTTAAAGGGTGGTGTTAATATGGTTAACTTATAGCTGAGAATCAGTACCAATAATAAACCTGTTTTGGCCCAGTTCAGAGCCAGTTAAGGGTAAAAAATTGACAGATTCGGGTCGTTATGGCCTTTGTGTGGCCCTTGTCTTTAATCCAGTTATGGGGCATTTCAGGACCATCATTCTTTGTGGTACTTAGGCTGAGAGAAAAGTTATTGAGTGGCCCAGAGCTGGGCCAGAAAACATTTGCTATGTGGGTGGTGTGTTGCCGGCACTGGCATGCATAATGTCAGGCGAATGTGGGCCATGCATGGCAATGATGGCACTGCATGCATGACGGCCAGAGGTTAATCGACCAGAACAGGTCAAAAAACATTTGCTATGTGGGTTTCTATTGGTTGATCTGATGACATCAGGCTTTTAAAACGGAAGCGGACTTCTCGCTCCCGCTCAAATCTTCACGCCACCACAGTTTCTAATGGCTTTTTTTTACTTTTCTTTTGATATTTGTTTGGAGTGGGGAGTTCTAACCTGCTTTGGGTTTGTTTGGTTGATATGTATTATGTTGTTGGGCTCCCGATCTTTTGTCATTTTGAATTGTTTTGCTGATTTTGATAATAAATAATTCAGTTGGAGCACTTTGGCCGTTGTTTATTTATGTTATGTTGTCTAGGGTCTTATGTTACGCTGTCTTAGAACATAATTGTGGGCTCGTCCGCTTCTCTTTATAATTTGTTTCACTTTGTTCTTCTTTGATAACAATTTTTTTTTTTTTACTGTACGAAGCGATATAACGTAACGTATAAGTGGTTTGATACTCATAGGGAATTCTGAATGACGTAGTTTCACGTCAAATCCATTTTGTATTATAAATAGTGCGGTTACACTGAGAACTCTAAATAATAAGTGCACTTTAAATACCCGGATGATGCACTTATTCAACCATTAATAAGAAGTGTGTAATGTTGGACGCTTCATGCACTCAACGACCGCTGCTATGTTCACATAGCCTAAGAGGCGGAGCTTTCAGGCACTGATGTTGGATAACTTTATTTATTTTGGATTGTGAAAGCAAAATTCTCCTATGAGAGTGATTATACCGCTTCCTTATTGTGAATCCATTACAACCATAATCTGGTATTATTTGGTAGTTTGGTCATTTATTTCACTAATTTAACCGTTAAACGTCATCAGGGAAACGGTTTGAATTTCTGCTTAGTAAAAAAAACGTTAGTGTTCCATTTGGGACGACACTACATTCATATACTATGCTATTGAGTGTATAAGTGCATAAGTACATAGTGCATAAGTGCATAGTGTGCCATTTGGGACGCAGCCTATGAACTCGAACATACTAATTGGCTCACATACTTTTTTTCACATACTGTATAGTATCCGTTTTTAGATGCAGCCAGTGGCCTAAATAACCCAGACAAACGCAGAACCCCGAAACACTGCAGTGCTTCCTTTACAAATTTTTCATTTTTTCAGCAGGATACCTGCTGGTATACCATGCTGTGAATTGGATTCTGCTTTGGTCTACTTTTTTTTTTCTAATTTTTCAAATTTTAATAATCTGTGAAAATACATTGTTTCATTGTGAAGTTTCTTAAATTTCATATATATCCTGCACAATAATCCTGCTGGAACTGTATATTTTAATAGACCTGTAGGATTGTAATTCCTGCGGGAATAATCCCTGCATAAATTTTGTTTCCTTCATAAAATTCCTGCAGGTATTCCTACAGGAAAATGAACTGAAAATCCTGTAGGAAATCTGCATAATATTCCTGCAGGATTCTTGCGGGGGTTTTTTTCGTAAGGGTAAAACTTGTATCAGAGCTGCAGCAATGTTTTGTAATCCTCTGAGAAAACAGTTGATGGTCAAATAGCAACGACAGCACATTAAAAATGGTAAAGAAATTGCTGTACCTCACATTTTTCTCATGCTTTTAGACACAATATGAGAACGACCCCAAATGGAGCTAATAATATTGACCTTAAAATTATAAAAATAAAAAAAAATCATTAAAAATGTATTTAATAATAATTATTATTATTATTCAAACCAAACTAAAAGAAATAAGATGTTTTCCAGAAGAAAAAAATATAATAGGAAACATTGTGAAAATGTCCTTGCTCTGTTAAACATCACTTGGAAAATATTAGTAAAATAATTCAAATTTCACAAGAGGTCGAATAATTTTGTCTTTAACTATACAATGATTATGAAAGCTCTGCACAATGTTGAATTCTTTCAGAGACATCTTTTTTTAAAATCTAAATAGTTGTTAATGAATATATATTTACATTTATACTTAGTCATTTAGCAGATGTCCAAAGCGACTTACAATTGATGGTAACGCTTTTGTCACATCTTTTAAAGTGTGGAAGTGAATCATATATACCAGCGTGTTGTAATTTGGCAGCGTTCTTCTGCACGTCGTCCTGAGAGCGTCCATCTGTCACGGCCACCACCACCTTGGGCACGTTTCTTCTCATTCCGTTTTCTATAGTGATGACCTTCTCATAAACATGCTTCAGAGCCACTCCTGCGACAACACAGAGGAAACAACATCAAGAAAAGCCATCTACTTTCACGCTGCCAATTCATCATGAAATTTATGGAAATTTAAAAAGCAAATTTATTTTCCTGTTTTTTTTTCATGGGTATATTTGTGGGAATAGCCACAATTATATTGTACATAAATTCAGATTTAGACTTTTATGCCAAAAACATGTGAATATTAAGTAGATAATTTTTTCTTCTGTAAATATATTAAAACATAATTTTCGGTTAGTAATATGCATATGCATAACTTAATTTGGACAACTTTTAAGACTACTTTCTTATATTTAGATTTTATTGGAACCATCAGATTCCAGATTTAGATAATAGTCGTTTGTCAGCAAAATATAATTATATCTCAACAAACTATACATCGGAGGAAAATGTATTTATTCAACTTTCAGATGATGCATAAATCTTTGTTTCACAAAACTGCTAATGTATGGTTACAAATATGTAAAGTAATAACTATAAAATAAAGAATAACTGTATTTAACTGTATATTATTGTTAAAAGAAAAGTATATTACATTTTATTCCAGAACAAAAAGTTCAAGTTATATTTCACCTAAACATTAAAACTAAAAAAGTAATTCTATATTTTTATATAATAAACTTAAACTAGCAACCTTCTTGCTAAGAGGCGACAGTGCTAACCACTGGGCACCGCGTTGCCCTATATAAATATACTGATGCTTTTATAATATACAGTATACAGTGAATCCAGAAAGTATTCATCGCGCTTCACTTTTTCCACATTTTTTAAGTTATTTTATTTCCTCAAAATTCTACACACAATCCTCCATAATGACAATGTGAAAAAAGAGTTTTTGAAATTCTTGTAAATTTATTAAAAATAAAAAAGCTGAAAAAAATCACATGTACATCAGTATTCACAGCCTTTGCTCAATACTTTGTTGATGCACCTTTGGCAGCAATTACAGCCTCAAGTCTTTCTGAATATGATGCCAAAAGCTTGGCACACCTGTCTTTGGGAATTTCTGCCCATTCCTCTTTGCAGTACCTCTCAACCTCTATCAGGTTGGATGGGAAGCGACGGTGTACAGCCATTTTCAGATCTCTCCAGAGATGTTCAATAGGATTTCGGTCTGGGCTCTGGCTGGGCCTCTCAAGGACATGCACAAAGTTGTTGTGAAGCCACTCCATTGATATTTTGGCGGTGTGCTTTGGATCATTGTCCTGCTGGAAGATGAACCGTTGCCCCAGTCTGAGGTCAAGAGCACTCTGAACCACAACCTGAAGCAGGTTTTAATTCAGGATGTCTATGTACATTGCTGCATTAATCTTTCCCTCTATCCTGACTAGTCTTCCAGTTCCTGCTGCTGAAAAACATCCCCACAGTAAGATGCTGCCACCACCATGCTTCACTGTAGGGATGGTATAAGCCTGGTGATGAGCGGTGCCTGGTTTTCTCCAAACATAACACCTGGCATTTACTCCAAAGAGTTTAATTTTAGTCTCATCAGACCAGAGAATTTAGTTTCTTATGGTCTGAGAGTTCTTCAGATGCCTTTTGGCAAACTTCAGGCGAGAAGCTGCTTCTGTCTGGCCACTGTACCATACAGGCCTGATTGGTGGATTGCTGCACAGATGGTTGTCCTTCTGTAAGGTTCTCTTCTCTTCACAGAAGAACACTGGAGCTCAGACAGAGTGACCATCGGGTTATTGATCACCTCCCTGACTGAGGCCCTTTCTCTCCCAATCACTAAGCTTAGATGGCCAGCCAGCTTTAGGAAGAGTCCTGGTGGTTCCAAACATCTTCCACTTACGGATGTTGGAGGCCACTGTGCTCATTGGAACTTTAGAGCAGCTGAAATGTTTCTGTAACCTTCCCCAGCCTTGCGACAATCATGTCTCAGAGGTCTACAGACAATTTCTTTGTCTTCATGCTTGGTTTGTGCTTTGACATGCACTGTCAACCCTGGGACTTTATATAGACAGGTGTATGCCTTTTCAAGTCATGTACAATCAACTGAATTGACCACAGGTGAACTCCGATTACGCTGCTGAAACATCTCAAGAATGAGGAGTGGAAACAGAATGTATCCGAGCTTAATTTAGAGCTTCACGGCAAAGGCTGAGAATACTGATGTACATGTGATTTTTCAGGTTTTTATTTTTAATAAATTTGCAACAATTTCCAAAACTCTTTTTTTCACATTGTCATTATGGGGGATTGTGTGTAAAATTTTGAGGAAATAAATAAATTTCATCCATTTTGGAATAAGGCTGTAACATAAAAAATGTAGAAAAAGTGAAGCGCTATGAATACTTTCCGGGTGCACTGTATATATTGTATATTATAAAAGTGTAATTGAGAAATTACTTTTTTGTGGGATTCATCTCATACTTTGTAAAGAAGAAAAAGGCAGATGTGACTGTTCAGGTGTGTGTGCGTATGTGTTTGAATGATACCTGTCTTAGTGTTTCCTCCCCTGTAGCGGATGAGTTTGAGAGCGGAGAGCGCAGTGCCTTTATCTTTATATGTGTTGAGCCTGAACTCTGTGTTTGCATCGTCACTGTACTGCACGAACGAAATCTTTTGGGAAACACATATTGACATCAAATTAAACAAGGTCATAATGCTTTAATACTGAAATATAAGACTCAAAGACAACTGAATTGCCAAACTAGTTAAGTTAAACTTTAGAAACAAACAAAAAACGCTACTGGATAAAGGATTCTTAAAGATATACAGAAAAACATTAGTCCTAGGTATTCGAAAAACATGTGGAAAAAGTTAAAAGGCCTTTATTGGCATGATTATTATTTTAAATAAAACATAAAACTGATATAAACATCTGTTTACTTGTCGTTTGTCATTTCGCCTAAATGGAACAACAATTTTTTTCATGTCACCTCATACTTCAAATATTAACCAATCAAATGCTCTCTAGTGTCTGACATACCCCGCCCCCCTTTAAGGCACTTTACATTTGTTGCTCATTTGAAGCGCTTGAGCTCATAAACAAAATGCTATTGGCTGTTTTTTAAAAGTAGAGGGGCTACTCTATGTCTGGCCCTCTTTTCAATTAAAAAATTCCGTCTAACATACAATCAACAAATGCTCATTTCAAAGCACTTCATGGGACCTTTAGCATTCAGTACTGCAGCTGCTAAGGTTGTTATCAGGGCTTAACATTAACACCCGCCAACCCGCCAAATGCAGGTAGATTTCAGCGTTGGCAGGTAAGACAGACACTCCCACTAGCCACTTGGGCTGGTTGAAAATAATTTAAAATTGTGGTTTTCTTAAAAGCAGGGTTCGACTATAAGGATGACCCAACATGTGTGCAAATGTGATCTTAGAATCGAGAAGCAGCACGACTTACAAAAATAATTGCGTTCGCAGGAGCAATAGAAAGCAGGTAAATAACGAATGAGAGGATGATCAGTCGAGCTAACAGCTGATGTGATGCGCGCGACTAAAACGTGTGCGCGCTCCTGTTTTCTTGCTTGAAGCAACCGTGCCTGAAACGCAATTGTGATCGATTCTTTTTCATATAGACCAGACAAAAAGCTATGCTAATGCACCAGTCTTGCTGCTTTCAAGAGCTCCAAATATGTCTTTTTGTAAGCAGCACTGGTTGCTTTCCCTTTGAACAGGTTATTAATTGGCCTTAACACTGTGATCATCCTTTCATTATCACACACAGTATGTTTCTCACCTGCTTTCTTTTGCCTACGGTTATTTTTGTTAATATGGTTTAACTTTTTTACAACAGCATTGCTTTAATATGAGATTAACTCTCTGTGTATGTGTAGTTAACTAGTGATCTGAGAGACCTTTAGCGAGGACAGATTACTCTGCATATTTTTGATACATGACAATTATTTTTAAAAGTCAATTGTTTTTCTTTTTTTTTTTTTTAAGAAATGTTTTGTTAAATAAAAAGTATATTATACAGCTATATTCAGCTTGTTTTGACACATTTAAAATGTGTGGCTAAAAAATAATTATTGTTTAGTGTGATCAGAGATAAATTTGGTAAATCCTTAATTTTGAGTTCTCAAAAGTCATGTAAAATAAAAACTGTTTGCAGTAAAACCCTATGAAACCATGACCCATTTGCTCATAAACGACACAAAAAGTGAAATGAATGAGGATGCATGTGGACAAAACACAAAATCTAAATCAAGTAATTTTAGCATGTCAAAGACATATTTATGCATATAAAAATATTTTCCCAACAACAAAATTGTGGCTAGTGAAAATGCAGAGTGGCTAGTAATGTACTAGCCACTGTGGCTAGTGATCAAAAGAGTTAATATCAAGTCCTGGTTGTTATGTAATTGCTAAGACTTTACCTGCATTCCTGTTGGTCCGATAACGTCAAAAGCACCAACAACGCTGAAGACGAACTGGATGACTTTACTAAAACTCTCATCTCCGATACTCCAGGAGCCATCGATGAGGAAAACCACATCTGCCTTTGCTCCTTTGCACACTGAACACACACAAAACAGCTCCATGAAGCACAGAACAGCTCAACCCAAACCACTCGTTTACAATTAAACTTTTACACAAGAGCTAAAGAGGGTAATGAAATCTCATTAGCAAACACAATTACTGAAAAAAACAGCAGCTTAATGAACCTCCATGTTTTAATTACTGTAATAATCAGTCACACATTCTAGACGAATTATGCAAGAATCAGGAGCTTCAGGTCTTAAAGAAACACTCCACTTCTTTTGGAAATAGGCTTATTTTACTACTCCACTACAGTTAAACAGTTGAGTTTTACCATGAATGAATCCATTCAGATGATCTCTGGGTCTGTGAGTACTTTTAGCTTAGTTTAGCTTAGCTTAGCATAGATCATTGAATCAGATTAGACCATTAGCATTTTGCTAGAGTTAAACAATTTAGATTTACCATTTTTAAATCCTTTTTATGATCTCTGATCTAGAGGGAGCACTTTTAGCTTAGCATAGATCATTGAATCAGATTAGACTATTAGCATTTCACAGTTTAGTTTTACCATTTTTTTATCCATTCAGATGATTACAAGGTCAAAAGGGAGCACGTTTACCTTAGCTTAGATAATTTGGATTAGACCATTAGCCTTTCGCTAGAGTTGAACAGTTTAGTTTTACCATTTTTGAATCCATTCAGATGATATCAGTCTGGAGGGAGCACTTTTAGCTTAGCTTAGCTTAGCTTAGCTAAGCTTAGCATAGTTAATTGAATCGGATTAAACCATTAGCATTTTGCTAGAGTTATACAGTTTAATTTGACCAATTTTTAATCCATTTAGATGATCGTCAGGTCTGGAGGGAGTACTTTTGCTTAGCTTAGCTTAGCATAGGCTATTGAATCAGATTAGACCATTAGCATTTCGCTAGAGTTAAATAGTTTAGTTTACCATTTTTAAATCCATTCAGATGGTTGCCAGGTCTGGACGTAGCACTTTTAGCTTAGCTTAGCATATATCAATGAATAGGGCTAAACCATTAGCATAGTTTTTACCTCGTATTGACCTAGAACATATTAACTTTTCATTTTCTGTTGGTCTTATGTATCTACAGAAGAAAACATTCGACACTCTTTGATCATTTTTTACTAAGATGCTAATGGTCTAGATTAAATGATCTATGCTAAGCTAAAAGTGCTCTCGAAAAAATGGTTAAACTCAACTGTTTAACTCTAGTGAAGTAGTTAAATGTGCACATTTCCAAAAGAGGGGAGAGCTCCCTTAAACGAAGTCCATTAACATTAAGGTCTCATTTACCTCATTACTGCACCATGAAGTAACAGCAACCAAGTATTTGTACTACTGCATTTGTTTGTATATTAGCTAATATTTGTTCATAAAAATAGAATGCAGAAATGTTTACGCAAATGCTTAAATCAATATTAATCAATTTATTTATAAATTATATATAAGAATTGTTCATTTTTCAGTCTTTTCCACATTTCCATGCAACATATTTCTGAAAAATGTCTTTCTTAAGCTTTTCAATCCTCAGTGGATTAGTCCACATCTCTTTGTACTTAAATCCAGCTGTCTCTTCTGGAGCAGAAACTATTGCAAACACAAGCAGTTGGCTTCTCGTGTGATGAATAAACAGGTTTTGAGAGTGATCCAGCATGAATTTAGGGATCCAATTCAAATATTATTTTTTTATGAATTGAAGATAAAAAGAAAGGATTCATATTTTATTATCAGAAGGATTTTGTCCAAGGTTTTAAAACTGATATTAATTTGATCCAAAGTCATTCTAAAAACAGCAAATCTAGAACATGTTTTCAATGCATGTGTCCATAAAAGCTCTGGACATTTTATTTGGCTCTTCCAAACCGATCACTGCCATCCAATTACTAACAAGACCTGAAAACATTAGTTTGAAGAAAGGAGTGCTGCTTGCCAGTAGACCACCTGCTAGCACAGAGACCATGACAATATGAAGTCTATACATATATACAGCTAAACAAATAGTTGAACCACTAAACTAATAAATAAATAAATAAAAATTGTAAATGTTAAAAGCATGGTATATTAACAAACATAGAATACAACACAAAAACGTACATAAAAAAAACAAAAAAACAATAACAGTTACTTAAAAATAAAAACAAAATCTAAAAAGATTCTATTAAAATGTCAAAATTTGTGAGACATTTTTTAGAAATGTATGCATCTAATTTTAATCATTTTTATGATTGGAACATTTTAAACCCAGATTTTATACATAAATAAATGATTAAAAAATAAATAAATAAATTATATAAAATAAACACTAAATAAAATTCAAAATTTAAGCAAACAAGAAAATTGTAATATTAAAATAATAAAATGTTAAAAAATATAAAAAATATAAGTTCACTTAAATAAATAAATTATACACAATTAGAATACATAAAATAAACACTAAAGCTAACTCAAATTTTGAGCAAATAATAAAAATGTTATATAAAATATTAAAATAATAAAATGTTAAAATAAAATATAAAAAAGTCTCTGAAATAAATAAATAATGTATAATTAAATATATAATATATAATTAAATAAATAAATAATTCATATATAATTAAAATGTATGAAATAAACACTAAAACTAATTCAAAATTAAAACAAATAAGAAAATGTAAATATAAAATATTAAAATAATAAAATGTTAAAATAGATTTACTGAAATAAATAAATAAACAAATGAATAAATAGTCACTGAAATAAATAAATAAATAATATTTTTTTAATTAATAAATAAAAATGTATATATAATTAAAATATATTAAATAAACACTAAATCTAATTCAAAGATTAAACAAATAAGACAACTTTATTATTAAATATTAAAATAATAAAATGTTCAAATAAAATATACAAAAATTATTCACTGAAATAAAAATATTATTTCACAAATAAATAAATACATTCATTGAAATATAAAATAAATTTATTTATAATACAAATATATAAAAAAACACTAAAGCTAATTTAACATTTATACAAATAAGACATTTTTATATAAATATGAAAAATAAAATCACTGAAATCTATAAATAAATAAGTAAATTATATATAATCTTATTCTAAATAATTTTATTATAAGAAAATTTAAATATTAAAATAATAAAGTGTATAAATTATAGACATTGTCTAAATTTAAATGAATGAATGAATGAATGAATGAATGAATGAATGAATGAATGAAT
>CAIGQZ010034990.1:5794380-5829895 GCA_903798205.1 Danio tinwini | reverse complement strand
ATATATTAAGGCTGTCAAAATTAGCGTGTTAACGCACCAGATTAATTTGAAATATTTAACGCGTTAAAAAAAATTAACGCATTTAACGCAGTTGCAGTTTTTTTAATTTCCTGTTGTGGCCGACGTGTGTTCAGGGCCGGCGCGTCCGTAGAGGTGACCTGGGCGGCCGTAGAATAGTGAGTGAACCCCCCGGGTTCTTACTTTCATCCGCGACACCTACCCTACCTAACCGGTCACTTTTTATTTCACTTTCGAGTTGAGGGCGGGCGGCATGATTGCCGTTCGCCTGGAGAGCCGATTCAGCTTGCTCCAGCTCTGCGTGTGTTTAATGTGCAAAGAAATATGGATAAAAGCAAGGAAGCGCTTTTAGAAGGAAAGTTTCAGTATAAAACAACTAAGGTTGCATCTGTACAGTGCGCTGTACTGTGCTCTCTCTCTCTCTGTGTGTGTGTGTATGTGTGTGTGTGTGTGTGTGTGTGTGTGTGTGTGTGTGTGTGTGTGTGTGTGTGTGGTGCCCTGATAATGTCAATAGACTGGACTGTCTTAGCAACTGGCTAAATGTTAAGGAGGAATGAGCAAAATTGTTTCTACTTTATAATTAATGTTCTCAACTCGCAATACAACTTTACAATGAATACAATTGTTTGTAATTAATACTTTATTATTATTCTTATTATTCTTATTATTATTATTATTATTATTATTTCCAATTTCCATATTTGCAATGCCTGCATTTTGGATTTTTTTTATTCGTGATTAATCATGATTAATCACAAAAAAGGTGTGATTAATTAGTTAATTTTTTTAATCAATTGACAGCCCTAATATATATATATATATACATCAATATATTAATATCAATACAATAAACCAATACTTGTATCTCTTTAAAAAAAAAAAAAAAAAAAAAAAACAGTGTTCGTGAACTTGAACGTGAGCTCCTTTAAATTAACAATTTATATAGTCAGTGGTTTGAGTTGTGCATTAAACATTATCCAGTTGTAGGAAGTGAACACAGACGTCAGACAAACAAACCGATAAGCTTTATTCGTCTATGTAAACCAATGAAGTCAGAGTTAAAAGCTGGGTGAATTGCTGACCTTTCCATAAGAAGATACAAATACAACGTTGATGAATATATGCTTGTTACTTTGAGCTATTTCATCAAAAAACACAGTAAAAACAGTAATCTTAGGGAAAAGAAATACTAAAATACTATACTGAATATAAAGATTGTGGCAAATGGCTGAGAACCGCTGCTGTAGTTTAGCGCTTGATTGGTTTCAAGACTGGTTTGTGCTGCTTTAACAATAATATATACCCAGTGGTGTAAAGTAACAAATTACAAATATTCAAATGACTGTAATCGAGTAGTTTTTCTCAGGAATTGTAATTTACTAAGCAGTTTTAAAAATGTGTACTTTTACTTTCCTTAGAGTACAGTGCAGTATTGGTTCTTTTACTCCACTACTTTCCTTCAATCTGCAGTCACTACTTTATTTGGTCTTGTCTATGTTCATTGGCTGAGTAAAATAATCAGTTCATTTGTCTACGTAAGCTTCATTTGTCTATGTAAACCAATGAAGTCAGAGTTAAAAGCAGGGTGAATTGCTGACCTTTCCACAAGAAATCATACTGAACAACCTCAAGACATGGGCGCTTCATAAATGCAGCAAACTGTTTGGAAGCATTAAAACTGTTTAAAAAGATGTCCAAAATCTTTACACGCAATTACTCAGAGACTGTTTAGATGCATGTCGGTGATGAGAAGATGAAGGATGCCTACTGTATGACTGAAATGGCCTTAAACAATAACTAATTGCACTACAGAATGTTACGTTTTCACACACATGCACAAATTGCCAAAATCAGCCTTTCACAGTGTAATACTCACTACACTCTCAGAAATAAAGGCAGAGGAGCGCGGTAGGGATGTGCGATGCCACTGATTACCTTTCCGATCCGATACCAAGTAAAATGAAGGTGAGTATCGACGATACCGATCCGATACCGATACTTTGCCCCCAAATGACTGTTTGGGAAATTAAAGTAGCAAGCAGTGTACTTAAAAGTGTCACTTCATACTGAATACGAGACATATTACGGGTTATTCTTGTTTTTTGATGAAGAATTATCATACAAAAAAAGCCAACTTGCATATTTATTGACAGCATCTGAGCATGTATATCTTAAAACACCTGCCTGGATATCTTAAAAAAACATTCACACTTCTATGTTTAGTGACATGTTAATCCGGTTCCCATGAATTTTATTATTGTCACAAAAAACCTAAGAACCCAAAATACTGCCCCATCGCCACATTTTCTCCCTCTGTACCTGGATAGTGCCTGCCTGCACCTATAAGGACTCTGAATGTGATGTCTGTCTCGCCCTAGCAGCACCTGTGTCTCTCCTTTCCTCCTCTTCTGACCGCCTAGTCAAGACGTTGTCATATTCTGTCTTGCGCTTTCTATGTAGATGTTTGATTAGGTTTGTGGTATTACAACAGTACCTCACTGTTTTGTTATACGTGTCACAAACTGCACAGTTTGAGTTTGTGGAAGTGAAGTAGCTCCACACATAACTTTGCTTGTGGTCGCCCATATCCAATGACAGTAATTGCACAACATATGCCAGTGAACTAAGTGAGTGGCTAGTGGCTAGCTAGCGTGATCTGACTGCAGTTGTATTGTGCCGAATTACGCACATGATTTTGCAGGCGGAAGAACAAGTAGTTCCGACTAAGTTGGCATTATACAGATAAACTAGGGTAATTAATTAGGGTAATTGTATTTCTATTTCCAATAAACTACATATTTGCTCGAAGTTACTGAAATATCGATATTTTGATAAGATAATCGATTTTAGAACATACAAAGCTGGTATCTGATATATCGATATTTTAGTATCGAGCAACACGTGACTAGAGCGCGGGGCACAAAGTAACGCGGGTTAAATGTAACATGGAGGTATTTGCTCAGGGTTAACCATGGCATGCCTCCGAGGTTTTCACCACAGTGTCGGCAGACGTCTTGCTGCCAATTATTGAAAAAGTTTGACGAAATTCGGATGAGAAACACAGGAGAAACCATTTTTGCAGCATAAAAGTATTTTTTATTACAGTTGATATTTTTTATTTTAAAAAAAATGGTGAAAGTATGTACGTAAAATCTTATATTGTTGTGATCACCGTCTTCTAGGCTAAAAGATGAAACTATTTTGAAAGATGTATAAAACACACAGAGACTGCTAGCCAGCTTTGAGGAAAACATGACACAGCGGGATTAGTTGTAACAGCGTGTCACAATTAAGCCACACATTGTTGGACACCAATTAAACTATCACATTTTTTTATTTTTTTTTTTTTTAGTGTAATGTTGAGAACTTTGTAAATAAAAATGTTTTTAATAGAAAATATTGTTTTAATAGAAAAAATATATATTTTATTGCTAATAATGTTAATAAATGCATTGTATAATAATAGATAAATGGATAATAATGCAAATAGACTCAAATGTGTTTATCCAATAAACAAATAAATAAATAAACACACAGCGCTATTTAGAATAAAAAAGAAATGAGCCAATTACTGAGGAAATATAGCTACTATTTAAAGTAAACAGAAGTTAAATTAATGGTGTGAAATCTGCCTTTATAATCATGTGTTACAACTAACCCTCTGTCTGTTACAACTTGCCCCGCAGGTGGGGTAAATAGTAACATTTATACTCCTGGCACTTTTGGCAATACTGCACAGAAACCATAGGTCTGGCGATCATAAATCCAGTGCTCATTTGTAGGAGAGGTTTGTGTGTTGTTGGTAAAAAAAAGCATGGTTTGTCTAACCCCATTACTTTGATCATTATTTGACCAACACCAAAAAGTGTTACTTTGTGCCCCGCTCTCCCCTACAAGAGCTGTCACTGGGGTGGTATCTTTTTAAAAGGTACAAATTTGTACCTAAAAGGTCCATATTAATACCTCAACGATACATATTGGTACTTAAAAAGTACAAAAGTGTTCCTCTTAAAAATTTTAGTTACTAATATATACTTTTGAGGTACCAATATGGACCCTTTAAGTACGAAGGTGTAACTTTTGAGAAGGTACCAGCCCAGTTACAGCTCGTGTATCTTTATTTCTGAGAGTGTAATAACGATCAAGAGCGTCACTCAAAAGCACTCTTGAGTACTTTTTAAAAGGCTACTTTTTACTCATCCTTTGGGTAATATTTACAATAGATACTTTTATTTGACTTGCACTACATTTTTGGGCAAGTAATGGTACTTTTACTTGAGTATGATTTTTAGAATCAGAATCAGTTTTATTGCCAAGTGTGCTTCACACACACACAAGGAATTTGTTTTGGCAACAGAAGCTTCCAGTGTACATAAAGTGACAACACAATACTTTTACATTACTCTTTCCGCCATTGTATATAGCACATAACAGCCCAAACCAGCATACAACAGTCCACAGCATTGTATTTATTTTATTATTTTTTGCATAAAACATGCATTTTATATATAAAGAACAGCATTATTTGAAATAGAAAAGTATAATCATATTTGTCATAATTGAAAAGCATTTACTGTGAGATTTGATCAATTAAATGCATTCTTGCTGCAATCAAGTGTTTAAAAGTATTAGTATTAAGTTGAACAGCAGTGTGTACAGTATATAATGAAAAAAAAAGTTGTTTGGTCACACTTTATTTGATTCACAATTAATTCAATTTAATACTTTATTAATTCACAACATTAACAAACCATTACTTAAGACATTTAGCTCAATAAACTACTAATTAGCTGCTTGTTAGTAGTTGGGTTTAGGTATTGGCTAGGATAAGGGATGTAAAATGAGATCATACTTTATAAGTGATTAATAATAGACAATTATTAGTAAATAGTTTGATTTGTTACTTAAGCTAAAGTGTTACCAGTTGTTGATATCCACATGCCTTATTCCAGTATGATCTCTAGATTAGCAGCTCACTTATGCCTCGTTTCCACTGAGTGGTACGGTTCGGTACGGGTCTCCTTTATCAGGCACCGATGGTATCCTTTTGGTAATAATGGTGTTTGACAGAAAGTTTCAGTCGACTTCATTCTCAATCGAGAAAATGTCAAAGTAACAACACAGGCTCATTCTGAAAACGTAGTCCCGTGGACGTTTCTGGAGACTGCGAAATATGTCCCAGGAGGAATGTATGGCTTGCATTTCATTAAATTTTTTTTTTACGAACGCTACAGGGTGGTATGACGCCTTTTCTTTTTGCGCTTACCAGCTGACCGCTCACCTCTGTGTGAGGGGCTTTCCTGCCGCAACCAGTTTGTCTCGTTAGCTCATCGTGTACAACAGCGGACTTGAGACACAGAGAGGAGTTGACCACGATGACGACGGGTTTCGAGTCCGGGGAAGATCGGTTCCAAAAAATCAGGTAAGACAAAAACAGAATCCAAAAAATAAAATGAACATGTGAACAACAGGGTGAAAACGTGGTAAAATCAGAAAACGTGGTAAAAATCAGACGAGGGTTTTTTCTTTTTCTGAATGGCTTCAGGTTTAGGGAAGTAAGTGGGTGGGGGGTCAATCGATAAAATTGGTTGGGTTTAGGGAAGGAGGAGGGTGGGTCAGTCGATTGGTCGGCCGGCCAGTCACTCGTTCGTTCAGCCGTTCAGTCAATCAGACAAACAGTCGGTCGACAGCGGCCTCTGGTGGGTTTACGCGAGAACATCGGGCGCGAACGGCACTCGCGAAAGAAATTTGAGACGTGAAAAGCACACAGCGGCCTCTCGCACACACAAAACAAAACAAAATAAAAAAACTGCAAAAATACATACATCCCAGGACGTATTTCGCAGTCTCCAGAAACATCCACGGGCCTACGTTTTTTAGAATAAGCCTGGGTTGCAAAGTAAAGCTGTACGGGTTGTTCGCATATCATATACAAAACAGATGCTTGATACACATAAATACTTGTGTATGTATGTTAATTACTAACCTTTCCATGAACATGATTTGATTATAGCTGCAGATCAATCATAATGTAAAATAGTACTGTAACGTCTGCCATTATATAAAATAAATAAATAAATAAAACATTTATGAACACATACAGACCCTTACGTCTCTAAAATGTTACCAACTAACTAATAAAAAAATAGGGTTCATAAACAATATGAAATACACACAGTCAGTGCAAACCTCTCATCTTTAATCTTCACCAGCACATGTAACGTTAACATCTTGTTAACTTGTCAAGTAATCTTGTTAAGTAATTTCGTCATTCAGAGTCCATAATAGTCCAAAAGGCGTTGATAATAGTTAAACATGGCAGTTTGTTCATCTTTTAGGTTGCTGAAAGAATCAACTCCTTAGTTTTTTCGGCCTTCTCCTTTGTTTTTTCGTGCTTCTCTCTCGTGTTTGTCCGCTTCTGAAAGGATCGGATGTCAGAAGCACTTCGTTATTTCAAATATAGACACGCACGTGAGCTCTCTGGAGAAAGTGAAACCACTCTCGCTTTTCAACGGCCTTTCATTAAGACGACGACAAAGTTTGTTTGAGCTTGGATTGACCAAGGCTTGTTATTACATATATATAGTATTACGATGTAATGTTTTGGCTGTGTATTTAAAAATGGCGCTTCCTTTGTTTTCATTCCCCTGGCTTGTGCATGCGCTAGCAACGTTTTTCTGTAAACCAAAAGCGTTTAGCTGCACGTCTGACTCCGCCTTTTTGTACCCTTTTGTTGTACCAGGTACCCTTTGGAAAGGGTAACCAAAAAGTGGTATGGTACGGTTTACTTTCTGACAGTGGAAACAACCATAAAAGTGTAACAAACCGTACCGTACTTCTCAGTGGAAACAGGCCAATGGTTTTGAAACAGATCAGCATTGGATAAAGCCATATGAAATCATTACTTACGATCCACAGGGTTTAGTTTGATTCTGTAGGATGTGGCGGCACGGTGAGGTGTCCATTTAATGCAGAACCTATCGTAGCCAACGTCATACGACTCCAGGTTGGTCACATTGAGGTACACTGAAAAGACAAAGCAAGAAATATTGTGCTCAAATTTGGAATCTTCACAAATGTACACTGTAAAGAAATCCCCATATTTTTAGCATTGCTACATTGAAAAGCTATTAACAGTTTTCATTACTATGATTACTTTTAGATTTTTTTTGCTCATCGGTGATGTACATTTATTTAAGTTTTAATGCCATAACAGCAGCATTGGCTATATTCATGGCAAAAAACATATACTAATAAATATATAATCATATAAACAAATCAGTTTCTTAACAAACGTACATTGTAAAAAACAACAAAAATATAGTAGTAACAACACTGAAAAAAAACATATACAATATTTTAGTTTGATTAAGGATAAATATTCTAAAATTGCTCCAGAAGGCACCTTTTCAAACATTTCACTTAAAATATTTCTCGAATAAAAACTTTCTCTATCATTTAAAAATATACATTCTATTAAAATATGTTTCATCGTCAAAATACTCTTGCACCAGTCACAAATAGGTTTTTCTTCCCCTTTCAATAAATATGCGTGTGTACGTTTCTACATCTTGTATGTGCAACCTGGTCATGTCTATTTTCAAAATGGTGATTATTTCTTTCATTTACAAATGGATTCACTTCATGCAATTTGTTATTCCTACATTCATCCCATTCCATTTGCCATTTCTCATTAATATACAGATTTAAAGCAGGTTTAACATCAGACAAAGGAATTTTGCATTCTGTTAACTCCAACCGTAAGATCTAAAGTTGATCAATAATGTTTATTACATCACTTTAATTTATGCGTGTTATCATGATGACATTGAGTAGTTTTGTAAATCACATTGAGTGTCTTCTATATATTAATGTTCCCTTGATGAAAATTGTCTCTCATTACCCCGTGCTTATGGTTGTGTTTATACCTGTGGAACAAAGGTATGACGTGTAGTTGTCATGGATGCGGTTCATGCGCACCTTCTGGGTTGTCTTATTGAGTGTTGTGTTGTCCTGGGAGTTTTCCATGTGCGTTTGTTGTGGTGTGTCAGTTTGTTTTGGTCACGTGTTATGCTCATCATTGCCTTAGCTGTGCTATTAGCCAGCAGGCACGTGCAGAGGTGGGGGCTTTGGGTGCTTAAGACCCTGCCCTTTTTTCTCCTGAAGTGAAAGTGCCCTTTTTTCCTGGGGATAATAATAATTGTTTTAAATACTACTAATAATATAATATATGCATAAGTTAATGCGTGTTCTATTTAAAGGACAGCTTTCCCTGTCAGACAATAGAAAAAAACTAAGTTTTAAAATATATCTTGGTTTTAGTCTAGCCACTCCAAGCGAGCCTCGAACCGGCGATTTAGAAAAAAAAACACATGAGAGGCGAATGCTCTAACGAAGACTCTATTTACATTGTTACTCTGTCTTCAAAGGTGAGGTGTCAACAGTGGAGTAATGTCAACTCCTGCATCCGCACTGCATCCAGGCCATAGGCTTTAGGCCGTACTCACACTATGCTATCCGAACCGTGCCCAGGCCCGTTTCCCGGATTGTTTGAGAAGTGTGAGTGCTCTGAATCGAGCTCAGGCACGGTTTACTTGGGCGGCCCTGGCCCGGTTGGAAGAGGTGGGCCTGAGCGTGGTTCACTTAGGCTTAGGCGCGGTACGCATACAGTCTGAGTGTAAGCGTGCCTGAGCCCGAAACTGAAAGCGAGACGTGACTTTTAATGGACTGTTTCATATGGATTAATTAATCATTCGTACTGTTCAATGAACGCAAACTGGCGTAGATTATTACACAAATCCCTCACTGCACGACAGCTGCGCCTTCAGCAAACTTCCTAATTCCTGCAGCACGAGGACTTTATGATTGTTAATGAGCGTCAAAAGTGGCTGATCTGTTCGGCGAAATATTAGACTGTGTGTCACTGCATATCAAACGACTTAAACGATATAACTAAAGAAATCTCCACTGTGCTGAGCGAGAGTGCTTACTGAACAGCACATCATCGATGACGTAAGCGTGCCCAGGCCCGAATGTAATGTGAGTGCGGGATGTCGGGGGAGACGGGAGAGGGGGACAAGCGTGCTTTGGCCCAGTTCAAGGCAAATGTACATAGTGTGAGTACGACCTTACAGTCTGGCCTAAACACACTCTGCAGACGCAGTGTGTGTAAAACATACATATACCAGCTGAACTCTGTTACGTTCATCTGCCATTCATCTATATTGTGTGGAGGTGAGTAACGGTTAACAAAAGGCTACCTGAGGCTCAAATTTAACGTCAGCTATTTATCTAAATGGTCAAAAGTAAATAGGCTATTTTGTCTTGCTAACATCCGTCTGAATAACAACCATGTAATAAGTTAGCTAAAGTTTAGCCAGGACAAAATCTTAGGCATACAGGCTAATGTAATGGAGAAACGACAGCTGGATAGTGAAAATATTGCCCTCTCATTTTTGCAGTCATTTATTTAGAATATATAATGTCAATTGAAGCTATAAAACATGTACATATAGGCTAGCTATGGAAGTCAGTGGATATCAGTGTGTCCTACATTCTTTAAAATATTTTAGTATTTTGTTTAACAGAAAAAAACTCAAACAAAAATAATAGATTGAAAAGGGATCGTTCACCCAAAAATTTTAATGTACTCACCCTCGAGTGGCTCCAAATCTTTGTCTCTTTATTTCGTTAAACACTAACGAATTAAAGATTAAACATATATTTTAAAGAAAGCTATAGACTTGAATTTATTGACTTCCAGAGTAGGAAAAACAAATACCATGAAAGTCAATAGTCACAGGTTTCCTGCTTACTTATTAAATATTATTAAAATATTTTTTAATACTTATTATTAAAATATTATTTTGTGTGTTCAACAGAAGAAAAAGTCAAATGGGTTTGCAACAAGTAAAAGGCGAGTAAATGGTAACAGATTTATTAGTTTAGAATGAACTATCCTTTTAAGGACGAGTATATAGTGAATTTAGGGTGAAATCTCCATTATTATATATTATTTATTAAAGTACAATTATTATTATTATTGAATAAAAAGTGCCCTTTTTTCCACTTGAGCCCCTGCCCCTTAAAAGGTCTCTGCACGTCCCTGTTAGCCAGCTCCAGCTGTTGTCGATTACCTCACCTATTTCATGGCAGCATTTTCCTTGCTCATTGTCAGTTAGTTGTGGTTTTCATGTTACCCTCTGTGTCTCCGTCAGGACTCTCGGTGGCTTTGTGAGTCGGACTTTCCAGTGCTGTGATATTCGACTGAGACTTTCCAGTTCTCATTCCAGCAGCAAGTGTTTTTGACCGCCACTTTTGTGATTGCTTCGCAAAATAAACAACACTTGCATTTGGATTCTTTTGCTCACTTGTCCTTTTCCACATTGTGACGATAGTGTTAGTACTTCAAAACACGCGTATTATACAGTAAATTAATGAAATATTTACTGTAAAATGTAGGAAAGCATGTTTACGGTTTCTACCATACTTTTAACTGTACATTTCCGGCAACCACAGCAGTTATTTTATTAACCGTAAATTGTACAGATTTTTTTTTACAGTGTAAGAGTTTTTTTTTTATCTACATACATGTTGTTCCTTGTCCGATGAGAGGTTTGCTGACACCGCCATCGTATTGGGCGTAAACTTGAACGTCATACGTTGTGCCGGGTAACAGATTGTGAAGGGTATAGCTGGTGACATCACCAACAAACACCTCCAAAGATTCATCTTTAGCTAAAGGAACACACACACACACACACACACACACACAAATAAATAAATAAAGAGCGGTAATGAATTTAGTTGAATTGTCATGATTTCAAAGTAGCTTACAACAGCATCCAGCAAAGTCATAATACTGCAATGTTTCGTACTTGTTGGTTGGTAGACTAGTTTGTAGCCCATGACCGGAGAGGGAGCAGGATCCCAGGACACACGGAAGCGTGTGTACCATTCGTCTGAGACTCGCAGGTTCTGAGGTGCCAGCAGGCCAACTGAACAGACAACGCAAAATATTAGCTTGTGTCATACTACTGAAAAGTGCATTAAAGTGGACCTGTTGTGCAAAAAGTGGTTTAAACAGAGTTGTGTGGCAACGGTCTATGAATATAATCAGCTTTTAATAGCAAACATGTATCCATTTTATTTATTATAATTACACTTGATAAAAACAGTCTGCAGAAGCACTTTGATTGACATTATCCCTTTTAACATGTCATTAGAGGGGGAAAGCCCCGCCCATTAGTGACCATCTCTCCCTCATTAGCATAGGACGTTATTCTTGTTTTTGAATCTGCCACTATGCTGACACAGTCATTTATAACTCCGCCCTCTTTTGAAATTGCACAATCTCATTTAAATTTAAAGCGACAGTCACCAAAATACCACAATTAAGATCAAAGCCTAAAAGGGGCTGTTATAAAACAGAATTTGTGTGGTATTTTGAGCTTAAACTTCACACACACACACACACACTCTAGGCACATCAGGCTTATTTTACATCTTGTAAAAAAGGGCATAACAGGTCTCCTTTAAACAAGTAATGCTGAAACCTTTAGTCAGATACTCTTAAACAGAAGATTCTTTGAATAGCAATCATAGAAAATGTAACAAAAACTCACGTGTTTTTCCGTTTCCGTTTAGGGATCCACCAGGTCCTTCGGGATAAACTGCTGTAACGGTGATGTTGTACGGAGTGTCAGGATGCAGATTTTGAAGCATAGCATTATTTCGGTTGCCAGGCACAACAGTCTGTTGGGAAAACCATCAAATATGTGATGTTTGGTTGAATAATCATAACCTTAATGATTTGAGAAATGAAACATACATGGTAAACCAGATAATGTACAAAGATAAAAGGCATTAATTAAACAGGTAAACAGTTTTCATTTTTTAAGAACTCAAAAAATTATTTCCAGCTAACAACTTTAGGTTCTAAAAACGATCCCGTTAAGTTTTTTTTTTATTTTATTTGTAGTATTAGTAGTATTTTTTAGTGTCAATTTTTTTGCATTATCAAAACTTACTCGAAATGTTCAATAATGTTGTAAATAAGTTATTGAAACATTATTATGGAAGATTCTTAGAATGTTCAAAACGTCAATGTATTAACGTCAATGCATTATTTTTTTTATTAATAACATTATTCAAAACATTTTAATAATGTTTCAGTCTCATGTTATTTTAATGTTTTCAGAACGTTACTTAAACATTATTAGAACATTCCATTTAAATTATATTATATTCTAAAAACATAATTCTATCAACATTATAAAAACATTTATATCAATCAACACTGTAAAAATAAATTATGAGATCCACACAATTCCTTTATGTTCTCCCAACACAAATCGATTAAGTGAACTTAATCGTTTTAACAAATTTAAGTTGCTTGAACATAATGCAATTAAGTTGTCCCAAAAATAGCTAATTGTGTTGTTTCAACTCATTTTTAATAACTAGTTTGAACAGGCAGCAAAAGTCATATGTTGAGAGTCAACATTAAAGACCTTCCAAGAAGGTTGTTCTAAGAAGGTTTTGTTGTTAATGTGGTAACACGTTATTTTGATGGTCCATTTGAGTAGACTGTCTGCCTAATATCAGTTGATAGTTCTGCTTCAACAGACATTTAATTGACTATAAGAAACTTTGCAAGTACATGGCAACTTACGCTAACCTAAACTCTAACCCCAACATAATAGTCTACTTACAATCTAATGAGAATTTGCTGGCATGTAGTTGCAAAGTAACCAAATTCAACAAACAGACCATCAAAATAAAGTGTGACTATTAGGTTACAAGAATGTTCAAGAAAAGTTAGTTTAATATTGTTGTGTGGTCACATTTACACAACTTTTAAGGAATGTTCTGGGAATGTTCCCTGAAAGCTGGGCTGCAGTATAAATGGAAAAACATTTTAACTAAACGTGCAAACGCAGCAATAATCACTACAGACTTTTACTCACAAATTCTGTGATGGGATCTCCCGTCAACGGAGCATAAGAAATCTTGTATTGTTGTACAGGACCCTCAGCATGATCCCAGCCAATGCTGATGGTGCTCGTGGTGGTTTCGAAGACCCTCATATTCCTGGGCCCAGCTCGTGGTACTGAAACAGTCAACATTTACGAAAGCCAAGTTATTGTAAGTGGTTGTGTTGCCATGTGGTTGCTGTGAGTGTTATAAAGTTGCAGTGAAACGAAAGTATTGAAAGATATGTTCTTGCATATTGGGATATGCATCTAATCTAAGTGGCTTATTAAAAAAAAAAGGGCAGTAGTGGTTTCTAAACATAAGCACATTAAAATGTTGAAGAAGTCATGCTTTCATCCACCTTTTCAACAAAAGGCTCATTATTATATAATAGTTTTTTTTTTTCTGGTGGTCAACACCTTTAATGGATAGGACAGTAGAGAGTATTGACAGGAAATCATGGTGGACATAAAGAGGAGAAGGATCGGCAAAGTACCTTAGGGCAGGAATCAAACTTGTATCGCAGTTAACACCACTGACGCCGACTTAACATTTTATTATGCACGATGAATTGCACACAATTAAACCTACAGTATATCATGGATTTACTTTAAACCTGTGGTCCTCAACAATTTGATCATCCCGGATCAACGCTTGACAACTTTACCGTGTGGTGGGTTCGGAGGTTGCTAGGCGGCCATCAACGGTTTTCTCAGAGGATGACAAGCTGTCACTCTGATACACTCTGAAGTTGTATTTATGGAGAAAATTACAAAGCACTGCAGTGTTTGCGTGTTCTGTGTTTGTCTGAGATAATTAGTCTACCCAAATGTGTATGTTCCATACAAGCTGAACAGTCAGTTCTTGTCACGTGCGCTCATTCATTCAACTGCATGCGTCTGGAAGGCAACAGTTGTGTCACGTGATTTGCGCACCTCCATTGGAAATAACGAACTTGCGCAAACTCTAGAAAGACACGATGTGCGAATGGCCCCTTAAAGGCCGCCGTCATTTGTGATCTCCAGCAGTTGGTCCTCTTCTTGCACAGACATGCTGGATTCACCTGATTTGTTGACAAATGGGTTGCGGATCCATTTCTTGGCAGTTCACGGGTCCTTCACTGGGCTTTTTCCTCTTAGCAAAAACATTTTCCAAAGACGTCTATTTCTGACTCATTTTACAGCTTGTTGGTTAAATTTGGACGCTCAAGTGACCGAGATGCAAGCAAGAGAATACGGTTATTTTTCAAATTAAACGATTTTTCAGAATAAAAGATAGTCCAGCCTCAGATAATAAATAAAACGGAAATAATTAATGATTTCTTGTGTGGCCTGGTACCAATTGACCCCGGTACCGGTCCGCAGCCCAGTGGTTGAGGACCATTGCTTTAAACTACACGTGGGGTCAAAAATTTGTGGATTTAAGCTTAAATTCATGTAATTTTGTTTTTCTAAAAAAAATCTAAAGTCATTTTGCTGCCCACATAAGTTAAATTTGATTTGTTTGTACAGTTGAAGTCAAACGTATTAGCCTTCCTATAATTATTTTTTTCTTTTTCAAATATTTCTCAAATGACATTTAATTGAGCAAGGAATTTTACACAGTATTTCCTATAATATTTCTTCTTATCCGCTTGTTAAGTGTGACGTCACGGGAAGGGGCTTCCGGGTCCAAGCGCTCTATGAAACTGAATAAGGAGATCATTTTAATAAAGCCCTGTTGAATTTGTTAAAATTCAATAATAAACGATGACAAAGTGATGTAATACTTTTGAAAATCACGATCACAATATATATCTCCATGCCTAATATCTGATGGCCAGAAAGTGATAATTTTTTATAAATTGTTAAATTTTTTGTATTTGTGATGCAGCAAGCCCAAAGATTGTTGTGTACACTATGACTTTATATAAAATTCACTTTAATGTGTGATATAAATAAAAAGTGATCATAAATGAATATTTAGTCAATTCAAATGAGTGGCGGCTTGGACCCGGAAACAGTATTACATACGTCACCATCACGTCACCACTTAACAAGCGGATAGCGAAAGGCCTGTTTGTTTTATTTCAGCTAGAATAAAAGCAGTTTTTATTTTTTATAACCATTTTAAGTTCAATATTACTAGCCTCCTTAAGCAATATACTGTATTATTTTGATTGTCTACAGAACCAACCATCATTATACAATAACTTAAAACGTTACCACAATTAATTAATTAAGGTGCAGTATGTAAGTTTGAAACCCAGTGGTTGAACTAGGTATTGCACTCCTGGATCAAAATAAACGCAAGAGCCGGTTGCCAGATTGAGTACAGGAGAGAGTGATTTAAACTTTGTTTGAAATAAAAGCAACGACACGCGATAGAGGGAATATTTTCTATATTAAAAGGAGTTTTGGTTCTTACCAACTTACTCAAATTGATATATTAGAAACGGCTTCTATTTCTCACAGCTAAACAACAGAAACATATGACAGCGATCACCTCAGGTAAACCTTATGTGCTTTATTCAGTGCTAAATGCTAACAATGTGAGTTTGAATGCCATTTGACATACATTTATTGCCATATACTGAAAGCAGCAGCAGATAGTTCACCTCAGATCTTGAAAATACAATAATTCATTTGAAATTAAACTTTAGAACTAAACGCATATGAGTGATTCAGCATCTACATTTAATGATGTTAAAGAGGGTTAACATGTATTAAATAGATTATAAACCTTACCGTTTCGTGAGTGAGTGCTTCTGAATGGCTGTATTTAAATGTCTGTCGTGTTTCGTCTGGTGCAAACAGCCAAATTGCTCATCACTGAGTATCTCGTCACAAAGAGTGTTGTTAGGACACGCGGTTACAATGTAACCTGCTCACCTAATGTTTACGTTCATAATAGTTATATCATTTGCTAATTAATAACCTCATGTGGAACTGAATTTGTCTCATTTCGACATCTGACACTGACCAGAGGTCACATTTTCGCTAACGGCGCATGCTTTCGGAGTCTTTCTGAATAAATGAATGACAACAAGGCAACCCAGAGTGATGAAATATAATTGGCTAAACTGGCCTTTAAATGTCACTTTAAGCTGAATACTATTATCCTGAAAAAAATATCTAGTCAAATATCTGTCATCATGGCAAAGATAAAAGAAATCAGTTATTAGAAATGAGTTATTAAAACTATAATGATTGGAAATTTGTTAAATCCTATTTTCCATTAAATAGAAATTGGGAGAAAAAATATAGGGGGGGGGGGGGTACTTCAACTGTACAATAAATAAAGAACATATTTTTTGCACAGTACATGTAAAAAGCATCATATTTAATCATTTAGCTCACGTGTTTTTCCATTTCCGTCAATCCCTGAGCCTTCTCCATCAGCATACACCGCCATCACATTCACCGAATATGGAGTATCTGGAACGAGCTGATCCAGGAAAGCATTGTTGAGGTTGCCAGGAACAAGAACCTGAGGAGAACCCCGTGGTTTAGATAACGCGGAGGAGAATATATTTACAAACATCTACTCTATGACAACCTTTATGAGTTTGGCAAAGCGAATATACATAATTACGTCACTGGTTCAAACCAATGTTTAGTTTAGCAGGGCTAGATAACATTTTCAAACAGATAAGTAATGCAAACAGATGTGCTCATGGGGTTAAATGCTACATAAATACTGTCAAATGCGTGTAATTTCCCTCGGGGGTGGCTAGAGCTGAAGAGAGACTGGATTGGAGGTGACAGGGAAACCCCATCAGTAACCTGTCAACACCCTGCGGGATTATCACCACATCTGTGCATGTGTTCATTTGGAGGCTTCACATCACTGATGGCAGCTGCATTCCTTTCATACACTAAAGCTCAGAACAGAATTAGCTCTAGCTCAAACTGATGTGTTTGACTAATATGGGTCAGCACACAGGATATGAAAATGTCTCGTTTTGTCGTAACTTGTTATATTTAGTGAAGCGCAATGAGGTCTTGTGGGACTCTAAGACTTTGTACTGCTCAGTTCCTACAACACATGTTAAATTTAAGACATGTAGGTCAAATCTGGCACACCATATTACTTGTATATGGCTCGCAAGAGATTATGATCCACAACAATTGAGAATTTAAGTATGTGTACATGTAATGACGAAAAGTCAGGACAGCAAATATTTGTATGTAGCTTTAACTTATTTTAAAAAGTAATTAGATTTCGACTATGTTTTTCCAAGTTATACAAAGTTTAACTTAATATTTTAAGTTAGTTTGGTTGTTGTGAGTTAAGATGACTACAAAAGTTCACTTGATTTAACTTAATAAATTAAGGCAGCAAGATTTCTTTACAGTATTACATGCAAATTGAATGCAAAAAGGTGGAGAAAAATGACACTGAATGGATGCATTTGCCGTAAGCATGCAGAATTAGCTTCAATCACATCTAATATTTTAAGATATTCAACGGAAATGGAAAATGTGCATAAGGTAAAAAACATCCCGTGAATAATCTAGAGAGAGTGACTAGGTGCTTTACATTTCAATGTGAACCCAGCATTAAAAGTTAATGCTGCTTTATGTAAACTAGGGTTGTGTGGATAGACATCACAATGCTGAGCTGGCATCGCAATTCTCTGCCCTGCCCCTGTCTCAGCAGCAACCCCCTCACGAAAAATACACATAGGCCCCGTTTACACTAATACGTCTTAGTTTTAAAATGACATTGAGCACAAAAACCCAGAGAGCAGTGCACGTCGGATAGTTTATCAAGGATGTACCGCTGGATTTCATCTTACAGTTGTTAAATGTGGTATTTATTGAATCTTGTCTCTATCTGACAACTCTTCGTTTTTTTTAATCTATCAGGTAACGTGTCACAGCATCCGTACACTGCTTCAATCTTTCACGCTTGTACTTAGTAATTTTAGTGAAAACCTCAGATACTGTTAGTTGGTTCCAGTTGGTTGTGCACCATTTTTACCAACCAAGTTTGTCAATGCCATTATAACGACACAGATCACTCTGCCTATTCATGCCAGAGTCCCACAGAAAAGTAATTGACAGGTGGTAATTTGTGTGTAACTTATATTTATTTATTTAGGATTTGGTTATGTGTAAAACAAAGACCGTGCTGGTCAGGTAGTTTAAATAGTACGCTACATATAATAAATTTGATATAAATTAATTAATTATTCAAAAGAACGACAACGATGCCATCGTACATTGCGATGTTTCACATTAGACATCGTATGATGCCAAATTGGTCAACATCGCCCAACCCTAATGTACATGTTAAAAAAAGATGAAGATGAAGGTAGATGAAGTTAACTACCGTGTATATATACACACGTGTATTTACTGGCTACTTTATTATGTAATTGCGACGGCCCGCGACACACAAGCTCACCACTGCCACCTGCTGTGGCGCTCTGTGAGCTCCGAGCAGTGATAGGGCTCACTATGGAGTGTAGTGTTTGTCAGAATGGTTCCGTGCCGCCGTAAGTAATTGTGTAGTGGACCTGAAATGGGTTGACTACCTGGCATGGGATGCCCAAGCTAAAAAAACACAAAAAAACAAATAGTTCTCAAAAATGATGGCCTTGTCTCGGAAGTGTAAAAAGATTTTATTTACAAGGATAACATAAAACAATCCAGTGCAAATAAGTGTACAGTGACCTATTTCCCAAAAGGTATGTACAGAAAAATAATTATTACAAAGTATCAACTCAAATAAACAAAACAAAATATGATATATACAACACAAAAACAATATATCTACAATATATTTGAGAGAAACTTATCTACGTCACACAGACACAGCCACAACGTACTAGCCAGGTGAACTGACCCCCTTTCTGAGTCTGCCATCTCCTCTTAAAGGTCAGACTCTGCCCCCTTTTTTGGAGCATACCATAGACAGGTAATTTCAGGTAAGTATCTACATTATAACAATAAACATTTAAGTGTGGTATTCCTCACATTCTGGGGAGTAACTTTAATTAATGACTCAACTAACTTTAAATACTGTGACAGTAGCAAAAAGCAAAGAGTAGTTTACAGTTGTTCGGCCATGAGCTACTTTGTCCATTAAGCAGCGATGGATCTTGAAGAAAACTCTCCATTGCCTGGCAAGCTGAGGCAATAAACAAACACATTATCCTGCAATATTCATTTCTCTCTCTCTTTCTCTGAAATACTCTCTCTCTCTCTCTCTCTCTCTCTCTCTCTCTCTCTCTCTTTCTCTGAAGTACTATTGGAAAGCCAGTGGATCAAATCAGATAGTTTGTTGTAGCAATGAACTTGTTCAAATAAATAGATTCGCAGATTCACATGAGTCATCTCCCAGTAGGGTTCACGAAAGCCATTTTGCTTGCTGTAGTTTAATAAATATTTAGTTCAATAGTGCTGTTTATCATTATGTTTTCAATCCATTGTCTTTGTTTTGGGTTTATTAGCTGAATTTAGTTTACATTAATGTGTTGGAGTTAATCAAGGTCCTCATTTTTCAGATTATTTTTTGATCTAATAATTGTCCGAAATGTGTTAGCTCTAACTACATTTTTAATGTGTCTAGCTACTGTTTATATAGTAACCATGTAGAGTTGCTAACTACTTTTTTAAAGAAACAGCTTGAATCATTCATTCATTCATTCATTTTCTTTTCGGCTCAGTCCCTTTATTAATAAGCTCACCACAGCGGAATGAACCAACAACTTATACAGCACATGTTTTACGCAGCGGCTGCCCTTCCAGCCACAACCCAGCACTGGGACAACCCATATACAGCTTGATTCAAGATTCTTTATTAGATGTTTCCCTTATGATTAGATGAACTGTGTCCAAAAGTGTAAAGTCAAACTCTATTTTATACTGTTATACTGTATTTTATTAACTCTATTATTAACTAACTTTGATATTGCTGTTGTTGTGGTTGTTTTTTGTCATTCATTTGAGTATTGTTTATAGTTTGAATTTGTATTTTTATTGGTATAAGCCTTTAACATCTGTCTAAGGGACCACCAATGAAAACTAGTCTTCTGGGTAATTTAGATAAATTTTCGTTCTTGGGGAATATTGATGCACACTGTCCCTTGTTGTGAAATAAATAAACATTCATTATTATAAGGTGACACAGTTGTTCAGTGGGTAGCACTCTGGGTGCCTCCGGGTGCTCCGGTTTCCCCCACAGTCCAAACACATGCAATATAGGGGAATTGGATCAACTAAGATGGCTGTGGTGTATGAATTTGTGTGTAAGTTTCCCAGTAATGGGTTGCGGGTGGAAGGGCATCCACTGCGTAAAACATATGCTGGAATAGTTGGCGGTTCATTTTGCGACCCCTAATAAGTAAACGACTGCCGAATGTGAATAAATGAATTATTTTATTGCGCCTTATTACAGTTTTTATTATTTAAAGTCCATTGCTCGCTTGGCTCTGAACACACACATGCACACACACACAAACAATGGGTCACAGGACAGGTAAGGTGTTGAACGCTGGATTGGGACAGATTTTATCAAAATGTGTAATAGCCCTAATTTTTGGTTTACATTAAGCTTGGACAACTGCGTCACTTGCTCTAGTTTACTCTGAGGATGTTTTTCAGCTCCAGTTTACTTTATTAGGGTGAATTCTTATCAGGTCTAGAAAATATGATCATATCACCCCAATTTTATCCTCCTTACACTGGCTGCCTATTAAGTTTCATATTGATCATAAAATATCGCTTCTTACCTATAAAGCTTTAAATAATCAAGCTCCTTTTATCTAACCAACCTTCTGTCTGGCTACAATCCAACCCGCTCTTTAAGATCTCAAAACTCAGGGCTTCTGGTAGTACCTAGAATAGCAAAGTTGAGAAAAGGAGGTCGAGCCTTCTCACTTATATATTTGACACAATCTACATTGTAAAAGCGCTATAGAAATAAAGATAAGATTAATTTAGTTGAATTCCATGCATTTGCAGCAAACTCGGCATGCATCCACTTCTTTCCCGCCATGCGATGGAAATTAACTCTACTACTAATCTACTCCCAGTCTAATCTACTAACCCAGCATATTAAAATACATACACTGAAGGCAGTGACATTGCACAAATCTGGTAATGAACGTTCGGAATTGAAGCAAAGATTCCTCTTGCTAGTAGGGTGTAGTGAAGACTGTAGTGACCCTGTAATTCTGAAAACAGTTCATGCCTAAAGCTTTTATCTATGGAGCTGGTTATATGAGAGCAGTGTGGTGCAAGGACAGGAAGTGAGAACCACTAAAATAATGATAACTTGATTGTCAATAAATGCATTGGCTCCAGGATTAGCCAGCCCAGTCACCAGACATGAACATTATTGAGCATGTCTGGGGTAAGATGGAGGATGAGGCATTGAAGATGAATCCAAAGAATCTTGATGAACTCTATAAAAAATTTAAATATATTCTTTGACAAATAGCTTTAGATTTAGATTTAATTTTAATTTCTTAATGTTTAAGTTAAGATTACGAGGTATTTTTAACTGTTAATAAGTAAAGGGAATGCTGCTACAAAACACCACCTCGTTTGCTTAAAGTGTTTTTGCACTTTTTTCCATGTACCAGAACCTTTAAAACAAAAGGGGGCAATACACTTACCACCATGGGTTTCCCCCGCAGTCCAAACACATGCGCTATAGGTGAATTGGGTAAACAAAATTGGCCGTTGTGTATGAGTGTGTGAATGTGGGTGTGTATAGATGTTTCCCAGTACTGGGTTGTGACTGGAAGGGCATCCGCTGCGTAAAACATATGCCGACCCCTGATAAATAAGGGACTAAGCTAAAAGAAAATGAATTAATGAACTTTTGAAGTACACTACCTGACTATAGTCTTGTCGCCTATCCAAGTTTTAGGAACAACAAATAATAACTTGACTTCTAGTTGATCATTTGGTGTCAGATGTGGCTTCTATGAAAGGCAAAGGTCTCTAGATTACACTTATTTTACCATGCCTTGATTTTTAATGATTTAATTAGGACAGTAAGGTCTGACTTTGCTTAGACGAGGGTCTTGTCACTTAACAGAAATAATGTCCAGTATAAAATATAAAGTCATGGTGCAGTAGATAAAAAAAAAAAAAAAATCAATATTATGTATGACTCCATCATGAGCTTGGAGGACTGCTTCCATACATCTCTGCAATGACTCAAATCACTTATTAATAAAGTCATCTGGAATGGCAAAGAAAGCGTTCTTGCAGGACTTCCAGAGTTCATCAAGATCTTTGGATTCATCATCAATGCCTCCTCCTTCATCTTACCCCACACATGCTCAATAATGTTCATGTCTGGTGACTAGGCTGGCCAATCCTGGAGCACCTTGACCTTTTTTGCTTTTAGGGAACTTTGATGTGGAGGCTGAAGTATGAGAAGGAGCGCTATCCTGCTGAAGATTTTGCCCTCTCCTGTGGTTTGTAATGTAATGGGCAGCACAAATGTCTTGATACCTCAGGCTGTTGATGTTGCCATCCACTCTGCAGATCTCTTGCACGCCCCCATACTGATCGTAACCCAAACCATGATTTTTCCTTCACCAAACTTGACTGATTTCTATGAGAATCTTGAGTCCATGTGGGTTCCAATAGGTCTTCTGTAGTATTTGTGATGATTGGGATGCAGTTCAACAGATGATTCATCTGGAAAATCGTCCTTCTGCCACTTTTCCAAATGATCAACTAGAAGTCAATTTATTATTTGTTGCTCTTACAACTACATGACTTTTGTCAGGTAGTGTAATTTATGAATTTTGCATTTAAAGGATCCTTTAAAGGAAGACATTTTTTAGATGTGAGTATGAGTATGTTAGTTTTAAAGACTTTTTTTTTTAAAGACTATAGTTTCATATATATATATGAGCTAGTGTGCAACAAAAAAGTGACACAATTCACATTTAGAAGATATAAACACCTTAAGCTTGTAGTTTGTCACTTTAGCCCAAATGGATCAATGATTTTTTTTGCCTCATACTGTTGTTTTTATAAAGGAGAGGAGCTACTATATGTCCCGCCTTGTCTTCATGTTCCAGTTAAGATTGCATCAAATTTCAGATCATTTCGAATTGCAAATAATCACAGAAACTATTCACATTGCCCAGCACTAATTAAATATGTCAAATTTTAAGCGATTTTGCATAAAAGTGTCCCCCAAATGCATGAATGTAAATATACTGCATGTTTGTGCATCACTTACAGACTCAAGTGGTCGAATCCCAGTCAGCGGGGCGTAGGCAACCCTGTACTGCTGCACCTGGCCTGAGGCGGGTTCCCAGCGCACATTCAGACTGTTGGGAGTTGGGTTATAGACCTTGATATTTCGTGGTGGAAGTCTTGGAACTGTGAAGGAGGGAGAGAACATGTTGAAAGAGAAGCAGAGTGAGAACAGGGAATTTCGAGACGAGCAGAGGAAGTCAGACAGCTCACAGAGCAGTTTAAACAGGAGGAAGCTCAGTAAAGTTCAGGAATGAATGCTGAGCCAAGCATTCGACAGAGGCTCAGACGGGTTTTATGGTGAGAAAGTGCCAAAAAGGAAAGGCAGGTGGTAGGGGGCATTTAGGGTTGATGCTGAAACTGCTTAAAATGCTTTTTAAACGAAAGCAGATGTGACTATTCCTAAAGAAATCAGTAAAAAATCCCCAACAAAACTTCAAAGGACTTAATTTATTTTAGTGCATGAGTAAAACAACCTAAATGACCCAATCCAGTAGTTTCCTTCAACAGTAGTTATGTTTTAATCCAAATACGCAAAACTTATGCTCAAAACTGGAATATCGCATAAGACATTTGTTGCATTCCATAGTGTTTTGAATGTATTGTTGTGTTTGGTTTCTTTTCTCTCTCTCTCTTTCTCTTTGGCTGTTTCTCAATTCCAAGAACGCAGGGAATGGACTTGTAGAGAGCTGTCTTGCCAGGTTACATCAGAAAAACAAACTCGGGAGAACGCGCTCTGAACCATCTCATTTAGGGAAACTCCTAACATAAGTTATATCTCTGAACTTTAATAATACAGTAAATCGATATAAAATGCTGCACTTCTCATTTCATTTATTCAGCTGCAATGACTTCTGGGACTTCTCGAGCAAGATTTGCACCCAAGTCTGCATCCACGCATCCTTGATATCAAGAACACATCCGGGAACTTTCACGCGTCCTCTGTTCTTGTGGTCTTGAGTTTTGGAACTGAACTTTGACGGTTGATGATGACGTTACGCGAGAACACGAGGACGCAAGAACGCATATTGAGAAACAAACTCTCTGTTAAGCTGCAGTCACACTAGAGTTTGAGCTTGCAAAATTCTGTCGTACAGCGCTGCGAAAAGGGGCGGGATTAAACAAAATGATTAGGCATTAAAAAGCGAGCGATTGCTGAATGTTTTAAAATTCTGTTCAGAGAGGTCATGTTTTGATCTTGAATTGGTCTCATGCAGTCAAGTGATGTGATTTCGCAGGTCAGAGTTCACCAAGCTTGAACTTTGCACCTCAGCGAAATGCGAAACCTGACGCATGACCCTGCATTTCCGGTCTGACACATTCGCGTGCGTATGAATGGAAGTCTATGGGGAGAAAAGTCCAGTGTGACTGCAGCTTTACCCGTTTCTCAACTAGGTGTGGAGGAGAGGAGGTTGATTGATTGCACTTGCTGCTCGTTGCCCTGCAAGCTTAAAAGCTGACCAGTTGCAAGCCACATTAAAACTTGCTTCCAGAGTGGGGTCTCTCTCCTGCCTGGTTGTGTGGTGCAAGTGTATTGTCACTGTTGTGGTAAACTTATTGAAGTAAAAATTTTTGTAAAGCATTTGAAACTGCTTAAACTCTGCTTTTGAAACTTATCTTTGTGTTTGGAAGCCGTAGGGGCGTGGGTGCCATTTTATTTAGAAAACTCTCTTCCTTATGTTTAGCTAGGGAGTTAGTGTACATTTATTTTGTTAATTTCATTTTACTTTGTCAGTTTAGACAGTCCCTAACTAGCTAGAGTGTACTTTTGTTTGCTGTTTTGGACTTTCCTCCTCCTGCTTCCCAGTTTTGTTTTCCATTAGGGTTGGGTCGGACGATGGCATTGTCCATCGCCGATGGCCAATAGACATCACAATGCTGAGCTGGCATCGCGATCCTCTGCCCCGCCCACGTCGCATCCCAGCAGCAACCAGCTTGCGAAAAATACACACTTAGGTCCCGTTTACACTAATACGTCTTAGTTTTAAAATGGCATTTTAGAACAACAACGATCCACGTCCAAACTAGCGTTTCATCTAGCATTTCTGGACAGCCCTCCTTCTACACTACACCGCTGAAACATCACATGACCACCCACACACACTCGGTCATGGACTGCAGCGAATGCGCGCTTCTGAGCTCCAGCAGTCAGCGGGTGCTTTGAGCACAAAACCAAGAGAGCAGAGCACGTCGGACAGTTTATCAAGGATGTACCGCTGGATGGTTGTTAAACGTGATATTTAATTAAACTTGTCTCTATCTAACGACCAGGTAACGTGTCACAGCGTCAGTACACTGCTTCAATCTTTTGCTTTCATGCCTGTATTTAGTAATTTTAGTGAAAACCTCAGATACTTTTGGTTGGTTGCTGTTGGTTGTGCACCATTTTTTACCAACCAAGTTTGTCAACGCCATTATAACGACACAGATCACTCTGCCTATTCATGCCAGAGTCCTGTGGAAAAAGTGACTGACAGGTGGTAATTTGTGTGTAACTTATCTTTATTCATTTATGATTTGGTTATGGATAAAACAAAGACCATGCGGGTCAGGTAGCTGAAACGGTGGGCTACAAATAATTACTTGTTATGAATTATTTAATTATTCATAAAAAATTCATTTATCCCCACCTTTGATGACGATGCCATCGTCCATCGTGATGTTTCACATAAGACATTGTAAAATGCCAAATTGGTCGACATCACCCAACCCTATTTCCCATTGTATATTTCTGTTAATAAATGCTTTAATTGAGTGTTGTCGTGAAGACAGGAGAATGTTCTGTTCCTCACTCACCCTAACCAACGTTAAACTTTTTACTGTTGCTCTCACTCTAGACACATAACATCAGGAATGTAACAGTGAAAATTGGGGGCTCGTCCGGGATCTGAACCTGGGACCTCTCACGACTATAGCCCCATTTTCATCCAATGAGTCAAAGCTTGCAAAAAAAATCACTTCTACATAAAATGGAGGCAAATATCAAAATAAAAAATACGTTCTCTGTGGATCATTCTCAAATGGTTTCATTTTGTTGCTTTCATAAAGCATTTTCCACACTGCAAAAAATTATGTCAAAAAGTCATGAAAGCAAATGTTTAAATGTTTGTTGCTTTATCTTAATTTAAACATTAAAAGATTAACAACATTTTTTGTCAGTTTGATGCAAGTCAAGACGGCTAAAAAAAAGGTCATTTGTATGCAATACTCCAAAATGCACATGAAAATAGGTGGAAGAAAGCATTGTTGCATGCAAATTCTGAGCTCATATTCTGCATTTATTTAAGCATGCATATCATTTCCAAGCACAACTTACGAGTCTTTCCCTTTTCAGACTGACGGAGACCCTCTCCTTCAGGGTAAACAGGAACCACCGTCACTGTGTAGACTGTGTCTGACAGAAGGTTCCTCAGTATGGTGTTGGTGGTGCCTCCAGAAACTTGTTCCTGTTGATGTGTTGATGTGAAATGGTTATAGAAGATCATGGGTTGTCAAGAATTACAATAGTCTCTTCTGTTGAGCATCTCCTACCATGTCCTCTGCACCACCAGATGCTGGAACGTAGAAGATTCTGTACTGTCGAACATTTCCCTCCGCAGGCTCCCAGCGCACCTTCAATGAGCTGGTTGTGGGATCGGTGACCTGCAAGTTCTTCACTCCACCCAGAGGCTCTGAAAATTGTTAAAACTGAAATTAAGTATCTTGCATGCTGAATAATTAAATTTAAAGTGTACACTAGATGTACAAACTTGTTTTTCCATTCGCTGACTGTTTCTTTCCTTCCGCATCTGCATATACTGGTACTACAGTGACCTTGTACTCCGTATTTGGTTGCAGGTTTCTCAGAATAGTATTGGTGGACATTCCAGAGACTTGGGTCTGTAGAGTACATCAATATGAGCACATATTATTTAGCAACTAACTCGTTAAAATGACAATTTGAGACGATAAGGATTTAGGTCATTACCTGGCCTGCAGCACCTCCGGCAACAGGAACATAAATGACATTGTATTGGCGAACATCCCCATCTGCGGCATCCCATCTCACTCTCAGAGAGTTGACAGTCGGGTCAGTCACCTGAAGGTTCTTCACACTTCCCAAAGGTTCTGCGTCAATAAAAACAAAAACATACATGACTACACCTCACCTGTGCCTCAATGTAGTCAGTGATCCCTCAGAAGTACAGTAGATCGGATCTCCACTCAATATCTGGAAGCTACAAAATACTGGACTCACTTGTCTTTCCATTTTCTGACTGACGTTTTCCTTCCACGTCATTTTCATACATGGGCAACAATGTGACCTTGTACATTGTGTTAGCATTGAGATTACGCAGGACGGTACTTGTTGTCCCCCCGGAAACTAGTTCCTGTTTTACAACAAAACAAAAAAGAGGTTCTCATAATGTGGAAGGTCCATAATATAAGACATTAGAAGATAATTCATCAGATCCTACCATCATCTCAGCATCTCCTGGCTGCGGGACGTAGAAAACTTTGTAATTGCGTGGGTTTCCATCTGCATGCTCCCATCGCACATTTAGGGTGCTGCTGGTGGGATCGGTAACCTGAAGGTTGCGAACTCCACCCAGTGGTTCTAAAAAAAAAAGATACCCAGTCACTGTTAAGGAAACAATTGCCAGTAGTCATGTTTATTTAAAGATGCATTACACTGTTGGCTCTGTTTTAACAACATAAGCTCATAATCTAAAGTCCACAGAGAAGAGTGTGTTGGAATCCACTTTTGCTATTTTAAGGATGGGAAAATCATTGCACCCAATACATAGTCTAAAGGTATTGTCCTCTTTTTTTATGTTATGGGTGTGTTTTGGGAATAACGTGTATTAAACCAATGAGATTAAACGCAAGCTCATTTCCTTTAAGAGCAAATTGCGGTTACGCAATGTGCACATGTTCAAAGCAAGCAGACCATCTAAAGAAGAACTTTGATTCATGAAAGCCCCCTGAGGTGAAAAAGGAGGAGGCTGTGTTTTTATATTTATGTAGACAATAATAATCTTTTACATTTTAATCCACCGGTCCTACTGTACCCAACCTTTGCTGAGCTGGGATCGAACTGGCAATTTTCTAATAGGAGTCAGTTGTTCTAACAAGGAGGCTAAAAACCATCGCCTCTAGCGTCTGTTGCCAGAGCATTCTTTAGAGGTCAGAGAAGTGAGGTTTACCTGTACAGCACTTTGCTAGCTGGCCTCCGTTACACTCAACCCACCAAACCTCACTACCATTCCAGACGAGCCCCCACATGTAACCCACTGCTCCTATTGCACCAACCCGGTCTGTGCTAGGATTGAACTGGCATTTCATTGCATGGGAGTCAGTTGCTTTAACAAGGAGGTTAAAGACCATGGCCTCTAGCGCATGTTGCCTTTTTGAGGTCAGAGGAGTGAGGTTTACCTGCATAGCACTATGCTAGCTGGCGCAGGGTTCTTACACCTTTTCCAAATTCAAATTCCAGCACTTTTCAAGCACTTTCAAGGAGCATTTTTATGCTTTTCCAGCACCTAACAACCACTCTACATTATGCTTATATATGCTGCATGTACCTTTTTTAACATTGTTGAATTCTTTGGAGCATAGATTTATTGGAATAGTTCACCCAAAAATGGCATGATTGTGTTTGGGTGTAGTACCAAACTTTCATGACCAGTCGTTCATGATATTTCATGTACACTGCTATTCAAATAACAAATTAAATCCTTATGAGTGTTCTTATTCTTGCTGCAAAATATTCGTGCTGCAAATTAATGAACTGTTCCTATGTCAACTGTTTTAAAATTCAGTCACTAAATATAGAAACCATAATCTTTCATCAATATTACTTTTTATAATTGTCAATATTACTTTAGTTTAGGACTAAGGTACTGTTGTAATTGTATGCAAATGCCCCACCTGTCAAATGGTGACAGTTAAGGGGTTAAACTATTCATGAGCGATGTGTTTGACATTTTAAGGTGCAAATATGCATTCTAAGTGAATGTCTCCCAAATATGTGCATGCGGTGAACATTTTGCAATGAAAACTGATCACACGACAACAATTTTATGCACTCACACAAATGTTCAGAAACATATTTTGAGATCTCATAAATAAAATTTTGGGCGCATATGCAACCAAAACAGTCGCAATTTCGAGTCCTGCAATTTCAAATTCAAACAGGTTCAAGCACTTTGTCCAAAATCCAAGCACATTCCTAACCTTGAAAACACTAGATTAAAAATCAAGCATTTTCCAGGATTTCCAGCACCCGTACGAACCCTGCTGGTGTCCGTTACATTTTAAAAAGATGTTTGTGTGCAGCTGTGCATCCCTTTGTGTAATAAGTAATGTGTAGGTGTGTTGTGTACCTGCCCATTACTAACGCGCTCTTTAAATAACACCTCATTTTCAGACCAGCATGCCCATGCTGGAAAATGCATTTGCTATTCAAACAAGGTAGCGCAGGATGTAAAAATTATTTGTACCCTGGGCTGAAACTAGCACAAAAACACTTGCATTGCACCTGGCACTGCCAGAAGTTTGACATAGCCCTGTCTTTAACTATGAACTCACTTGTTTTTCCATTCTCTGAAAGAGATTTGCCCTCCATTTCATGATACACCGGCACCAAAGTAACAGTGTAGGTTGTGTCAGGCTCTAAGTTCTTTAGAACAGTGGAGGTGGTGGTTCCAGGGACTTGATCCTACTCAGACAAAATGAAAGTTAAATAAAACATGTTCTAAAAGAACAGTATTTTAAATAAACAAAAATACACAAGCAGTTAGCACTAATAAAATTTGCAATGATTGTATAAATGATAAATCATTTAGTGCAATTCAAGCTTTTATAAACAAATAAATGATATAGTATGTCCTTCAAATTAATTTACAGTGTTTAACAAAGGGAACAAAAATAGAACTCGTTCTTACCACTTCCTGATCTTGACTACCAGCAGGAACGTAAATGACTATGTATTCCCGCACATTGCCTTCTGCTGGCTCCCAGCGTACATTCAAGGTGCTGATAGTTGGATCTGTTACCTGCAGGTTCCTCACGCTACCCAAAGGTTCTAAGAAGACAACAATAGAGTTGACTCAACATTGTCTTTTTGCAACGTGTCCAGACATTTTTCATATATTTATATATGATCCCTGAGTGCGAGAAAATGCTGCTTCGTAGTCACTTACTAGTCTTTCCCTTCTCCGAAAGTCTAGGTCCATCTCCTTCAGCGTACACTGGCAAAACGGTCACTGTGTACATTGTGTCTGGCATAAGTTTCTGCAACACTAATGTCGTAGTGCTCTCGGATACTTGTTCCTGAATAAATATAGAAACAGTAAATCAGCACTCTTCAAAGGAGTCTTAGTTTGTTTCAAACAAATAAGTTGCACAAAGCCTACCCATCCAAAGAGATAACGAAAACCAAACTTTGAAACAAAAAATTCTCTCTTTGTAGCTTGCCAAGAAAATCCCTTCACAGTTTACTTAGGCTCTATCTAAACACTAGTGCTCCCATTTGTAAACTTTCCCAGCAGGTTTTTGCAAATATTGGGAATTCAATTAGGAGCTTCACTGCACCACTCTCTCATCAGCAGTCCTCAAGGGAAGGCCGTGTCTATATATGTCTGTCTGCGAGCCACGTCTTTCCATTCTAGAGAGTTTTCCACTGTAGAAAGTAACTTTGAAATATTAAGATATTCTATCTACAGAGCAAACCACATTCACCAAAGCCCACTGAGGTGAAGAAGGCACAGGAGAAGGTAGCAGTTTTTATATTTATGTATATTTTATTTTAATCCTTTAATTTTAATGTAAAGATGTTTGTGTGCTGCTGCGCATCCCTGTGTGTGTAATAAGCAACGTGTGCGCTGTTTAAATAACAACAAAAAATTTATTTAGACCAGCCTTTAATTGGTTAATATCATGGTCTATTTACAGTAGATTTCCACTTAAAAAAGATCCAACACTAAAGAAAGTAACTTTGAAATATTAAGATATTCCTACCATGAGCTCATTTCCTCCACCGGTGGGCACATATATCACTTTGTAACCCTGCACATTCCCATCAGCGGCTTCCCATGTGGCAGTGAGGGTTGTGAACGTGGGATCAATGAGACGGAGGTTTCGAACACCACCAAGAGGCACTATAGTGAGATTGATAATACTTTTGTTTTAGAGGTATTTTATCTGTGCATAGATATACAGATCAAAATGCTAATATACTGATACACACATGTCTTTCCATTCTCTGACTGGCGTCTGCCCTCTGTGGCAGGATAGACTGGAACCACAGACACAGTGTATACAGTATCAGGCTGCAGGTTACGTAGAACTATAGTATTTTGGGGTCCAGGTACTGTTTCCTATTAACAAAAAGAGAAAATTGTTAATTTATTGAGGAAACAGATCAGCTTAAATCCAACAGACAATCTACAGAACAAGCAACATTCACCAAAGCCCACTGAGGTAAAGGAGGCATGGAAGGAAGTAATGGTTTTAATATTTATGTAGACAATATTAATCTGTTACATATTAATCCTTTAATGTTTAAATGTAAAGATGTTTGTGTGCTGCTGTGCATCCCTGTTTGTGTAAAAAGCTACATGTACATGCATAGAATTATGGTATATGTAAAATTATAGTATTTTGGGCTCCAGGTACTGTTTCCTATTTGCAACAAGAGGAATTGGCCTATGTAAATTGGTAACTTAGAGGACCACAATCAAAATCCTAACAATTTAAAATATGAGTGAATCTATATAATATTTGTGACTCTGCACCACAAAACCTTATTGCAAAAAAATACATTATATGGGTAAAAAAAATGTTTTCTTTTGTGTCAAAAATCTTTATAATATTAAGTAAACATTAAATTCCAAGTATATATTTTGTAAATTTCCTATTGATAATATATAAAAACTTGTAAAGTGCAATTGAGAACTTAATTTTGACAATTTCACAAACATGGTTTCCTCATGGTAACTCCAGGTATTCAAATAGTTTTATTTCAGCCAAATATTGTTAAATCCTGACAAAGTATACATCACTGGAAAGCTTATTGATTCAAATATAAATGATAAATACAATAAATAAAAACTATATTCAAATAATGCATGCATCTTGATTTCCAGAAAATGTATACTTCTGACTGGTTTTATGGTTCATGGACACTTATTACAATTGCAAAAAAAAGGATTTTATTTCACAACAATTAGTTTTGTGTAATACTAATAAGAGAATTATGCAGATTTAATATATACACAGATCTTTTAGAATTTCACAATTCGGCGATCGTTGAATCGAATGCCAAATCGAGCGATAATTGACAGAGATCAATGGTTCTCGAGGTCAAAAAATGTATAATAAATTAAGATGTGTAAATTCGTATATATTTTCACAGCAAAACAATAAATTAAATGCTGCAAATAAAATAAAATAAAATAAAATTAAATTAAATTAAATTAAAAAATAATAATAATAAAATAAAATAAAATAAAAAAGGCAAAAAAAAAAACTCAACACAAAAAAAATTGTCATTTTAGCTGCAAAATTTTGTTGTGGAGCGACTGATATAATCAATATATATTGTTTTTTCATGCAATGTCAGTTATGTGGGATAATAATATGTGAGCCCCACCATGGCTTCGGTTCCTCCAGCTGCAGGGACGAAAAAGATCTTATACTGGCGCACGGCTCCGTCCGCCGGGTCCCATTTGACATTCAGAGAGGTCATGGTTGGGTCGGTAACCCTGAGGTTCTTCACACCACCCAGAGCCCCTGTAAAGAAGATTTTAATTTTACTGTTTTGGCATCAAGCATATGAAACATAAACCAAACAGTGCTTTCAGATTGAAGATTCTCCAATATTCTCACACAAATAAAAACCACTGGCTCATTTTTTAATGGCTCATAACACTCTCTACAAGTAAGAGAGACAGACAGAAACACCAAAAGGGAGTCATTTAGTTTATGTTTCAGGATATCACATGTGAGATACTAATGTTTAAGAGATAAACTCACTTGTTTTTCCATTCTCAGACATTCTCTGGCCTTCTCCTTCGGCATAAACAGGAATTAAGGTCACTGTGTAAAGTGTGTCTGACTGAAGGCCTCTCAGGACGGTGTTGGTTGTGGCTCCTGATACCTGCTCCTATGTTTATGAAAGCACATATATACAGTTGAAGTCAAAGTTATTGGCCCACCTGTGAATTGCTTTTCTTTTTCAAATATTTCCCAAATGATGTTTAACAGAGGAAGGAATTTTTCACAGTATTTCCTATAATATTTTGTCCTCTGGTGAAAGTCTTATTTGTTTTATTTTGGCTAGAATAAAAGTAGTTTTACATTTTATAAAACCATTTTAAGGTCAATATTATTACCCCCCATAATCAATTTTTTTTGATTTGTCTATAAAAACAAACCATCATTATGCAATGACTTGACTAAATACCCTAACTTGCCTAAATTACCCAGTTAAGCCTTTAAAATGCACTTTAAGATGAATAATAATATCTTGAAAAATAGTAGTATAATACTTTAGGAGGGCTAATAATATATATACATTAAATTAATGAAAAAGTTGAAAGTTAGGGCTGCACAATATATAATTTTAACATCGATATCACAACGTGCGAATCTGCAATAGTCACATCACAGCATGTCAAATGATTTCGGTTCAAATTAACCCATTATAAGATAAGAAATTCTTCATTTTGCCACTTTAGCAAAGATTAATTGCGTTAAATTATTAATACAATGGTGATGATTATACCATGTTATTTAACACTTTCATTTTTATCTTTGTTCTATTGTTTTATCTGTGGTTTAATTTATTTCATTTTGTATACTTATTTTTAATAACATCCCAATCAAATAAATACATTTTTTTAATAAAATTATGATTTTTTTTCCAATTGTAGTCATCTTTTGAAAGTATATTCATATCACAATATATACACTCAAAAATATATATTTTTGCTGGTTTGTTTAAACTACTTATTTAAAATGAGCTGAATCAGCACAACTTTAGTTTTTTTAGGGATAGCTTAATTGCTTTATGTTCAATCCACTTACATTTGTAAAAAGAACTGAAGAACTGAAGTTACTTGTAAAACAGTAAAAAAAAAAAAAAAGCTGGGTTCCACACAATCAATTTGTGTTGGACAACATGAAGGAATTTAGTTAACTCACTAGTTTTTACAAATTTAAGTGGATTGAACATAAAACAATTAAGTTGTCCCAAAGAAAACTCAAGAATTGTGTAGCTCATTTTAAATCAGTAGGTAGAACAAACAGCAAACATCATTTTTTGGATGTGTTTCGCAGAAAAACAACGTTAGTTTTTCCCAATATCGTGCATCCCTATTGCAAACCACCCACACTCAAGATCTGCTAATTCATATTCATACTTGATGCAAACATCAGATTTGCAGTTTTCTCTTTAGTTGATTCTAGAAGTCCTACCAGTCCTACCATGCTTTCGGCACCACCAGCTGCTGGCACGTAGACCACTTTATACTCCTTGACTTTTCCTTCTGCTGGCTCCCAGCGAACGTTCAGCGTGGTCATGGTGGGATTCAAAACCTGCAGGTTTCTCACTCCTCCTAAGGGTTCTACAGGAACGCACCACCAAGGTTATTTTAATGTTAAATAATAACGCCTAACCCTAACCAAGACTAAAACTATTGGTCAAAAAACATTTAAGTTAACTTAAATAAAATGTTAGAAATTCACAGTAAACCAAAAACTAAAGGAAACTAACAACAGTCACTAAAAAACTAATCAAAGTAAATAAAGTAATTAGCAAAAATAAAGAATAGTTTTAAGAATTCATTCATTTTGTGGGGGAAAATCTGACATTTGGATGTTTGGAATAATTAAAGCAGAATGCCCTTTTACAGACAAACACATCATTTATGTGCATGATTATGTATACAAACACATCGTTTATATTAAATGTGCTTTAACTTTACTTTATTTGGCCAAAATATTATACGTTATTCAGTGCATTTGCATGCTTTTGGATTGAGCATTTGTTTAAACAATTAATAATATTATATTGTATTACTAAGAGATTTGCACAAGAGGTAATGTAAGCTTTGCAAACACTAAACTATGCTCTAAAATCACTAGAATTGCTAAAACTAAATATATTAAAACTATATCAAACATTTTCACAAAATAAAAACTAGGCTAAACCATTAATGAAGCAAACTAAAACTAAACTGAAATGTACAGCAAATTCAAAAATATATAATAGTTTATTATTATTATTATTATTATTATTATTATTATTATTATTATTATTA
>CAIGQZ010034990.1:5765736-5790757 GCA_903798205.1 Danio tinwini | reverse complement strand
TATATATATATATATATATATATATATATATATATATATATATATATGTTTGACATAAACAAATATATATATTTTTATAAATATATTTATACATATATTTAAGCATGCGTATATATGCACATATATCAGATTTCCACATTGTAACTTTATATTACTTAGTAGTATATGACAAAATTCCATAGTTTTGCACTAGTTGATCTTTAATTAATAAACAAACTACTGAAAGCCCCATTGTTCAGTTTGAATATTGTGAGCCAAACAATCCCTAAATGAACAATAAATGTTTGCTAGTACGTTGACCTCAAGTGCACTTCACATTAAATATATAACAATGACGGTTTTGTATGTTGATTGATAGCGAGGGCTACATAGCAGACATGTTGTGATGGTTTGCATGAGATGAGTCTGTTTGCAATGACTTCCTGTCACGATGTTCTCGTCTCGCTTACAGCAGCAAGCTTGCTATAATGATTAACACAAGGTTCTCAAACTTCAAAAAAAAGTGCATCCTGCGACTCATCATGGTCATCATAAGTGAAAGATTAACCGTGCCTGGCTTTAAAACATCTCACTGGAGGGAGATTTGGGGACAGCTGAACTTACAGATAATGGTTTTCCTCCAGCGACTGGCTGGTAGGTGACTTTGTAGCTCTGGACAGGGCCTGGTGCGTGGTCCCATTTCACAGTTAGAGTTGTTGTGGTGGCGTTGAAGACCTGAAGGTTTTGTGGTGGTCCAGTGGGCACTGAGAGAAGACAGAAATGTCAATCGGCAAAAAAAATAAAAAATAAAAAAGCCTTTTAGAGTATTAGGGATGGGAATCATGAGGAATATTAATGATTTAGGTTCTGATTTCATTACTTAAATATGGTTTATTAAGCATTTCAGTCCTTTCAAAGAGATAGTTTTGATCAAAAATGAAAATTCTGCATCATTTACTCAGACTTCATTTGAGTTTCTTTCTTTTGTTGGACACACTAAAAGATATTCGGAAAAATGCTGGTAGCCCCCATTGGCTTTCATAGTGATTTATTCCTATTATGGAAGTCAATTAGTGTCAGTAGCTTCTTCAAAATATTTTCTTATGTGTTCAACAGCAAAAAGAAAATCGTAAAGGTTTAAAACCGCATGAAAGAGAGTAGGTGACAAGGTCATTTTATAATTTATGGGTGAACTATCGCTTTAACCCTCTGGTAGTCTTTGGTCACTTTAGACTGAAACAGTTTGGTTATTGAATTTTTAAAAATTACAGAATCATCAGAATGGTCTGAAACTCCTTGACTGTGTTGGCATTTGGTATGTGAACACATACAAAAAATTAAGGTCATGATTAAAACATGCTAAATGGTTGTAAAAAATAAATAGTCACACTTGTGGTCTCCGCCGTCAAAAATGACCGTCATATGAAATAAATGGGAAGCAAAAATATGAACATTAAGAAAATACTTTCTTTGCAAAAATGCATCAATCCACCATGCTGATGATGATTTAGAGTCTCTATTTTACCTGGAAATTAAACAAAAAAAAATTCAAATAACATTTTTTTAAAATCCATTGTTTTCAATAGGGAAATATTGCATGTTAATTGCTGCATAAATATATTTTAATACAACAAAACCCTCTCAAAACTTTAAATTAAATATAAAAATCATTATGAAACAAATATCAATATGATTGACTTTACTGAAAAAAATCCAAGGGCAATTTACAATCGCTCGTCCCTTTTTGACCTCTAAGATCACAAGTGTGATTCACAAATAAGGATCACCAGAAGGTTAAGGAAGCAATTTAATTTAACACAATTTAATACAATACAACTCCAAATGCTGATACCAATCCGTTAATTAATATAGTAATGAATGTAGTGAAGCATTCAATCAGGTTGATCTGAGTCTTATTGTATTATTCATTATTATTATTAATCGATTGATTCAGCAATGAAAAGTATTTTTGAACTAAATTGGACTGAAGCAGTTACTGATTCCCAAACCTAGTGATTATGATGAACAGATGAGCATCATGGGTAAATCCTGAAAGACGGATGAAGGAGGCACACGGGTGTTTGTGAAAATGAAATGGTTTGCAACAAAAACAATGCAGTCGGGCAAGTCGTGCATGCGCGTTTATGGCAGATGATGATGATGACAAAATGACAGTAATGAAAGAGCAATGATCGATGGGGATGATGATGATGAATACATGATGGTTGATGAGTTTCTGGTGAAACACAAAAGTGCACATGCAATTTGTCATCTTTTTGTCCTTTATTCATCATCCTCAGTAGCATTTACATCAACAATTACATTTCCTTCTTGGAAACAACATACCGGGTGTAATGAGCTTTGACACTAGAAAAAGATAAACAACATGTTATTTTACTGTGACATCACCAGCTGTAAATGTGTTTGTTCTGATTCCTGAGACCAAGTATGAAATTATACCAGCCTAAGATTTAATAATGGAAACATTTTGTAAAACAAATGCTGTAATATTTACTGCAATTTTGGTTGCCTGTAATACTGTACAATTTACAAGTGCACTGTAAAATAACAATTACAATTGTGTTGTAGTTTTAATAATAACAATTAGTGCATTAACTAAATTAGGGTGCTTGTACTTTGACAGTATTACTTGCAAGTTTTCATTCATTTACAGTGTGCTTGTAAATGCCAGCAATACTGTAAAATTTTACAGTGCATGATTCCCAATATTATTATATAACGCCAATGAACTCAATATTTTATGTAAAAGAAAATAAAAAAATAAATATTTATACAACAGTTCTGTCTGGTTCTCGAATCTGACTGGCTGATAATAGTGCAATATTCTGCAAATAACAGCACTTGTACAGCCTCTTCACCCTTCTGTATTACTCCACCCACATAGAGTGGCAGCAGGTCAATAGATTCACTACAGTTTGACAAAAAAATTGCAGCTGTTGGACAACATAATGTACTTCTGAGGCTTTTTAGACAAGAATGTAGTTGTTTAGATTGGAACTATGCAGTTTATTTATAAGGATAGTGCCTATTTTAAATATTCAGCGCATCTGCATCCATCAGCCTGTCATGCTGAGCAGAGCAAAGACAGTTGACGTTCGGCCACAAGATGGCAACAGAGACCACGTAATGACCGCATAATAAGTCCTTAGAGGAGAAGAACTTGGCGTAAATTTCAAACTACAGCTGAACAAAACATTGTAAAGCAGGTAAGTGACATTCTAAGTGTCATCTCCTCTCTCTCTTTTGTATATTGTAGTGCTGTATTAATACCATAATAATTTGGTAGTGTTTCTGGTAGTGTTTGCTTTGCTTTGGCTTTTTCGGGGTTAATTATTGTGATATCCCAACTGCAACAGAGAAATACAGAGAAGTCTCTGCAGACTGATGGCATTTCATGCAGTTCAGCCTTATAATCTTAAAATGTAAGCAAAATCACCTGTTTTGTCATCACTTTAGACATTACGCTAGAGAATCATTCAAATATTAGCTCTAAAGTGATGTTGGTAAATTAGCAACGATTTCTGCTGTTCTGACGTCAGCTGCAGATGTGAATAAATTGCATAAGAAAGTAGTTTCTCATGCAAAAGGATTTTTAGACTCTCAATGTTTGATTTTCTTTTTTATTTAGACGATTATGCCATTGAACTGTTGCATAAATGCAATATCACATAAGTAGCAGTGCGATGTGGCTGTATATCATCATTGGTGGGACACTAAGGCATTTGGCCTCCCACCAGTGTTGATATACAGCCTTATCACACTGCTGCTACTCGTGTGATATTGCTCATAAATCTTACACTTACAATACACTTCCAAATCATTAACTCTAACTAATAGTGCCTTACTGCCCAAAGGAATTAATACTACAGTGATCCATGGAAAACACTATAGTGTTTTTGAACAATACTATAATAAAATGTACAGTTGTATTACAGAATTTAGAACTCTTTGTTGATTAATGCTGCAGCATACTGCAGTATTAACTATAGTGAACTGTAATAAATACTGTATATTTATATTTAGTGTTTTCTACAGTAAACTGTGGTTTATTGTAATATAATATACCTTATATTTATTGGGTAATTTGTTTATATTACTATAGTTGTAGTAATAACACAGCAACTAAAGAATTACCAATTCAAGTACTTCACTATGGTGTGTTTCAAAAACACAATTCTAAGTATGAATGAATATAGTATTGTTTGATGTGGGTTTGAAGATTAATTGTTTCCATCTTGTCCCAGTACTCAAGAGTCAGTGTTCTACACATGTAGCTGTGTGTGTGTGTTTTCTCACATGTGCGTTGGCTCCCCATCAGATCCTCGCTCTCCGACTCATCTGGGTAGATGGCTGTGACAGTGACATCATACTCCGTGTCTGGGTCTAATTCAGTCAGAAGGTGGCTTGTCTCTTCACGAGCCAGGATTTCCTACAGAAGATCAAGCCTCCTGTGTTAGCTGTGAGTGTTCATTACATTTGTGATTAAAGTGTCATTAGGCGGTACACTCCTAAAAATAGGTTCTTTTAACACCCATGCTTCTAGTGATTTCCCAACAGTGGTGGAAAGAGGACTGAAAATCATGAGTGGCACTTTTAGAAGTACTCAAGAATTGTGAGTACTGAGTGTTATGCTGTGAAAATGACTAACATTTACATGCGACCTGTGTAACTTTAGAAGCAAAAAATCTGAAAATTAGTTTGAAAACGTAACATTCTGTAGTATATTTAGTTACAAAATAGTCTCTCGGTAGTTGTGTAGTGATTTTTTGTGTAATCTTAGATACTGTTAATGCTTGAAAGTTGATGCATTTACATACGAAGCTAAATCTGTGATTCTTTAGAAGCAAAAATCTAAACATTTGTTTGTAAACGTAAAATTCTGTAGTGCATTTAGTTACAAAATAGTCTCTCAGTAGTTGTGTAGTGATTTGTTGCATAATCTTAGACAATTTTAATGCATGAAAGTTGATGCATTTACATATGAAGCTAAATCTGTGTAACATTACAGGCAAAATGTAAAAAAAAATGTTTTTGAAAATGTAACATTCTGTAGTGCATTTAGTTACAAAATAGTCTCTCGGTAGTTGTGTAGTGATTTGTTGGGTCATCTTAAATACTTTTAATGCATAAAAGTTGATGCATTTACATACAAAGTTAAATCTGTGACTCTTTAGAGGCAAAAATCTAAACATTTGTTTGAAAATATAACATTCAGTAGTGCATTTAGTTACAAAATAGTCTCTCTGCAGTTGTGTAGTGATTTGTTGGGTCATCTTAGATACTTTTAATGCATAAAAGTTGATGCATTTACATACGTAGTTAAATCTGTGACTCTTTAGAGGCAAAAATCTAAACATTTGTTTGAAAATGTAACATTCTGTAGTGCATTTAGTTACAAAATAGTCTCTCTGCAGTTGTGTGTAATGATTTTTTGCGTCTTCTTAGATTCTTTTAATGCATGAAAGTTGATGCATTTACATATGAAGCTGGGATGATATGTTAATTCTTAGGTTATGCACTTTGAACCCTGACAAACAGCGCCACAAACAAAGCTCGTGAAGCACTGATAGAATACATGCAATTTGTGCATTTGTTTGAAAACGTAACATTCTGTAGTGCATTTAGTTACAAAACAGTCTCTTGGTCATTGTGTGTAACCATTTGCATCATCTTCGACACTTTAATTGCATAAAATTTGATGAATTTACATGCTAAGCTAAATCTGTCTAAATTTAGAAGTAAAAATCTAGCTGTGACGATATGTCAATTCTTAGGTTATGCACTTTGAAACCTAACGAGTGGTGCCGCAAACAGAATACATGCAATTTGTGCGTTGGTTTGACGACGTAAAATTCTCTACTGCATTTAGTTACAAAATATGTTTGATGTATTTATAAAGTGTCCACGTCTTGAGGTCGGCCTGACTAATGCAATTATTCTGTGCACAATTGGACTGGATAGAATCATGTGACAGATTTTTCTACTTAAACAATCAATAATAAGAAAAAAATAAAGGTTGAAAGAAAATAGTGCAGTGATAGAACCAATACATCCCTAAAAGTACTCAAGTAAAATGTAAAAACACACGTTTTAAAAAACTATAGTAAAGTATAACTTAAAGTAATTTGTTATTTTACTTCACTGCTTCAAAGTAAATCAATGTAAACTAGCTAGCAGACGTACAGATTTTACGTTCTCTCTGTCGCCCTTCTTGGACCAACCAATGCGGTACATCCCGACGTCTGGTGCTCCATGCTCCCATGTGGCTCTGAATGAAGTCTGGCCAACCTCAGAAAACCTCAAGTTTTTGGGGGCAGGAACCACATCTGAATGTCAACAGAAAAGGCAGATGACATTTAGAAAACACTGGGACTGTGTTGAAATGTTGGAGCAAGCAAGCATGATAGTCACACTTTATTTTAAGGTAAAATTCTCAGTATTAACAAACCATTAACCATTGTGTATTGTTTAAATGGACTACCCTTTCATTATGTTAGTGGCTGTTTTTGCCCCATTGACTTCAATTATAATGACATTTTTTCATTGCAACGCCTTGACAACATATAATTATGTATTCTTGATTGTTTCTGGTTTTCCCTGTTGGAAAGAGGTCAAATTTGTCATTTTTACTATTGATCATCAGTTGGCAGCATTAACCGTTTAGATAGACCTGTGAACAAAACTTTCTGGCTTTTATTAGAGTAGTTTGGCTTAGCTATTGGGTAGGATTATGAATATAGAATAAGATCATGCAGAATATGTGCTTTGTAAGTACTAATAAACAGCCAAAATCTTAATAATAAGCAGGTAACAAGCCACTAGTTAATAACGTAAATTGGTCCCTATATTAAAGTGTTACAGCATATTCCAATGTAAGAACTGATAAACACCATATATCTTAATAATAAGCAGGTACTAAGCCACTAGTTAACAATAGGAAATCGGTCCCTATACTGAAGTGTTACTGCATGTTCATATGTAAAGGGGAGCAACTTGCAGATCAGCTGGAACTAATGAATGGTTCACCCATGGGACTGATAAAGTAAAGCCATGAACACACAGTATGCACGTGGCTTGGGTAAAGGTGGCGTCACACATGGCAGTCATTATGCAGACGGAGGGGAGCTTGAAAAGACTTGCTGAAATTGCAGGTCTTGTAACCAGCAAGTCACATAGTTGAACACCAGCGTAGCAAAAACAAAAACCGGCAGCCGTGAAGTCACCGCCGCTGCCAAACCAACATCAACAGTCAATTGAGTCGACTCGTAGAATCAATTGTGGATTTGAAGCTCACCAGTTATTGCAGTGCCAAGCATGGGATTTCCTGAACCCTCGTCGTAGACTGGAGTGACGGCAACATCGTACTCGGTCTGAGAGCGCAAGCTGGTGAGAACCTTGGTGATGATGTCACCATTGACCTCCAACTGTCAAACAACAGAATCGACATGAACACATATTAAAGAAAACCAGATGCTTCTTGTGGGCCGACTCGCTTTGATTCTGTTCATTACACATGGACTAAAATCTGTGTGGGTGTGACATAGTGAGGACTGGGTTGTTTTTTATTCAGCCAGAATATGTAAAACAAGTACCCTACACTACTAGGTTTTACATGCAACCTGTTTTTGTCTGTCATGAAGCTTGAAATTACCAAGACAGCATAACTTGTCATAAATCTGTCATAAACATGATTTTTGTGATGATAATTGTCATTAATATTTCTCTGATCACTTTTTTCAGCGGAACAAACTAGATTTGTCATTACAATTTCTCGGTAAAAGTGTCAATACTCTGTCAAATAATTTTATAATACTGTCATTAATATTTAATGACATTTTAATGACAAATTCAAGTTGTAAATATTAATGATGTTATACAATTCAAGACATGATTATAATGGCCTCATGACAATCATGTTTATGACAGAGTTATGTCAAGTTAAGTTTCATTGTTTGTGATGTCTTTATGACAACATGACATTACCAATGTCATGTTTGCACTTAAAATGACATAACTGAGTGAATAATGCAAAAACTCTCCTTCATATTCATGACAAGTTTTCATAACAGTCTTATGAACACCCCCTTCAAGTAAAGTGTTAACTTGATCATTTTTAAAAACAAAGACATAATGAAGTCAGTTTACTTGAAGGGTGTGTTCAGAAGACTGTAATTACTTGCCATTACAATTTCTCAGTATAAGTGTCGATACTCAAGTGTCAGATAATTTTATAATAGTGTCATTAAAAGACCCAAAAAAGACAGTCAGACAGTTGCAGCTCATCCAGAACGCTGCGGTCAGGATTCTGACCAGAACCAGGAAATCAGAGCACATCACACCTGTCCTCAGGTCTTTGCACTGGCTCCCAGTTACATTCAGAATAGATTTTCAAGTATTATTACTTGTCTATAAATCACTAAATGGTCTAGGACCTCAATACATTACAGATATGCTCACTAAATACAAACCTAATAGAAGACTCAGATCTCTAGGATCATATAAACTACAAATTCCAAGAGTTCAGTCAAAGCAGGGTGAATCGGCTTTCAGCTACTAACAGCGCCCCCTGCTGCTGGAATCAGCTTCCAGAAATGATCAGATGTGCTCCAACATTAGGCACATTCAAATCAAGACTGAAAACACATTTGTTTAGCTGTGCCTTTATTGAATGAGCACTGTGATCGCACTATTATGTTTTACTCTTCTTTTCCATTCTTTTACAACCTGTTTTAACATATTTTATCTGTTTTTTAATTATCTGTTTTTATTTTTTTTACACTTGTCTTTTTTATTCCTGTTTATGTAAAGCACTTTGAATTGCCACTGTGTATGAAATGTGCTATATAAATAAACTTGCCTTGCCTATTAATATTTAATGACATTTTAATGACAAATTCAATTTGCACCACTAAAGCTAAGATCAAGAAAAATATTAATGACAAACATTAATGTTCTAAAAGTCATGACACGATTATAATGGCCTCATGACAATCATGTTTATGACAGATTCGTAACAAGTTATGTTTCATTAGTAATGTCAAGTTATCATAACATGACATGAGTAATGTTATGACTTTAAAGTTTTCATTGCAGTCTTATGAATACCCCTTTTAAGTAAAGTGTTACTTTAACTGTATCTTGACAGAGGAAATCAAAGTTCTGCTTAGGGGATCGGGTCATGGTAACCTCATTCCAGTGTGTGTCCCGGAAAAGATAAACATAAAAAAATAAAAACTCTGCATGTTATCAAGAAGTTTGCTGTGATTGTGACCTTTTAGACCTTGATAAATACTTCTGCTGGCTCATTCCAGAAGATCTTCAAAGAACTTGTTCTTGGTCAAACAAAACCAGCAGCTATATCCATAAAGACAACTTTGCAGACAGACAGACAGTTATACTTGTTGAGCATCCCTTACACATTAACCCACCTAAAACCTACCCATACCCCCAAACCTGTCTATAACACAACCCGTATCCCATCTCAAAAGCACCAGAAGTGTTCTGCAATACATTACGAACACATTAAGTACATTGTATTTATATTTTGATCTAAGCACATAGTACACTCTTAGAAATAAAGGTACATGAGCTGTCACTGGGGCAGTACCTTTTCAAAAGGTACATATTTGTACCTGAAGGGTCCATAATGGTAGCTCAAAGGTACTTTTTAGGTACATTTGGGCATTAATATGCACCTTTTAGGTACCACTGTGGACTATTTGGGTACAAATATGTACCCTTTAAAAAGGTACTACCCCAGTGACAGCTCATGTACCTTTATTTCTTAATATAAAGCCACTTAACATAAAGACTACGCATTGATTTGGTAACGACTCATTCCTTTACACATGATGCATGGGACATGTTCAACATTTGCATATTCTTTCATTTTGATGATCCCTGATATGTAAATTGCACATTTCAATCACCTCTTTCAGTTCCCCATCCTCTCGCTTGTAAGTGATGATGTACTTCCTGACGTTCCCTGGAGCAGCATCCCAGGTCAGACGCATAGAGCTGTGGGTCACTTCTGTGATTTTCAGCACACCGGCTGGAGGCAGAGGGACTATAGCAGACAGACAGATTAACAAGCACATATAATACGTATTGACAATAACAAATGGAAACCATCTAAAAGCATGAAGAAGTCTAGCATACGAGTGACTCCTCTGTCGATGAGTGGTTGGCTAGCAGCCTCTCCGTGCAGGGCGAATAGGGATATCGAGTATGCCGTGTTTGGAAGCAGCTGCAGTAGCTGAACGCCATTCACATCTGCACCGACTCGCATCTGCAAGAGGGAGGGATGTTAACATCTATGTCCAATTAAAGTTGGTATCAGTATTCTAGTCAGGATATCTATAAGCTAGTGTGCTACAAGATTTGCATTTAGAAGATATACACATCCAAAGTTTGCAGTTTGTCATTTCCGCCGGATCAACAGATCACCTCATATCTCAGTTTCTCATCAAAGCATCTAACCAATCAAATGCTCTCTAGTATCTGACATGTCCCGCCCCCTTCTCATTGTCTTTTCATTTGATGCGCTTGATCTCAGCTATTCTCACTGGCAGAGTTGTGATAAAAACCAAATACTATTGGTGTTTTTTTAAAGAGGGAGGAGCTATTATATGTCCCGCCCTGTCTTTATGTCTCAGTTGAAATAATGTCAAACATCAAATATAAATGGATACTTTAAAGACCTCCACGGGATTTTTAAGAGGATATACATTAGCATTGCAAAGACCTGACAAGACTGATCATAAGGAACACCCGGCATAAACATGGTTGTTAGGCTGTGTCCACCAAATGCATTTTTCCGCAGCAGAAACGTGAGTGCTGTTCTAAAAATGTGAGCGTTTTGGCAGCAGTGTTTGTTATTCAGTCAGTTGCTCCAATAAACAATATCCCTGCTGTACTATTACAAGTTAAAACTCTTTATTAGATTATTTGTTGATAGTTGTGTGGTGTCCCGCCCCTCTTCCACTGTGATTGGACAGCTAGCTCAAAAAAAGACTTTCACTAGCTACGTTTTCATCCACCTTTTGGATATGAGCATAAAAAACAATTGATGGAAACGTCAAGATGCACATACATATTGGAAAAATGCGCATAAAAAATATGCGCATAACTGAATAGAATAAACTTTTTATTCGATAAGAGAAGATGCGCATGAACTGCGATGGAAACACTTTTACTGCATAAATTCCAGTGTGCGCATTAAAAAAAGGTCATGTGATTTTGTTATAAGAGATCAAGTGATGATAAAAATGTGTGTGAATGGACAAACCAGCAGGCTGAGCACACTGTAAAACATCTGAAATGTTGTTTTGGTCATTCTAAAACGCCTTACTGTTTCAGTATTAGTGTTATTACATTATGAATGACCTCCAGAACCAAGAAAAAAAGATTCACGCAGCTTCTCTGTCAAGGTTCTGCCACTCTGGTCTTGTAAATTCTTGTTTTGGTGGCAGACTCCGGACACTAACTAGCTCTGTCTTGTCATGCCCTGTTGTGCTCGGCTCGAGTTTTCTCGGGTCGGGCACTTGTGTTCTATCATTGTGTGCGTCTCTGTGTGAGCGCTGTCGCGCCTGTGTGCAGACCGTGCATCCCGTTTGATGCGGATGCGCGTGGTCTGCATGTGCTTGTGACGTGCACGCTCTCGTACTCGTGTTTGTGTTTTGTTCTGTCTGCATCGCGCTGTTTCATTCTCAGCGTCTCAGTCTGGTTGGTTTTGGTTTCGGTTGGCGCTGAGATGAAACACGCTCGTTGCTTATGTGTGAGAGCTTACGGTAAGATGTTTTCATCTATCGTGCGCTCATGTCTGGTGTTTAGTCTTCTGTTGGTGTTGTGTTTAGCACGTGGTGCGTGTTTACATGCACCGCGTGCTTGTGTTGTCATGAACACGCAGTTAATGAGTTCTCTCATTGGCTGCGTGTTCTAGTTTTATGTGAGCACATGGCTTGTTTCTTTGTCATGTGCTCTCCTGTCTATGGTGTAGCCCTACCCTCCTTGTTAACCTATTATTAGTTTATCATGTTCACCTGTTTGTGTTAATTTACTTCTGCTTAAAATCTCCTCATGTCTGATGTCCTGTGCCAGTTCGTCATCGATTCTCCTTGTCCTGTCATGTGTAGCCTTGTCCTGTCCTGATCCCTGCCAGCCTGCCCTGTGAAGTTTATTTGTATGTTTTGTTAAGTGTTTCCCCCTCGGGGTAGTTTATTGTGCTGTTTGTTTTATTTTATTACTAATAAATACCCATTTTTCCCTGCATTTGAGTCCTCGCACCTTTTCCCAACCCTCAACCTTGACATTCTCTTAACGCAGCAAATTCCATTTTTACTGTTGATATTTAGGGCCAGTTAATTAGAATGTGCCGATTTTGTTCGATTTGACTCGTTGGATTAAAACGCTGCTTAATTTGCACGTTTTTTATGCGATTATCCAGTTTTGTGCATATAGTTAATTCGCATTTTTGGATGGAAACATAGCTAATGTCTGAAAAGACCCAGATCGCTCAGCGATGACTGTAAAATGTCGGTTCAGCGCCTTGCTACGCTGCAGATGCCCAAAAAACGCATCACTACCATTGACAGATCCTTACTTAAAACAATATTGCCTACAATAATTTTCCACCAACAGTCAAACTATGTGAACACCTTTTTGACTGTGTACTTGTCTATCTGTGCCTACATGTGTGCAATGTGTGTTTTTCGTAATGCATGTATTGTCTTTCACGTATTTATTGTCTTTTGCAATTGAAGTCAGAATTATTAGTCGTTTTCTGTTTAACAGAGAGGTTTTTTCAACACATTTCTAAACATAATAGTTTTAATAACTCATCTCTAATAACTGATATATTTTATCTTTGCCATGATGACAGTACATAATATTTTACTAGATATTTTTCAAGACACTTCTATACTGCTTAAAGTGACATTTAGAGGCTTTACTTGGTTAATTAGGTTAACTAGGCAGGTTAGGGTAATTAGGCAAGTTATTGTATTATGATGGTTTGTTCTGTAGACTATCAGAAAAAAAATGCCTAAAGGGGCTAATAATTTTGTCCTTAAAATGGTGTTTTAAAATTTTAAAACAGCTTTTATTCTAGCCAAAATAAAACAAATAAGACTTTCTCCAGAAGAAAAAAATATTATCAGACATACTGCGAAAATTGCTTTGCTCTGTTAAACATCATTTGGGAAAGATTTAAAAAAGAGAACAAAATTCAAAGGGGGCTAATATTTCTGACTTTAACTGTACGTATTACTGTCAACATTGCTAATAGTATTTTGTTTTGTTTTTGGAGTATGCTGTTGTATTTTGCACTGTCTGGAACCAGCCCCTCAGCTTTTCACTCATCATAGTACACATGCTGCTGATGATGTGACAATAAAAGTGATTTGATTTGATTTTACAACAGAAAACAAACACTCAGCTCAAGAAAAAACACTTTGGTGGACACGCAACCTTAGAATACTGTGTAGAATACGTCTCTGATGTCCCTAGGGTGTAGATGTGAATGTTCAGCTCAAAATACTCCACAAATAATGTTTTATAACTCTTTGAAACTGACCCTCTTAGGGTTTGATGCTAACTAATTGTGCATGTTTGTCGCTTTAAATTTAAATGAGATTGTGCTCTTTTCAAAAGAGGGTGGAGCTACAAATGTCAGCATAGTGGCAGATTCAAAAACAAGACTAAAGTCCTAGGCTAATGAGTGAGAAATCATCACTAATGGGGGTGGCTCTTCCCTTCTTATGACACATACAAAGAAAGAATGTCAAGCAAAGGGTTTATCCAGATTGTTTTCATCAAGTGTGATTATAAAAAATTAAATGATTTTTTTACCATTATGAGCTGGTTATATTCACACACTGTTGTCATACAACTGTGTTTAAACCCCTTATTAAAGTGATTTTTGCATAATAGGTTTCCTTTAATCTATGTCTCCTCCAGACTAAAGCCTGGTTTATACTTCTGTGTCAAGTGATTGCCGTAACCTACGGCGTATGCCTTGCGCGTAGCTGTGCATTTATAATTCGGCGCACAGTTTCTGTTTCTCTGCAATACACTTCCGAAACGCTAGCTGGCAGTAGGTGTTTATGTTTCTCTGTGTCGAGTTTCTTCGCTGGTGTTCTGTTTTTTCTGAACACTTCCTTAATATACAAGTGGCTCAAATTCGCTCATTTTGAGGCAGGAACGGGTGGAAGTGCAACAACTTTAATCATAAGGTAAACACAAAACAACAGTCTCCATCCGGAGCTTCTTCACAGGACTCCACACTTGTAAACTCTCGCTGCACCGGGCGCATGGCTCTCACCTCCGCCCACACTTATCAGCGCTACCAAGCCGACCAATCACAGAGCTTGCGCTACGCGTACGAGTTACATTTTTTGATAGGTGCGCGTCAACGTCGCTGACGGTTACGGCGAGGGGCTATGAGTCCACGCGTAGGCTGCGCCATAGCATACGTGTGCGCTTGATGCAGAAGTATAAATCGGCCTAAAGGCCCAATCCCAATTCTACCCTTTAGCCCTTCTCCTTACCCCTATCCCTTGTTTTGCGCGTTTTTCGTCAAGGGGTAGTGGTGTCCCAATTCTCTTTAGCTTGAAGGCGTAGGGCTAAGGGCAAGGGCTATACATCCCTTCGAACGAAGATTTTTCAGGACCACACTCAAAACGGAAAGGTAAAGAAAATTTCCCAGAATACACCTGCCACAACGACAGTAGTGCTGAACCTGGAAGTAAGAAGATCCACAAACTTGTATTTTTTCTCATTATTACAAGTTTTTTACGACAAACAAACACATATTTAAATATATATTCATAACCGCGTTCGTGTTTTGCCGTCATGCTTAAAAAAAAAATAATTAATTAAATTAACTAATTAATTAATTTATAAAGATAAATAAATGATAAAAAAATGGCTAAATTTCGCGATCTAGAATTCCTAATAATAACTCCTGTACAGCAGTCCCACAAGATTCTGACACTCGAACACCCGGCTGGGAATGAGCTTTTTACAGTGTCTGCTATAATGTTAATATTGTTTTCGTGTTTACTTTGATGAATATGGCCACTGTGTAAATACACAGTGCAGTTACGATCTTATTGTCACATTAGATTGTTATGATAACATAATATCTGCCTTCAGTGATTTCCTGAAGATAAACACCAAAAAATAACACAACAGGAATAACTACATCAGTCGCCATCGTCTGATCTCATATGAGGCAAGAGATTGCGATGACAAATGATGACGTGTGCAGGTGTTGAAGTGCTGTCCCAATTCTTAGGGGTAGGTTTTGAAACCCTTTCCCTTAACCCTCGGTTGTAAGGGCCAAGAGGAAGGGGAAGGGGAAGGGGAAGGGGTAGAGGTACAAAAATAGAATTGGGATTGGGCCAAAATCAGATAAGTCAGATCTCCTGAGATTGTAAATTTTCCCAAAAAACAGAAGGAACATCTGCTGATTTTCAGGTACTATTATGTTAATTGCTTCAGAGAGGAAACAGACCCATGAAAGGCGGCATTATCTCATTTTTGCATAAAATGTTCATTAAAACAAACCCTAGAATAAACTCTCAGTACATGTTCAGTTGTTTTACACTTGTTTCTCTATATATTATTTCTTATACATTAATTTAAACTACTACATTGCAAATAAAAGTCACTGTGTTAAACTGTAGAGTTGAATTTTCAACATCAAAAGTCGACAGAGTAGAGATCAAGCTCCCATAATGCCTTTCACATAAACAAAAAAAACAAAGATATTTTTATAGAGTATGTACATATAGAAAAAAGAAAATGAAACTAGTTTGAGAACATGCATCTTGTTTGCAGATTTTAGGGCTTAACAGCTGCATAAAACAGCTGCGCCCTGTCTCCACCGTCTGACTATGCTAAAGCAGAGCTGGTTTTATTCTGCCTCAAGGTCTAATAAAGCAGAGGTGGAAATTTTGAGAGAGTGTTCTGGAAAGCGTCAGGACGACAGGCACTCACCTCCATCATTCCAGAGGGCACGCTAGCGTTGATGGCGTTGTAGTTCAGCAAATACCCACTGGCTCCTTTAACTAGCTCCCATCTGACCCGCATAGACGTCAAGGCCTCATCGTACACGCTCATGCTAGTGACGGCAGGTAGGGGCACTGTGTGGAAATTATAAAGACTTCAATCTAAACTACATTCAGTGCAGCTTTATAACAATGAAAAGGAATCATAAAGAGTTGTGTTTTCTCATCAGCATTTGTGTGTGGAGCATTAAATGACCGTAAAGCTGAAGCCACAGTGGCAGATTATTGCATCCAAGTGGCTCATGGCAAAACGATAAGCCTCATTTTATGACAGGATAAGGTCTTGTAATGTTGATCATAAACATTATAGTAAGAAATGTAAAAAAAGAGGGCTTAAGCAAACTATAAAGTGAGAATATCCAATTAAGATGTGATGTTTACTTTAAATCCGTATTAAATCATTCATGTTTGCTTTGTCCGTCCTCTTCAGAGATTTCACAGCTGCTATACATTTGCCACGTTGAAAGCAGCATTAAAATTGGATGTTATAGGAGCTGCTTTTGTTGTTGTTGAGGTTTTATTTTGGCTGTGCTCCAAACAATACTGAGCTGACTACCTAGGCACATTTTAAGGCATCATTAGCACACTCGCCACATAGGGTTTTCAGACATTAAAGCACATCATGTTTGGCATAAATTATCGCATGTCAAGCCTATTAAAATGTCAAAATTCAAGGAACTTTTCATTTTTCCTCAGAGATTTTGTTTTGTTTTCTTGTACTAAGATATAATTGCTCTTAAATAAAGAGATGCAAACTTCCTTAAGTTATTAAGTTTTGGGTTTCAAAGATTCATCAACAGGAAGTTAGTTTTTACTTAAAACAAGGCAAAATAACCACCAATGGTCATATTTTTCTTTTTATTTATCTTTCTGACCTCTGGATCTTTTTAAATGCATCTTCATATAAGAATTTTTAGATATTTGTACTGGAAAAAGGACAAAAATGCTGATGAAGAATCTTTTTTTTTACTATGATAGGGAATTTTTAGGTGGTTGCTATACTGCTCAAGCCTAACATTCAATTTTTTTTGGCTTAAAGAAACATTAAATATGCCAATTTGACTAATTTAACTGCAGAGTTTGACCATATTTAATATATTCAGCTGATCTCCAGGTCTGGTGGAAGCACTTTTTAATTTAGCTAAGAATCTGAATCAGATTAGACCAATAGCATCCAGTGTTGGGGAAAGTTACTTTTGAAAGTAATGCATTACAATATCGAATTACACACCAATAAAATAACTAGTTGCGATACTTAGTTACTTTTTATAGAAAGTAATGAGTTACATTTGCATTACTTTTTATTACCTGGCAGAAGCTTGATCTCTTTCAGAACTTGTTTTTTTTTTCTTTCTTTCTTTATTAGAGGAGCTCTGCAATTAACAACACACTGTATAACCTTCATCTTCATTTACCTTTAAAAACTGCATATACATGCCGTATATACAGATTATTGAAAGTTTACAGCAATGTGTTTACTATGTTTGTACTATTTGTCTTAAGTAAAATCACTGTCCGTTAAGACAATTCTCTTTTCTTCGATGCTTATAAATTATTGAACACATTGACTGGGGGATTCATCGTGACTAATTTAAATTTAATTCAGCAATTTATGTATTAAAAGCTCATTTATTAAACTAAAAACATTTTCAAAAAAGTAACTCAAATATGAATACTTATTTTTGAAAAATGTTACTTGTTACTTAGAAAAGTAACATTATTACATAACTCGCATTACTTGTGATGCATTACCCCCAATACTGTTAGCATCTCTCAAAAAAATGACCAAGGAGTGTGATAGTTTTCCGGTTTAAAGATAAGACCAACTTAAGATGAACATTTTTTATTTTCCAGGCTAATATGGGTGGGAACTATACTCTCATTCCAGTGTAATAATCAAGGAACTTTGCAGCTGTACCATGTCTCCTTTTGAAATCTTTAAACGAGATGCTAATTGTCTAATCTGATTGAATTATCTATGCCAAGCTAAAAGTGCTTGTCAGTTGCCAAGCCAGGCTGAATGGATTCAAAAATTGTAAAACTTAAATGCTTAACTTTAAAACTTTTAAAAAGGCAACCCAGGCTCATTATGGATACGTACCCCTATATACATTTCTGGAGAGTGGGAAATACATCCTAGGAGGTATGTTTATTTGCAGTTTTTGTTTTCGTGAATCCACCAGAGGCCGCTGTGTAAGCTTTTTCAGATCTTAAATTTGTCTCGCGAGTGCCATTCACACCTGCTGTTTTCACGTAAATCCGCCAGAGGCCGCTGTCGACTGACTGACTGATCGATTTCTCCACCCACCCCCTTCCCTAAACCCAATTGATAGTGTTTTCAAAAGCTCCGATTGACTCGATCACCCCCTTCCCCTTCCCTGGTGCTTTCAAAAGCAATCCAGAAAAAGAAATGTCTTCGCGGCCGCCTGGTTTTTACCACGTTTTCAGATATTACCATATTCTCACCCGGTTATTTACTTGATTATTTTATTTTTTGCTTGATTTTTATTGTTTATTTATTAATTTTGATTCGTTATTTTTTGTTTTTCCTACATTTGGAACCGTTCTTCACTGCACTCGAACACCGTTGTTGTGGTCAACTGCTCAAGTATGCAGCGAGCCACTGGGCAAACTGGCGGTAAAGCCACTCACACAGAGGTAAGCTGTCAGCTGGTAGAGCAGAAAAAAAAAAAAACACAAGAAGCCATCGGCGGCATCTTACCACCCCGTAGTGTTTTAAAGATGAATGCAGCCATATGTAGCTCTGGCTACATAATTGGCGCTTTCCAGAAATGTATACAGGAGTACGTTTTCACTATGAGCTTGTGTTGAAAAAAGTGTAGTGTTTCCTTAAAGGTAGTTCCACATGTACAAAAAGACAGATATCAAGTCTGTAAAAACAGCTGCAGTCTGCAAGCAAACAGCTGTTTTCAGTGGTTAATGTATAGTTATGGGTTCATGTAGTAAATCTGATCAGACAATGAGACTGATCAGTAGGAGAACTAGTGCGATAAACAGCAGGTGAAAGGGTTGATCTGCTTGACTTACATGTGGTTTCGGTTCCTTTCAAAGGTTCGCTGCTCTCCTCCCCGATCACTCCATAGACCCTGACGATATACTCGGTCATGGGGTTCAGGTTGACCAGGACAAGTGTGTTTTCCTCACCATCAACGAACATCTGCAAAACATCATCAGAGAGCAGTGATTGTCTGCTGAGAGGGGTATTACACAAGCGGAGGGGTGAAGCCATCTGAAATCATCTCTCTGAAGTTGCAGGTTCTAAGAGGTCGGAATTCACCTCAAAACACTCAGGGCAGGTCGTGGGATTTATGGCATCTAGTTCAGCTCATACTGATACACAATACTTTTAAAGCATGTAGACTTTCCCCAATGCACACAATGTTTAGATTACAATAATATATGACAAGCTGCGTAGCTCTGAATAAATGTGGCAAGAAAGCTGCCCTGCATTATTGAAGTCATTAAGGTTATGCAGAGGTATGCAGAGATGTGGAAATTAAATGTCAGACTTGCTCTTTATCAAACTTGACTTTTATTGCAACCATGATATGCAGATATAAATTCTGTGAACGTTAGTGAGCGGTCTACCTAGACAATATTTCAAAGCATCCTAGATATACTCACATTGCAAAATGAGCTAAACAAAATTTAATTCTAGCCTTCAAAGACCCCTCAATTTTGCAGCGTCATGAAAAAGTGTCCAGATGATTTGCAGCAAATGTATTATAAAATTAATATATCAGACAGATTAAATACAATACAAATGATATATCAATATTTACTTGAGTATTGAACAGAATTACTATGGGTGTTTTCCAGTACTAGGTTGCAGCTGGAAGGGCATCCGATATGTGTAGAGCATATGCTGGAATAGTTGGTGGTTCATTCCGTTGTGGCGACCTCCTAATAAATCAGGGACTAAGCCAAATAAATGAATAGGATTGCTAAAAAAAATAATACTATATTTAAAAATACTTTACATGATTATCATAGTACTGGGACAATAACTTAGAATATGCTAATGCAAACTTTATCATATTTGATTACTTTCATTTTTTATATTCAATTAATTAGTCTTTGTTTGTGAAAACTATTAATGATTAAAAATTAAAGGAGCATTTAATATTAGTTCTATACACTTTTTGGTCAATATCACGTCTGTTGCTCTATACATTTTTATATGTAATATAGTATTATTGTAAGAGGTGTGAAGTAACAAATTCCAAATACTCAAACTACTGTAATTGAGTAGTTTTTCTCAGGAATTGTAATTTACTAAGTAGTTTTATTAATGTGTACTTTTACTTTCCCTTGAGTATGTTTTTAGTGCTGTATCAGTACTTTTACTCCTCTACTTTCCTTCAACCTGCAGTCACCATACCTGCCAACACTCCCGTTTTTCCCGGGAGTCTCCCGTATTTCAGACCCACCTCCCGGTTTGTTAATTCTCCCAGAAAACTCCCAGGATTTAAACCCCTTCCCCCAGTCCTCAAGTGATTGGTACAATCTGTAACACCCCATTCACACGGGGCTTCAGCGTCAACACTTGACAGAGGGCGTGTCTGAAGTTGGGGCTAACGCGATCGGCATAGCAGCGTCAGCCAATGAAATTAGTCAGCAATCGGCTACTGTCTGAACTGGTATATTTGCATACAGCGATCTGATTAGATGGCGCTTCCGTCGACGTCGGCACTTGAAAGTTGAGAAAGTCACAACTTCTGCAGCGATCGACGCCACTGAAGCGGCGCCGACGGATTCACAATGCAGTGCTTTGGAGCTAACGCCCCTTGTAAATGGGGCATAACATACCTGGATCGCCGACTGACCAGGCACGCTCTGCTCACCATCCGATCGCCACTCCCCCAACCCCCACCCCCCTTCTCCAGGATTTTCAGAGACAAATGTTGGCAGGAATGGCAGTCACTACTTCATTTTTTCTTGTCTATGGACTGGAATCACAGGACTGATTTTTCTAATCCCCAATCAAATCACACATGAAAGGTCAACCGCCTCATAATGAACTACCTCAAGACATGGACAATTTATAATTGCAGCAAGCGGTTTGAAAGTATTAAAAGTGTCCAAAAAGATATTGAAAATATTTACACGCAATCACCTACACTCTCAGAAATAAAGGTACACAAGCTGTCACTGGGGTGGTTCCTTTTCAAAAGGTACAAATTTGTACCTACAAGGTCCATATTAATACCTTAAGGGTACGTATTAGTACCTAAAAAGTACAAAAATGTTCCTCTTAAAATTTGTGGGTACTAATATATACCTTTGAGGAACCAATATGGACCTTTTAAGTACAAATGTGTACCTTTTGAAAAAAGGTACCACCCCAGTGACAGCTTGTGTACCTTTATTTCTGAGAGTGTAGAGACTGTTTAGATACATGTCACTGATGAGAAGATGACGGATGTTTACTGTATGATGACCAAAATGGCCTTAAACACCCAGCAAGCACAAAATGTCACGTTGCATTTCGTTTGTAAATGAAAATCGGGTTGACATCAGAACCCATCATCAGGCTGACGTCAATGTCCAACATCCAACCTAAAAATCAACCATATATCAACGTCTAATGATGTTACAACTTGACGCTGTGTGGACGTTACCACTATGACGTCTATCAGATGTTGGATTCTGGTTGCCATACTTGATGAATAACTGCAGGTATTTGATGTCAATATGATGTTGGTTTAAGATGTTGGCTCGACGTTGGATTTTGGTCACTTTCTAACACAACCTAAAATCAATCAAATAGCAACGTCATTTGATGTCGTTATTGGACAACAAAATATTGTTGTCTTTAGATGGTGGCTAGACATTGAATTTTGGTCACCTGACATCACAACCTAAATCTAACCTAATATTAACGTCTTATGATGTTGTGTGCCTGCTGGGAAATAACAATGCACTACAGAATATTACGTTTACACACATCCACAGATTACATGTAAACATATCAACTTTTTACAGCGTAATACTCACCACTTACTACTCTTGAGTACTTTTAAAAGAGCTACTTTTTACTCATACTTTGAGTAATATTTACAACAGACACTTTTACTCTACTTGTACTACATTTTTAGACAAGTAATGGTACTTTTACTTGAGTATGATTATTCAGTACTCTTTACACCACTGATTATTGTGTCATTGATGATATACTAATGTCAAACTCTTTTTGTGGCTTCATGATGGTTAGGAGGATCCCTTTTAAGGCAGCTCAGCATGTGCCAAAAGGCAGCTCACTGGGTTTTGGAACAGAGCTACAGTTTACAGTTTTGCACAAGATGAAAAAGCCTGTAGGCTAAAGGCCAATTCACACTACATAAACAGACGACATCAGACCCTTTGCCAAGTTTTGTCCGATCAGAATGTTACTGCTGTCTGCATCTGTCAGCGTGTGTCAGAGCCTGTTTTTGCCAAAATGATCAGACAGAGTGGGTGCTTGTTGGGTCGTGGAATGTCTGAGAGGTCATGTACTGTAATCTGGAGATTTTCTGCATTGGTTGGTGTCTGTGAGTGCAGTGTGAACTGACTTTAATAAATGACTGTAACACAGAAGTTCAAGAAGTTCACCCAAAACTGAAAAGTCTGTCATTATTTAATCAGTCTTCACTTGTTTCAAACTTGTTTGAGATTCTTTTATTCTGCTGAACACAGGATAAGATTTTTAGAAAATTGCTGGAAACCATTGACTTCCATAGTACGTTCTTCCTATGGGGGACAATGGTTATATGTTTCTAATTTCAAATTATGTTATTTTGTTAATTTATCGCTTTATCACTATGGGCTCTATTTTAACGATCTAGGTGCAAAGTTCAAAGTGCATGGCACAAAACAATTAAGGGCATGTCCAAATCCACTTTTGCTATTTTAAGAACTGAAAAATACGCTCTGCACCCTGGCGCATGGTCTAACAGGGTTGTGCTTATTCTCTTAATGAGTTATGGGTAGGGCCAGACGGAACCTGAAGACATTTTTTGCTATTTCTGCAAAGAATTTTGGTAAATATGCAGATTTCTGCGGAATTATTTTGGGAGTATGATAACTAAAACCTTAATATGTGAAATAATGAATAATACATTTTTAACTCTAATTTAATGTTTAAAATGCAAATCCAATTAGATCCACTTTATTTGGTAAACAAAGCAAAACTGTCATATAATATATCTACTAAAAGACAGAAAATATTACTGTACAAACTGCATCGTACCTAAATCAGATGAACATTTTCATATTAGTCAATATTACTGTAATAAATTTAAAAGCTGAATAAATATAGATTTACACACATTTACTCAAGTAAATAAAAATAATTAATAATGGACAAAAAATTTGCGGAAATCTGAGGAATTCTGCGAAAAATCTGCAGAATTCTGCGTGTGCAGACTCCGTGTGGGCCTAGTTATGGGTGTGTTTTGAGCATAACTTGCATTAAACCAGAGGTTTCTTCCACAATTAAGATATAGTTGCGTCGCGCCATGGCGCATCTGCTATTTACAGGGTGAACTTTGTACGTGGAAAAACCGAATGCTTCACTAGCGTGAAAACAGCGAGAGGATAAAGAATGAGCCTCCTCCATTCAGCCTCTTTACTTTCTCTTTAGTTTACTTTTACTCGTTACTTTACTTCTTTACTTTCGTGGAGCATTTTAAAATACGACAATCTAGCCTACAGAGGACGGATCGCATCACCTAGCAACTGTAACAGCTGCCGTTAATAAGATGTAATAAAATTTGTAATGACTTTCTCAGAGTGATTTTATAACCTATTTTAAGCAATCTGAAGGCAAAGCAAGGTATACAGAAGCTGGAAATAGATTTCCTTTGATTCATACATGTACACATACAAATGTAAACTGTCTATAAAATCCCTCTTTAGTAAGACATGTCATACTCATACTCAAATCACTTTTTGTTTTTGTATTGTGTTTAGATATCCAAGTAAAATAAACTTAATTCATACATTTAATCTGGAGTTTTCGTTTAAAAACGTCCTGCAGTTATTAGCGCGCAATGAATCTTTGGATGTTCAAGGTCATGAAGGATCCACGGGTTGTGTCCTTCATGATCTGGGAAACGAAGGATGCATTTTGAGGCTGCATTTGAAGAAGCCTTCGAATTTTTTTGAAATGACACCCTTCATTGCGATGACGCAGCACCCTTTGAATGCATTCTTCAGAGGATGCACCCTCTGAAACGAGACAACGCTAATATGACATCTTTTATGAGAATGATCAGAATGACAAGTGCGGCCAGTCTACACTGTAAAAAAAGGATGTGCTCCACTCAATCAATTTGTGTTGGGACAATAATAATAATAATTAATAATCTAATAATAAATAACTTAATAATTCTTACAAATTTAAGTAGATTGATCCTGTTGTTTCAGCTTATTTTAAATAAGTAGTTTGAACAAACAGTAAACATCAATTTTTGAGTGTAGCACTTCTATAACTTTTGTAGTTACAGTTTTAAGTATCTGTAATGTGTGTCCATTTGACTATAAGCTAGATATTTTTAATGCTCACCACTTCAGTCTTTCCCCCAGCGGCAGGGACATATTCAATACGAAATCTCTCCACTGGCTCATCAGGGGGCATCCAGGTAGCACGGAAGGAGTAGTGTGTGACCTCAGAAGTCTCCAGGTCAGTGGGTGTCCCTGGCCCGCCTCCTGGTTCATAAAAAAAGCAAAGCAAAAAATGGTGTTGAACACGTCTCAAACCAGTTTACACCTAGACTGTAAATCTTCCTCAGGCCTATTAGCTTCTTGCAAAAAGGTTAAATGGGTTATACATCACAAGTTTCATGGTTCTGTAAATCACTGTAATCCCCCAAGGATTGCAACCTACAGTTTTTTTCCCCCTCATGGACTTTTCAGCAAGATTATTAGTTTAAAACACACACACACACACA
>CAIGQZ010034990.1:5755710-5765726 GCA_903798205.1 Danio tinwini | reverse complement strand
TGTGTGTGTGTGTGCGCGTACGTGCGTGCCTCTAGTGTGCAGAAAAGAACCAAGTGCAAATCTAGTCAGATACTTTCAAAACATACAGTTGAAGTCAGAATTATTAGCCTTTCTGAATTATTAGCCACACCCCTCTCCCCCATAACACATTTCTAAACATAATAGTTTTAATAAATAATTTCTAATAACTGATTTCTTTTATCTTTGCCATGATGACAGCACATAATATTTGACTAGATATTTTTTAAGACACTAGTATTCAGCTTAAAGTGACATTTAAAGGCTTAACTAGGTAAATTAGGCAAGCTAGGGTAATTACGCAAATAAATGTACACTCACCGGCCACTTTATTAGGTACACCTTACTAGTACCGGGTTGGACCCCTTTTGCCTTCAGTACTGCCTTAATCCTTCGTGGCATAGATTCAACAAGGTACTGGAAATATTACTGATATTGCAGATTTGTCGTCTGCACATCCATAATGCGAATCTAACGTTCCACCACATCCCAAAGGTGCTCTATTGGATTGAGACCTGGTGACTGTGGAGGCCATTTGAGTACAGTAAACTCATTGTCATGTTCAAGAAACCAGTGTGAGATGATTCAGGCTTTATGACATGGCGCGTTATTCTGCTGGAAGTAGCCATCAAAATATGGGTACACTATGGTCATAAAGGGATGGACTTGGTCAGCAACAATACTCAGGTACCCTGCGGCTTTGACACGATGCTCAATAAGTATTAATGGGCCCAAAGTGTGACAAGAAACTATCCCCCACACCATTACACCATTACCACCAGCCTGAACTTTTGATACAAGGCAGGATGGATCCTTGCATTCATGTTGTTGAGGTCCAATTCTGACCCTATCTTCCGAATGTTGTAGCAGAAATGGAGACTCATCAGACCAGGCAACGTTTCTCCAATCTTCTATTGTCCAATTTTGGTGAGCCTGTGTGAATTGTAGGCTCAGTTTCCTGTTCTTAGCTGACAGGAGTGGCACCTGGTGTGATCTTCTGATGCTGTAGCCCATCCGCCTCAAGGTTGGACGTGTTGCGCCTTTAGAGATGCTTTTCGCATACTTCGGTTGTAACGAGTGGTTATTTGAGTTACTGTTGCCTTTCTATCAGCTGGAACCAGTCTGGCCATTCTCCTCTGACCACTGACATCAACAAGGCATTTGCACCCACAGAACTGCCGCTCACTGGATATTTTCTCTTTTTCAGACCATTCTCTGTAAACCCTAGAGATGGTTGTGCATGAAAATCCCAGTAGGTCAGCAGTTTCTGAAATACTCAGACCAGCACATCTGGCATTTTATTCCACATTCTGATGCTTGGTTTGAACTGCAGCAGGTCGTGTTGACCATGTCTACATGCCTAAATGCATTGGGTTGCTGCCATTTGCCTTAACGAGCAGTTGGACAGGTGTACCTAATAAAGTGGCCGGTGAGTGTATAGCAATGATTTGTTCTGTACACAATCAAAAACAAATTGCTTAAGGGGGCTAATAATATTGACCTTAAAAATAAAATAAAAAAAAATAAAACTGCTTTTATTATAGCCGAAATAAAATAAATAAGACTTTCTCCAGAAGAGAAAATATTAAAGGAACTACTGTGAGAAAACCCTTGCTCTGTTTAACATCATTTGGGAAATATTTGAAAACAATTCACAGGAGGGTGAATAATTCTGACCTAAATTGTACACTAGTCAAGTTTGTGACTGTACCTGGGCCTTTAACGCTATTGCAGAGGTTGAGAGTGAGGTCATCCACAATATCCAACAGGAAGGAGAAGTCATTGACGTTGTACATGTGGATTTCATCAGGGTCGGTAGCAATGGATCGCAACTCATTTTCATCGGCATTCTTCACACCTAGGAGCCAAGTTAATAAAAGACCTCAATTACTTCAGCTGGGTTGATGAGACGTACAGTACAGTAAATCAGGATGAAAAACTCTTACTGGCGTGCAGATGTTTGCATTTCATTGTGACTGAATATAGAATGTAAAGAAGAGAAGAACTCACCGATGGCGTAAAGCTCAATACCAGAGTCACGCAGTCTCTGAGAATTCACTATAATCTCATCCTGGGATTTGCCGTCAGTAACAAGGACACCAATCTTACGGGAATCGGGTCTCATACCCACATTTGGTCTGAAGTTGTTTTGGAGGATGTAGTTCAAGGCCATACCTTTGGAAACACATTATGTTGGTTGGTTTGGTCAGTGATTACATTTTTTTTTCTAAATAAATAAATACATACATAAAATAAAATAAAAATTGTTTTTATGAAGTAAATGGTAGACTAGGTGGATGAGGAGATTCCCCTAAAATGTGTAAAGCGCTTTGAGTGCACTAAAAAAGCACTATATAAATGTAAGGAATTTTTATTATTTATTATTATTATTTAAATACTAATATCCCATTACTTATGCTGCATCCCACTTCGTCTTCTTATACTATGTCCTAAAAGTATGTACTGTTTTGTGTGAGTAAAAGTACATATTTTTGAGTGTGTAACAGAAGCGTATGCAAGGTTTGGAACATACTACCAGCTGTTGTTTTTTTTAATGGGGAAGATGAAAAAGTCAAATGGAAAACCTGTGATGCTAACTTGGTCAAGTGAAACACATCTTAGCCAATCACATAGCGTCCGAAATCGCCTACTACTCAGTAGGTACTGCATTTATATAGTTTGGAACGATATAGTATGAAAGTATACGATTTCGGACGCAGCATTGGTCTCCTTCCTGGATTACTGTTATAGAGGCAGTATTAGCCGTTATGCATTTTAGGCTAAAGGTTTCAGGCTTGCCTCTAATACGCTTTGCAACAACCTCATTAATAGACAGTTCGGTTGCTAAGTTACATACACTGTCAATCATCTTTTCAGATCATTCACATTTCTTTCATATAATTTCCAACCATAATGGAAACATGCAGTAACAACTTAATTTGCCATTTGTGCCATTTTATAAAAGTAGTTTCAGTTGTTGCGATGTTGTTTCAGATGAAATAACGTGAAAGAGATATTTCCATTGGGTTAGTTAATAATTGCAAATCATTTAAACATCTTTCTTAAAGCCTCTTTCTTAATTATAGATCTCGCATCCGCCATGTATATAGTTTGTTCATTCTTTTTATCTGTGTTTGTTTTATACGTTTTAATCAAATGCTCCGTTCAAGCCCTTCAGGGACAGTCCTACTTACAAGTTAACAAGTATTAATCATGTGCGTTCAAGTCACTTTTGTTGGCACAAGATGCAATGTAGCTACTTTTGAAGAATTAATTACTTTTGATAACCTTTAACTCTGCTAATAGAAAAACAAAGAGCAAAACATTTGCATCAATTGTGTTGTCAACTAGGGTTGGGAAATGTCGACCATTTTGGCATCGTACGATGTCAAATGTAAAACATTGCGATGGACGATGGCATCGTCGTCGTAGGTGGCGGTGAATTTATTATTTATGAATAATTAATTAATTCATAACAAATTTATTATTTGTAGCCTACTGTTTCAACTACCTGACCCGCATGGTCTTTGTTTTACCCATAACCAATTCATAAATAAAGATAAGTTACACACAAATTACCACCTGTCAATCACTTTTTCTGCAAGACTCTAGTATGAATAGGCAGAGTGATTTGTGATGTTATAATGGCGTCCACAAACTCGGTTGGTAAAAAAAAGGTGCAAAACCAACAGGAACCAACCAATAGTATCTGAGGTTTACGCTAAAATAAGTACAAGCGTGACAGCGAAAGATTGACACGTTACCTGATAGATTCAAAAGACCGAAGAGCTGTTAGATAGAGCCAAGATTCATTAAATATCACGTTAAACAACTATAGTGAGACCATGAATTTCATCCATGAATTTTGCCTGCTGATCCACATATAATAATAACATATATTATAGTATAATTCTCTATTAATTATAAGTGATTCCCCCATGTTTCTCGCTGACACGCCCCTAACTCAGAGGTAAAAAACTATTTTGTGGTGACGTTCTTGTGCACTCAACTTATAAATGCGATTTCTCTGAAATGACACAATGTGCAATGCATTATTAGCATATTAGCATTTATAATACATACAGATCTGCACTTTGAATTTCTACCGGAAATAGTAGACCATCCAGGTAACTTTGGAATATTCATCTTCACGTAGTATGATTTGGGACATACTAATACTACTTTCGAAAACCATTTAGGACAGATAGTGTGCAAATTGGGACATATGTAGCCTAGTGAGAAATAAAAAGTAAGCCATTTGCACGTTGACTTCCTAAACAGACTTCCTGAACGCTATGGCAAATATTAAATTAACACTGTGTTTAAAACTTTATATTTAAAGGATTTAATGAGTGAAGGAGCATTGACCAGACCAAAACTTGCATCTTCAAGAGTGTAAGCATATCAGAAATGTATCTGTACCCGTCATAGTATTTCCGCCTTTGTAGGGTAAGTTGGCCACAGCATCTAGCAGGGATGCACGGTTGGGGTGAGCATTCAAATGCCATTCGGTTTTTGGATCCCCGCTGTACTGAGCCAAACCTGTGAGAAAAACACAAAACATCAAGACTCTTGATGGTAACTAATATATAGCCTGGGATAACACTCATATCTGTTTCCAGATGCATAAATACACCTTTAAATGGGTGGTTCACTTAAAAATACGAAAATTGTGTCATCATTTACTCACCTTTTATTTGTTCCAAACCTGTTTGAGTTTCTTTCTTTTGCTGAACACATCAAATTTGAAGAAAGCTTCCATATTATTTCTCTTCTACAATGAATTTCAATGGTTACAGGCTTTCAGCTTTCTTCAAAATATCTACTTTAGTGTTCAACAGAGTAATGAAACTGAAAAATATGTGATACTCTTGTTAAGTGTTGAGATAATGGCCTTTTTACAATATAACTAACTTTAAAACACTATTTTATTAGCAATAAAAAATATATTTTATTTATGTAATAATAAAATAAACAGGTAATATATATTTTCTGAGCTGATTCAATATAAAAACTATGTCATGGTCCAAACCAGGGCACGCGGGACAGCATGATTGTTACTAGCTGACTTGTGCTGCCTTGTCACAAAAGTATAATTTGCCTGCGACTATTTGTCAATTGTGAATAAATACTTAGAATAGAGAAACAGTTTGTGCTTTTAAGCCTTTAAATGCTACCTTCTCAGTGATGTTGTAAACACCATATTGCTTTTCGGTTCCTCTTATCTGAATAGATGTTGTGAGCATGCCGTTTTTTTGTGAACTGGTAAAAGCGAGTACAGCGAAGTGACGGCAACATCAAATTACGAGGCTAAAAGAATGTCTTGGAAGCATACATTTACGTTGGTACAGAGCAACAATTTGCTCATTATAGATTTATTAAAATAAAAAAAAATTTAAATTCTAGATTCAAACACATTTTTGACACAATATTTAAAACGTGTGGCTAAAAAAAGCTATTAACTTTTACTTTTTTTTTCTTTTTTTTTTTTGGTGGGACCAGTAAAAATTTTGGCAGGGCAAGTAAAAATCTAAACCGCTGGCCCAACACTAAATCCTTAGTGTTGAACCCTGCAAACTCTTAGACATTAAAACACTATGAATGACTGAAAACATCAGCAAAAGTCTCCCAGCATTAGTATTTATTTTCAGCTAAAAGCATCTACTACTACTAGTACTTAAAGGCACAATCGGATTGGTTGGATTTAGACAAACAACCAATGCATGTAGCACACAAATGCTTGGCAAATGAATTTATATGGATATTTCAGATAATCTTATCGCAATAAGGATAACTTTTTAATATATTGTGCAGCCGTAGGTCTGGAGCTACTTGAGGGTTAGTAAATACTGAGTAAACGTTCATTTTGGAGTGAACTATCCCTTTAACATGTCTAAAAACAAGGTAAACAGAAGCAGCTGAAACTTACCAATTTGAACCTTGTCAGGTCCGATGTCAAAGACGCCCACCATGCGACCAATAAAAGCACGAATGGTTTTGAAGTTCAGACGGCCAATACTCCAGGACCCGTCCACCAGCAGGACAATATCAGCCTTGGCTGAGGTTTTACACTCATTACCTGCGAGTAAAACACAGTTATACAGTGAGAAATGCCAGGAGAAGAGCTTGACGGCAGGCAGAGTTCAACATGTACACATGCTTGCAGCAAATAAAAATCCACATTTACACCGCAATAACTCAAAAAAACGTCACACTTTGAGATAAGGCTTTTATTTCTCGTTCATTTCTTGGAGCTACAGACTCTTTCCATTCATTTTTAAGTGTTCTCCTTTGAATCTTCAGTCTTGGGTTGTATCCAAATCCCATTTTTGGCATCCGGCTGTGGAGGCCATTTTCCTGGAATTGTCATTGCTTCTGTTCTACTGAGGGGGGAAAAAAGCAGGCCTTTGTTGAGGTATGAAATACGAGCTTCTTCCACCTCTGTAGAGCTCCTAATGAGGGTGAGAGGAGCACCAAAACTGAACTCTGGTGATCTCTTCACACACTGTCTGCAAGTGAAACAGATCTTGTGAAATTGATTTAAGTTCAGGCATGCTCATGAAAATGATTCAAATATTAGTAAGGTGGAACTGGATTCTTGCTGGAAAGTCAACAGATAGAACATTTACATTTAGTCATTTAGCAGACGCTTTTGTCCAAAGTGACTTACAGTATAATTGAGGAGGCATTCAGCAATTCAACATGAAAAGGCAATACACACAACAAGTGCTAATTATACAAAGGAACTGTTAGTATGAAGAGGATTAAATGCTAGAGTAAGTGTTTTTTTTTTTGAGCATTTAGTGTTTCTACAGGTGGTTTGTCAAGCCCACTCGCCCACTCAGGTAGAACAGGATTCTAGTTAGTTTTTGGCAACAATTTACAGTAAGGTTGTATTAGCTGATGTATTCACAAACATGAGCGAATGGTGACCAATAATTCCATTGCAGAATTTTTTACCATTATAGTTAATGACAATACATTCGCTCATTGGTAATTCACGTTATCTCAAGGTAAATTAACTAATGTTAACAAGCATGAATTTGTATTTTAATAATACATTAACAAACATTGAACTATGATTAATAAATACTGTACAAGTATTGTTCGTTAGTAGCTCATATTACACTCGAAACAGTCTATAATCAAAAAGACATGACAACTTTAAATGTTCTATCCGTTAAAAAATGTATTTTAATCACTTAATCGGGATTCAGCTTAATTTTTTTTAAACTAAACTAATTTAAACTCAATGTTTTACATCAGTTTAATTGAAAGTTGAAACAACTTGTAAAGTTAATTTGATTCAACTTAAAAAATTAAGACAGCAACGATTTTTTTTAATAGTGTAGTAAACACATTAAACTAACATTCATAAATAAAACATCATTGTAAAATGTGACCAGATGATCTATATTTTAAACAAACTGCTCGTTTTTAAAGCTACATTTGTAATAGTTGGCAGAAGAATCTAAGCACAAGAAATGTTACGCTATTTTCTCAAGTGACTGAAGCAAAATTACATTAAAAACAAAGTGTAAAATATATCTTATATTTATTATTATATAAATATTTTTAAAAATTGCTTGACTATCATGACTGAATAATCAATTATGTTTGTTATGATCACTACAATGAAACTAAAAGTAAAAATTACTTATCTGCTATTGTACCGAACTACAAATCCCATCATGCCCAGCACTCACACACCAGTTCTAGATCACCCCTTGATTTCACACACAAAGCTGCTACTTTATATTTACGCACCACAGAGACATTCATTCCTTGCTCAGTATTGTTCTGTGTTCCTTGCTTCCATGTTTTGCTCTTTCTAGTTTTTGATTCTTGGACTGTTTTGGATTGTGATCGTTTTTTTTGCCTGCCTCGACCTTTGCTTGTTTCTTGGACTACTCTTTTTGGATCACCATTGCTATTTATGTTTTGTTCCTGTTTTGACCCATGCCTGCCTGATCGTTCACTAAATAAAGCTGCATGTGTAACTCCATCTCTGTTGCCATGCCTGCATTGTTACAATATTACTCACAGTACTCACAGGTAGTAGTGGGCAAAGTGAGGCTTCATAAAACAATGAAACAGTCGAAGCAAATGTGATAAAGCTTCAAAACGTTTTGGAACTTGTCTCTACACTGACACCTAGTGGTAATTTTTTTTATGTACTGCTCTGGAACACTTTCAGCAAAGAAGCAGTTAAGCAAATTGAGGTATTAAAACCCAAGTTGTAGAGTTGAGGTTAAGTGATTTAGTGAAGCAAGAGACTAGCATGCCAAGATATTGGGTTTGAATCCAGGGTGATGCAGCTATAGATGTCAGTTTTTAAATGCTTTGTTCTTGCAACGTGTTTTGTTTTAACATTGGTCTGACATCCGAATGAACACCTTGTAAATAAATATGTCTTGTTTTGGTCATAAAACGTAACAATATTGAAATGCATCAAGTCATAATTACAGAGTATTTGTAATGTAATGTGTGCATTTATATAGCGCATTATTATGTATGGTCATACACCCTTCACAATCATGGGGGGGGGGGTCTCTCCACACCACCACCAGTGTGCAGCATCCACTTGGATGATGCAACGGCAGCCACAGAACAATGGCCCCAGTACGCTCACCATACACCAGCTATAGGGGAAGTAGAGAGACAGTGATAGAGCCAATTCGGTGGATGGTGATGATTGGGAGGCCATGATGAATAAGGGCCGATTAAGGGAATTTGGCCAGGACACCGGGGTTACACCCCTACTCTTTATGAGAAGTGCCATGGGATTTTTAATGACCACAGAGAGTCAGGACTTCAGTTTAACATCTCAAAGATGACACCCACTGACAGTATAGTATCACCTTTACTTTTACTGGGGCATTGGGAATAAAACAGACCACAGGTTAAGCGCCCCCTGTTGGCCTCACTAACACTACTTCAAACAGCAACCTAGTTTTCCCATGTTGTCTCCCATCCAGGTACTGATCAGGCTCAGCCCTGCTTAACTTCAGTGAGTAATCAGTCTTGGGCTGCAGTGTTATATAGCTGTGGCTGTGTACAAGTCGGTATACGAATGCGGGCCATTTACAGCACAACTACTCTGTGCACACACACAGTCCACTAGGCCACATTTTTTTCCTGACCCTGTCAGTCAAATGCAGATTCCCCAGATCTCGAATGCTTCTGAAATGACCGATGCTTTGAATCGCTTTAGTTATGTGACCTGGTGTTTCGAAACACCACTTGGGGTGTACCGAATCATCTGAGTCATGTGACCTGGGTGGTTTGAATCACGCTTTGGTGCAGTGTTTCAAAACACTTGCGCTTGGGGATCCTGACACTGTCAAAATGTTAGTTTCATGTCAGCCATCATTACTCACAGGAACCTATACTTTACTAAACTTGTGTTATTCTTTGGCCCTCTTGATTTCTTCGATGAAACAGTGGCTAACTAAAAACAGAAACTTTTCTCTAAATGCTAAAAAAATGTAAGATACACATGCAGTCAAACTGTTCTATAATTCAAAGGATGATATATTGTCATATGAGATACAAAAGACTGATTATGACATGAAAGCAGCTTCAATTTAAGACTAAACAGTTTACCTGAACACAAAAATTTTTATATAAATAAAGGAAATGAGATTGTGAAATGTTTTGTTATATTTTGATTAAATATCCTAAAGACCTTGCCCTTTGGAATGTTTAATTTCCTGTTAAAACGTGTAATATTGTAACAAGTATTAATAACATAGACAGACTTTATTTTGTATAAATATTGAATGTTCTCATCCTACAGTCATCCAATTTGACCAGACCGCTGGTTTGGTCTAGTTTGCAATCAGGTCCTGCTGATACATGTGGAAAGCCATGCCCTCGCATGACCTTTGCTCTGGTCGTTTCACAACTAAACTCCTGCAGCACACGCACACACGCACACATGCACACACGCACACACACACACACACACACACACACACACACACACACACACACAC
>CAIGQZ010034990.1:5713145-5755700 GCA_903798205.1 Danio tinwini | reverse complement strand
ACACACACACACACACACACACACACACACACACACACACACACACAACTTAACCTCTGGAAAGTCTTCCGCGTTACGACTATGCTCAAGTCTTTAAACTGCCTGCCAATAGCTGCCAGAGTCAAACTCAAGACACTGTTGTTGGAGAAGTGTGCTGCCAAACATTTTAAGCCCACAACTTCAAACCATTGCCCATAAGCAAACAGTGTCCATTTGTTCACTTTTATTTATAGGAACAAGACCAAAGTTTTATTTTTCCCCAAACTAGTTTTAATGTAAAATGTTGGGCAGTATGCAATATTTGAGCTTTAGAATTAGAAGATAGGCACACTTAGAGTACTATTTAGGCTCACTTTCTTGTCAGATACAGTATTCCTAGTAAAACACACACATATATATATATAGACAATAGATAAATATGTTTTGTTATTGCGTGTTTTAAATGAACATAATTACACTTGGAAGTGGTGTTAGTGAGACTAGCAGGGGGGACTCAACCTGTGTGGGTCCTAATGCCCCAGGATATTGATGGGGACTCTATACTGCTCACTGAGCGGCGTCTTTCAGATGAGACATTAAACCGAGCTCCTGACTCTCTGTGGTCATTAAAAATCCTTTGAAAAAGAGTAGGGGTTCAACCCCGGCATCCTGGCAAAATTTGCCCACTGGCCTCTGTCCATCATGACCACCTAACCATCCCCATGTCATAATTGGCATAATCACTGTCTCCTCTCCACCAATCAGCTAGTGTGTGGTGTGCGGTCTGGCACAATATCGCTGCCGTCATGTCATCCGGGTGGATGCTGCACACTGGTGGTGGATGAGGAGATTCCCCCCAAAAAATGTGTAACGCCCTTTGAGTGTCCAGAAAATTTAAAATGATTAAGTGAATCTTGTTTTCGGTTTAAAATGTGGTTCAAGAGTTTACTCTTAGTTGATGATTGATAATAAAGCTTGTTTGGCATGCTGCCCCGGGAGAGAGCCCTGAGCTCATAAGTTCCTCAAGCTCGAGGCTTGAGGCTTGGGGGAGAGGGAAGTCTGAGCTCAGGTAGACCTCAAGAACTCCCCTGCTGTTTGTAGCTAATGACCAATTAGGGATTGCTATGAAGAGATAACTACTTACTAAGAGCACAAATTGGATCAGTCAATTAACTTAAATTGCATGTTTTTGGACATGGGGGGAAACCAGGGGGCCTGGGGGAAACCCATGCAAGCATGGGGAGAACATGTAAACTCCGCTCAGAAATGTTGGCTGGCCTGGTAGGGATTAGAACCAGTGACGTTCTTGCTGTGAGGCAACAGTGCTAACCACTGGGCCGCCATGTCGCCCAATCTAGGAAAGGAGAAGAAGTAGGCAAGGCAAGGCATTTATGGAGGTAGTATGTAGTATTGGGTAGTGTGTAATATTTAGAATGGGAAGTTAGGCACACTTGAGCACTTGTCTATTTTGACAATAAATACATATTTTTCATGATTACATGTTTTAAATCAATGAATATAATTACACTTATGTATTAAGCCATTATGTGTCTGTACATTGCAATAAAAAGATTTTCTTACTTATTGTTTAATCTAAAAACAAAACAAAATATCTATCTACGAAATTTTAAATCAAGGATCATTTTCTAGACAAGTAAAAAAAAAGAAAATTTAGCTTTCACTAATATTAAGACAAAATTAAGTTGCTTTTTACTTCCTCAACTGAAAGTGATCGCTAAAATAAAACTGTAAATGTGATGTCTTTGGTATGACGTGCTAAAATGATACAGTGACCTTTATTTTGGGGGTTCTTTGTAGTTGTAATGAAACTTCAGTACTTCACTACAATATTTTTTTTGTTTCCTCAACTAATAATGATTGCTAAAAAAAAAATGTCTTGGTATGACGTTCTGAAATTATACTGTGACCTTTATTTCTGGGTCCCTTTGAAGCTCTGGAGTCCAAACTTCAGTACTTCCCTTTTTTGTTTCCTCAGCTTAAAGTGACTGCTAAAACCAAACTGTAAATGTGATGTCTTTGGTATGACGTGCTGAAATTATACCGGAGACATTTATTTCTGGGTTTCTTTGTAGTTCTTGAGTCCAAACTTCACTATTTCACTATTTTTGTTTCCTCAAATGAAAGTGATTGCTAAAACCAAACTGTAAATGGTATGTCTTTGGTATGACATGCTGAAATTATATTGAAGACCTTTATTTCTGTGTTTCTTTGCAGTTGCAGAGTCCTAAATTTAGTAATTGACTGCACTATTTTTGGTGACCTTTATTTCTGGCTATCTTTGTAGTTCCTGAGTCAAAACTTTAGTCCTTCACTACACTATTTTTTATTTCCTCAACTGAAAGTGATTGCTAAAACCAAACTGTAAATGCCATGTTTTGGTATGACGTGCTGAAATTATACCGGAGTATTTAACAGGAGGGCTATCAGGTGCATCAGAGAGGGTGGTCTTCTCCTCTCCAGCCAGCGGCATACTCTGGCCTCCGTCAAACATGCCAAAAACAGCCACGGAGTATTTGGTTCCAGCTCTGCAAACAAAGACACCAAACTGAAACCACAGGTGACAACTCAAAAACAATAACAATGATTAGCCTCTTTAAGTTGAGAGAAACATCTGAGGTTTACTCTAAGCATTACCTGAGTTCCTCAAGGACAACCGTGTTATCATATGGTCCAACAAGAAGTTCTCCTAAATCAATATCATTTTCGCTGGGATGAAAGGTGACTTTGTATCCTCGCACATCACCGGGAGCAGGGTCCCACGTCACTCGGAAACTAGTTTTGGTGGGTTCTGAGGTCTGTAGGTTTCTTGGAGCTTTATATGGAGATACTGCAGGACAAACAGAAGGCAGGAATATTAGCATATGCTAATGAAATATACTGCTGAAGTCAGAATTATTAGCCATTTCTTTTCTGGAAAAAGTCATATTTGTTTTATTTCGGCTAGAATTAAAGTAGTTTTAATTTTTTTTAAACCATTTTAAGATCAATATTATTAGGCCCTTAAGCAATATTTGTTTTTGATTGTCTACAGAACAAACCACCCTTATACAATGACTTGCTTGATTACCCTAACTTGCCTAATTACCCTAGTTAAGCCTTTAAATGTCACTTTAAGCTGAATACTACTGTATTAAAAAAACAAGTTGAATTTTATGTGCTGTCATAATGGCAAAGATGAAGAAATCAGTTATTAAAAATGAGTTATTGAAACTAGTATGCTTAGAAATGTGTTGAAAATAATGGTCTTACCTTTAAACAGAAATTGGGGAAATAAATATACAATAAATTCTATAATTTGTATAATAATACATACATAATAATACACAATGCAATATAAAAACATTGTGATCAACCTAACATAGTAAGGAAAGCTGCTGCAGAGCTTTTTGAGTTACTCAACTTAAATCAACTTAAGTGCAGTACTTGGGATAAAAGCTGAGTCAACTCAAAAAAGCTGTCAACTTTTTGTAAAAAAATGCTTTTCCTACAAAGAGTTTTTGTATTTTTTCTAGTCCAAATATCTAAAAATTCCTAAAATGACAACAGTTTTGTAGACAAGCACAAATATTGTCTTGTTTTCATGAATAAGATGTCAAAATAAAGTGAGTTTTTCCCTTAAAACTAGCAAAATAATCTATCCAATGTGGTAAGTAAAATAATCTTGTTTTCAAAAACCCCATTAACAGATTATTTAGCTTGTTTTAAAGAGCCCCTATTATGGGTTTTTGAAAAGGACCTTCCATGTAGTGTGTAACACAGCTCTAAGTGAAGTGATATATCCAGCTAAGGCTTAAATCTGAAAGTACACAGTGTTTAAAACTATTGATTCATCTAGAAAAAAAAGTCGACTCATAGTGGTTTAAATGAATCGCCGATGTAATAAGTCTTTAGCCGTGTCGGCGAGACGTTGATATGAAACTCAAGCCCTGCCCATTTAATGCACGAGCAGAATGGGATCATTTACACCCTCGACCCAGCCCACAAACACTGTAGAAAGAAAAACACAAAGACAGACACTGTAGTGGATCCCGGCAGAATCATGTCGGGAAGACACTGTGTTCTGAAGTGTGAGGGAAAGTTAGTGTTATTTCTCCTACCCAAAGATGAGGCTGTGAGGAGTCAGTGGTTGAAGTTTCTTTTTGCAAAAATACCTCAGCGTTATAGCCCCAGCCTTGTGCTGTGTTCCTATCATTTTTCTGACGAGTGCTTCAGCAATCTACATGCTTACAATGGAGGGATTGGGCGGCTGTTTGTTAAAGGAAGGATCAGAAAAGCTATTGATGTATGGGACTTTGTCAGAGCTTGACAGGAACTTTACAGAACACAGTTAATGGATCGGTTTCTTCCTTCATTTCACAAGTGTAAGCAACTTCAGTGTGATTAAAATGGTCGCCTCCTTGTTTTCTCTAGCTTGCAAATTATGTATTTATGAATAGTGTTTTGTTACTTTTGTTTTGTTTTGAAAGTCAAGTTTCAAAATAGTTCAGCTTTGCCACTGTGTGGATTAATACTGAGTGTGTGTTATGGTTAGGAATAGTGGAATATGCTGGTTTTAAACTGCAATGCTTTAATGCACTCCTGCATTGGGTTCACTCATACACTCTGCACTCTGACTACTTCAACAATGTTGATAAGCAGTGGTGGATGTTTCTCTCTGTCTCTCGCTGAATGCAGTTGACCAAACAGACTGGGTCATCGGACCAATCAGCGCAAATTAGCATCGCGCTAAGGAGGGGTTTAGGAACAAATGAATCGCTGAACGAATCATATAGGAGTCACTAGGATAATTAGGTAAAAATAAATGCATATTATAAGACAATGAAAGTGTTTTTTGACCTCACATGCATATCAGACTGTTGTTGAAGACCCGCAAAACAAAAATATGACCCTTTTTATGCATAATAAGGGCTCTGTTAAAGGGAAAAACTCACTTGATTTTAATAATTTCTGAAGACAAAGGAAATTTTGCTTGTGATGTGTATGGGCTTGATTTACTTGCCATACTTCTAAAAAAAATTCAAGTAGCTTTTTTTTTTTTTAATTACTTCGTATGTGAACTGCGTGATGATAAAACACTCTGGGATTGTTGTCAGGGCATGGTTAAGTAATTGCTAAGGTGTACATAATGTTATTGGCTTACTAGGCCAAGCTAAATCCTGAATATTGTAATATTCTGTTTTCTTAATATGGCTTGGTTCTATGTGTCTGCTTTATTGTAATGGTGTGTTCTTAAGTTTGTAGTTTACAATACAGAACCCTCTGTACATAACTACATATTTTTTATGGCCTCCTTTAGACATTCTGTGGACTAAGTAACTCTATAACTACAATATGCAAACTAGCTCTCATTAGAGTATTAGTTATAATAAAACATTAGCTAGAATAAATTGACATATGCTAACTACAGGTCAACAGTGTTTATATATAATAACTTTAATTGTTAAATTCTATTAGTCACTAGTTCATTAGTGCAAGTTATTAGTAACTAATAGAGTTCTGGTAACTAATAACCTGAACTGTTCTGATTTTGATTGTAATGCAATATAGTGCACCTTTTGTAAAGCTGCTTTGAAACAATAATTATTGTGAAAAACGATCTACAAATAAACTTGAATTGAATCTGTGACTCATGGGCTTTGAATTACTGGCCAACGTACGTGTGGTTCCTACTCCTTGCCTTGCTTTTCCTTCTCCCCGTTTGTAAATGGGATGCACGGTGATGAAGTAGGTGGTGGTGTGCTGCAGTTTCCTCAACATGGTGGAGGTGACGTTGGCGGGAATTTTCATTGTCATCTCTTTACCGCCGGTCTGAGGGATGTACGTTAGTCTGTAGTTGACTACGGGGCCTGGAGCAGCTTTCCATATCACCCGCATGGTTCGTTCGGTTTCATCAGACACCAGTAAAGCCTTGGCAGACGAAGAGGCTGCAACAGACAAAGACGACAAGAAAGTGAGTGAAATTCTATTAGACTCTCCTGAATGGCTTGAATAAAGCTAAATATGCACTGCAAAATGAGTATTCATCTTGTTTTAATCCAAATATTGACAAAATCTTAAGTCAAGAAATGTTTTCTAGACAAACAAAAAATATGGTCTAGTTTTCAGAAATGCCAAATCAAATTTAAGTGTGTTTTTCCTTAAAACAAGCAAGAATTTTTATTTATATAGCACTATTAAACACAACCAAAGGTTGACCAATGTGCTGCACAATACACATCACAAATAAAAAGACAGAGTTATAGCTAAAACAAGCATTTCTCATTGATTAATGCCAAATCAAAAAGGCAAGTTTTCAACCTAGATTTACAGAGGGGGAAAGCATTCAACAATGCAAGACCAGCTACTGCGAAAGCACCGTCACCACTGCATTTCAGCCTTGACTTAGGGATACATAGCAATATCTCGGGTTTGATGACCAAAGAGACCGACCAGGCTGATGTTCAGTCAACAGGTCTGACAGATAAGAACGTGCCAAGGCATTTAGTGATTTAAAAACCAAGAGAATAACTTTAAAAGTGACACAATAGTGCACAAGCAACCAGTGCAAAGAGTGTAAGACTAGTGTGATGTGGTCAGGTTTTTTGGTACCGGTTAAAAGCCTTGTAGCAGCATTTTGAACTAACTGTTAACAGGATAGAGTTGTCTGACTAATCCCAAAATATAGAGAGTTACAATAGTCCAACCTAGAAGTAATAAAAGCATGAATAAGAAGTAAAATAATCTAAATTCAAAGCGAAAACAAGATTTAGCTTATCCCATAGGCAGATATTTTGCTTGTTTTAAGGAAAAACTCACTTACTTCGACTTATTATTTCTAAAAACAAGACAATACTTTTTTGTTGCTTGTCTAGACTGTAAAAAAAAGTTGACTCAACTTAAAATTGTAAGGTGACACAGCTTTTTTGAGTTGACTCAACTTTACCCAAGTACTGGACTTAACTGCATTTAGGTTGAGTCAACTCAAAAACCTCTGCAGTAAGTCACCTTACAATTTTAAGTTGAGTCAACTTTTTTACAGTAAAATTCTAAATTAAGTAAAAATTATATCCAAAAAAAGAAACGTCAAAATTAATAGATTTTCCCTGTAAAACAAGCAAAATAATCTGCCAATGTGGTAAAGTAAAATAATCTTATTTCCAAGCAAAAACAAGATTATTTTGTTTTCCCCATTGGCAGATTATTTTGCTTGATTTAAGGAAAAACTCAATTTAGACTAATTTCTGAAAATGTTATGTCATGAACACCAGCGATCTAGCCTTCGCAGATTGCTGGAAAACATTCACTATCACCCCAACTACAATTTTGCCACTGAACTGCACTACGTTTCCCATCAGGCAGCTCACACACACCAGTTTTGGATCACCACTGATTACTTGCACACAGCTGTATCTCAGGAAGACTGATTAGTTGGACTACACCTCACATTCTAACACACATTGCTGAGTCTTGTTTACCTGTAACATTACCAACATTACTCCCGTTTAGCCTTGTTTGCTGTCTGCACCGACTTCTTTGCCTGTGTTTTGGATTACCCTCATGATACTGTTTGCTCCTGTTTTGATCATTGCCTGCCTGGCTAAGTTGTAAATAAACTGCATTTAAACCCTCACCTCCATTGTACCCTAACTCATGTGTTACACAAGACAAAACAATATTTTTTGCTTGTCTAGACTGTAAAAACGTTGACTCAACTTAAAATTGCAAGGCGACTTGCTGTACAGGTTTTTTTGAGTTCACTGAACTTTGAACCCAAGTACTGCACTTGACTGGATTTAAGTTGAGGCCCTGTTTACACTAATACGTTTTAGTTTTAAACAGCATTTTATCTAGCGTTTTGGAAAAGATCTCTGTCCACACTATACCGCTGAAAACGCACATCACGTGACCACACACACACACACACACACACACACACACACACACACATACTCTGGCATGCGCTACAGCTCTAGGCAGTCAGCGGGTGCTTTGAGCACAAAACCCCAGGTGAGAGCAGCAGACATTGGACAGTTCATCAAAGATATATCTCTGGATCTCTTCTCAGATTTATTTTATCTTGTCTTTATCTAACGACTCTCTTTTGAATCTATCAGGTAAAGTGTTTTGGCTGAGTGCAAAGATAAGTTAATATATTAATTTATGTAACCACGTACACTGATTCTGCACATTTGACTAATTGCTTGCCTTAATTTCCAATACTGTATAAACTTATTGTATTATTGATTGCCATTATTGATTATTAAAACTGATATTAAGCAAAATAGATATGCTACGTTTCATATTTTTCAATGAAAGCAAAAGGAGGCAGTAATGTTATAGGCTCTGTTTTGTTATAAATATGCATACAGTGAAGATGACGGTCATATAAATATGAAGCTACACGGCGCCTTAACATTTTTGGTGTCTGTTAAGTAGTTAATATTAAAATAAAAATAGGCAGTTACTTAACTTGCAAAGGTTTGATTTGCAATTGTTTTGTGTAGGTTACTTAATATTGAGACAAACCCCCAATCAGAGAGGCGAAAGTCTGCAGCCATGCCTCTGTTTTCAGATGTGTCTGTTTTGCCCATTCACAGAGACACAGACCATTTTAAAACCAAAATGGCCTCTTCAGCGTTTCCAAAACTCTTTGTTTTGGGCACTTAAAAACTCTGGGTATTGTGGACGGAAGGCATAACCATAACAAAAGTTATGCATTTTAAAACTAGTGTTTTAGTGTCAACAGGGCCTGAGTCAACGCAAAAACCTCGGCAGCAAGTTACCTTACAATTTTAAGTTGAGTCAACTTTTTTACAGTGTAGAAACTTAAATTAAGTGAGTCAAAAAAAATAAATGTCAAAAGTTTTTCCTTAAAACAACCAAGATTATCTGCCAATGGAGTAAGCAAAATAATCTTATTTCAAAGTGACTAGATTATTTTGCTTACCCCACTGGTAGATCATCTTGCTTGTTTTAAGAAAAAACTCACTTAATTTTGAAATATTACTTCTAAAAACAAGACCATATTTCTTGCTTGTCTAGAAAATTCATCTTGATTTAAGAATCTGTAGATATTTAGACAAGAAACAAGACAAAAACTTTCTTTTTTTTTTTCTTTTTTTTTGCAGTGTGAAATGAAAACAGACAAGCAGGGCCGGTTGGAGCTGAGAAGCGAAACCACAAACGAGCCAAAAGGAAGCACAAATTTTCCAACATTTTCTCAATCCCTACACTGGTGTTAAGTTTCCATGAGTTTTAGTTGGGTAGAGAAAAGTCATGCACGCTTCAGCCAGCATCCCCAGTCGACATACGGCTCATATTAAAGCTCTGCCCCGCACACATGCAACCCTTTAAATCTGCTCTTTCTCCACAGCGGTGATGTTCACTGCATCCCTGCTCACTTTTTCCAGCCGGAGGCAAAGTGACTACTGCACAGACACTTCAAAACTCGCCAGCTTTTAGTGCCAATCGCAAAAACCACAACTTGAAGTCACGCTAGCATTAAACAATTTTTCGACTAGCTAAAACCCAAAAGTTTCTCTTCTCCTATCCATTCCTTTCCTCTGATCAGGCATAGACCGCAGTAAAAGGTTGTTGATTGATGCACTTTAAGTGGTTGACCCTCGAGGCGGAGGAGTTGCATGTCCTGTCACATCTCTATTACCTTAAGAGTCATTTTTTCTTTCCCAGAAGATATTTGCTAGATTTAAAGATAACCATTACCTTAATTTAACCCGATTCAACTTTAATCTTCTTTTAATTATCACCAATTGTTTTTTCTAAGGTTGTGATTATTACATGTTTAATTAGCTTTTGAACTACAAATACTCAAATCACCATAATTACGTAGTTCTCCCTCATGAATCATACGTAGTTTTAAAAATTGTGTACATTTTAGTGCTGTATCAGAACTGATTTCATTTGATCTGCAGTTAGTACTTTACATGTTTATTTTTGGCAAACTGAATTTGTGAATTTAACAGCAAAGACTATAAAATACACAAGACGTTAGGGATGCAACGATTAACCGGTTTTATTATTAACCGCACTTTAATTTGTCATGGTTAATAATAATAAAGTCTTCTCAACACAGAGCACAGAACAAAACTGCAGCAACCAAACAAAGGTATGCCAAATATGCGCTAGTTTGTACACCAAGACTAATAACCAAGCACACTGAATTAACTATGATTAAGGCTATTAACTAAGGCAAGCTCGTCTAAATTGGTTATTTCCAATGGAGGGACGCACACGCAACGCGCTCACGCTTTTCAGCCGCTCCTAGTTGAGATGACAGGGAGATGTGTGACTGCGAGAACTACAAACGACTGAAGTTTAGGGAAGAAGCAATGAAAAGTACACAGGTTTGCAAAGTTAAAAATAATGGTGCTGGTGAGAGTTTGTTAATCCAAGAGAATGTTAACCTGCCAGCCGAGATTAATCGAGTGATTTCGTGGAGTGCTGGAAAACTCGGAGTGGATCAGCTGTTTAATGGCCCGAATCTTGATGAGTTGCATTCACTGCGTGTTAAATGGACGCTAAATGTAAAATCTAACACAGTATAGTCAAAGACTATAGAATAGGGACTTTGGTATAGTAAATACGTGTAAAAACAATAGTGCAAAATGTATATTGCTTACTGCAATGCTTAATTTTTGCTTGACGCAAACCATACATTTATTTATCAATGTAACAGTTGGACTTTTTATAGCAGATAACTCACATTTAAGCACATTCAAGGCAGCAGGATGATGAGAAATGTAATACATTGTTAGAATTATTGTCATCTTAGTCATTATTAATATTTTATAAATATTAGACATTAATTTTGGAATTATTGCACAAGTATCAACACGTCATAATTAAAATAGTTTCTGTTTTTTGTTAGTCCTGATTGATGTTTTCAAATACAATAAATCTGTTAATATACAATATGCAGTAGTGCTCTTTCATTTTTGGTGGGTGCTCCTACATTTTTTCTGGTGCTCTTAAATGTTTGAGATTGGGAGCACCAGTACTACCAAGTAAAAAAGTTAATTTCGAGCCTTGCATTAGACAAATACTTTTTTTATTTATTCTAGTTTTTATTTATTTACTCATTGTTCTGTCATTTATTTACAGCATAAAAATTATTTATGTTTAAATGTCAAAAATGTTACTTATTTTTAAACATTTTTAAAAATTGGACTATTGTTTGTTTTTAATATTAGTATGTGCTTTATTTTTTGGTTACTGAGCAGCAATAAACAACACTTACAAATAAAAGAAGTTTTCATGTGATTTTCTGAACTAGTCGTGTTTTGAAATTAATAAATGCATAATAATTGTGATAACCGTGAAACCGTGATTATTTCTCAGACTATAATCGTACAACCAAAATCTATAATCGTTGCATCCCTACAAGACGAGACACTCATATAGTTTTGAATGGGGAATAGTGTAACGGTCAATATGGCAAATGAAGCCCCGCCCACTTGTACAGGAGCCAATCATCGATCGCTATAGACTGATGTTTCTCTGGTGGAAATGCTTGGATCAGACGTGTGCTTTTATGACAGTTTGTGGTCAACAAACACTGGAATCACAGCGAATACTTGCTTCACAGACATAATAAATATATCCACATAAAGCTTGAAATATGTGCTTTTAAATGAACCTACTACAATTGAAAACAAAAGTTTATTGGTTTTGTAATCTGTATAGACTGATTTCACGCGGTCGCCATTAAAAAATACCAAAAACAAAAACAAATCAAGGCTGCGGTGGGAACAAACCTGGAAGTATTGCCTAAGTCACACAGGAATGTTGTGTACCTGGCTGTATATCTTATCAGCGAAGAGAAAGTGACACAAATTTATAATTTCACTGCCTTCCGAGTGACCCGAAGGCCCGTTATGAATGGATAGTTAAAATAAAAAGGGATATCAGACCTCATTTTCAGCTAAGTTTAAGAAAATGGCACTAGCTAGCTAACGTTTTCTTTCCCAAACACACATTTTAGATGCCATTTATCAAACTCAAGTTAATGAACTGATTCTTTTACTATATTAGACCTGTCACGATACTGAATTTCAGTACTGAAATTTATTTTTTTTTTAAATGTAAATTTCCCAGAAACATTTAAGCTCTGTTGAACGCAACATCGCTGATTTGCCATAGTATTCACTAGTGCTCAACAGAAATGACTGTGATTGGTCGTGAAGGTCATCAGTTCACCGCTCTTCACTGATGTTTACCGAGTTCAAACACAGACGAGCGATCCGCTGATGACTCGACTGATCTTTGCGGCTTTAAAACACTCCAGTGTTCCTGCATCTATGTTTGCACTCTGAAGTGCGGTGAACGGATGACCTTCACGGCCAATCACAGTCATTTCTGTTGAGCACTGGTGAATGCTATGGCAAATCAGCTGTTTAAGAACGTACTCAGCGGCACTTCAATGTTAACAATTTTAAAACTCCAGTACCGGGACAACACTATTACAGACAACACAAGGGTGTGCTACAGATGACTGCATTGTTTTATCGCTCATCGGGTTACATAGGCTAAAGCAAGCAGGGAAGCCTCAACGGTGTTTACTTGGTACAATGAACTGAAGCCTTACACTCTTACACAGATTGTGACGTTGTTTGATGCCTAATATGCTTTTAATTGTTTAAATTAAACTGAACTGAATGATATTAAAGTGATGTTTACACCATATCTGCATTTTGAAATCGCGGCAACAGCTGGAGGTTTAGAGTCCACAGCATGTTGTTGCAATGTTTACAGTGCTGATCATATACTTCCAGGTTTCCCCCCACCGCAGTCTTGCTTTCGTGTTTTAAAATGGCAGCCTCGTGAAATAAGCATATGAAACAAACATGAGGTACAGTCCGTCCAGTCAAACGCACATCACATGACAGCAGAAACTACTCAAAAGTCCACAAACATGTAAACAAAGGCTGCATTTACACTGCAGATCTTGATGTAATCCGATATTGTGACTGTATTTGATTTTTTTTTTTTTTGATGACTGGCTTACATCATCTTTTAAATGTGACTCGTATCTGATTGTCTACATTTACACTAGACACGGCAAAGACGCAATGACCAGGGAAAAAAAGAGCAGGCGCTGACTATCAGCTGATAATTAAAGAGTGCTCTTTTCTTCGTTCCTGTATTTAATCTGTTCACAGGGTTTCATTTTTTGATTCTTCTTCTTGACAAGTTGTTTTTTCTATAGTTTATGGCAGAAAAGTTCTCATTTGGCCATCTTCTTTTAATCTAGGCTTTTTTTAAACCAGTAGGCATCTTAACGTCCTTTTCATGGCGTGATGTATGCACGTGATGTATGCAACAGTTTTAGTTTATATTGCTTACGTAGCGGTCGTTATGCTCTCTCTCTTTCTCCCTCTCATTAACAGGCTTAAATACTTGTGCTACATTCAATTCAATTCAATTCATCTTTACTTGTATAGCCCTTTTACAATGTGGATTGTGTCAAAGCAGCTTCACATAGAAGATTATAGTGAATTGAAAGTGTCAGTTCAGTTTTCAGTGTTGAAGTTCAGTTGAGTTCAGTTCATTTCAGGTTAGTGTGGTTTAATATTTACTGCTGAGAGTCCAAACACTGAAGAGTAATCCATCGATGCGCAGCTCTACAAGTCCCGAACCATGCAAGCCAGAGGCGACATGACAATATAAAAGTTTTTTTTGTTCTAGTATATGAGATTTAAGGTTTGGGACTCTGCTGAAGTCTGTTCCGAAATGAAAGCGTGAGTTGACGTCATTTACTATGGTTTTTAATGACACGCGACTCGCGTTGACAGGTGAAAATCCGATCTACCTGCTTACAATGCAGACACGAGGGCACGGGTTCGATTAATATCGGATACATTTCCAGATATGAGGCCTGAATGTGATTTGAGTCAATCAAAATCCACGTGATTTTTTCCTGCTTACATGTACATGGGCCATATTCGATCTGTGCCACATGGAAGAAAAAAAATAAGATAAATAAATAACTTGAACCGTGCAGTGTATATGCAGCTAAAGAGTCATTGTCATTTCTGGAGGAGATTCATCCTCAAGCCTAAGTTGTGAATTACTTCAAAAGAGCAGTGTGATCAGACGATCATTATCCAGAGGATGATAATGTGTAAAATGGCCATAAATGAGGTTGGTGTCGTGATCTTGTTCCTTTGGAGTGCGCATGCACATTAGCTTGGTTGATTCGATTTTGTTTGAATCATTGTTGTTTAATGTTATTGGTGGTCTCACATATGTAATGCAGGGCTCAAAATTAACATTTTTTCTTGGTAGCACCGGTGCTCCTAACTTCAAAAACATTAGGTGCACCAGATAAAATTTAGTTGCACCCACCAAAAACTGAGCACAGTTACTACACGTTTTATATTAACAGATGTATTGTATTTGAAATCAACACTAATCAAAACTAACAAATAAACAAAAATCTGCATGCACTCACCGGCCCTGCACGCACTGCTTGACGTGAATGAGATGAACTGCATTAAGAATAATAACTGCGCTGTTCTCACAGGTGCTGTCTGATATTGCACAGATTATATATAACTTATTATTTGCATACGTCATCTTAATAGCAATAACAGTCTTTTCATGAGCTGCAATATTAGTTTCAGCTCAGTGAATGCATGTCCAGACCTTTACGTTTTCGCGGCTGTAGCTCCCTGTCATCCGAACTGAGTGATTGACAGCTGATATTAACCAATCCATTTGCGTTGTGTTCTAGCGCAGTGGGCCAATAAGAAGAGCTTGAAGGCGGGGCAAACATTACAGGCTTTGTTTACTGCAGCAATTTGACATGTCAACTGTTTTAAACCCTTCCTGAGTGCTGCGTTTGGTGTTTTTAGGTGCAAAGATGCCTAATGCATGAATGCCTCCTAAATCCGCGCATGTGGTGAACATTTTGTGTGGTCGCACAACATCAATTTTATGCACTCGCACAAATGCTCCCAAATATAATTTAAGGGTCGCATAGATAAAATTTCGGTCGCATATGCGACCAAAACGGTCGCAATTTCAAGCCCTGTAATGTAATCATAAGCTTGGCAAACAGTTTTGGAGAATTTGATGTTTCCCCATTCAGACAGAATGGCCGAGCATACTGCCCGAGAGCCATTTTAAAGATGGTCGAGTGAAATGACTTGTCTTAAAGCATAGGTCTATAACTCGATTCCTGGAGGGCCACAGATCTGCACAGTTTTGCTCCAACCCTATTCTAACACGGCTGATCCAACTAATCAAGGTGTTCAAAAGTAGTCTTAGTTGGGTCAGCTGTGTCTGATTAAGGTTGGAGCAAAACTGTACAGAGCTGCGGCCCTCCAGGAATTGAGTTTAAGACCTATGCCTTAAAGCAGGGGTGTCCAAACTCGGTCCTGGAGGGCCAGTGTCCTGCATAGTTTAACTCCAACTTGCTTCAACACACCTCCTGGAAGTTTCTAGTATACCTAGAAATAGCTTGATTAGCTAGTTCTGGTGTGTTTGATTGGGGTTGGAACTAAAATATGTAGGACACTGGCCCTCCAGGACCAAGTTTGGACACCCCTGCCTTAAAGGTGCGATCTCAGTACAATACTAATTTTATAACAGTGTCATTCAAATTTATTGATGTTTTAAAGACCAATTTAATTTGCAACAATGTAGCTGAGGTCTAGGAAAATAGTAATGATGCTTTTATAAAATTGATGACTATTATAATGGCAATCATGTTTATGACAGATTTATGACCTGTTATGTTGTCTAGGTAATGTCAAGTTGTCATGACAATGACAAAAACAGGTTATGATCTATTTGTTTATATCACGTTGTTAACAAGGACATCTCATATAATGTCATCTTTGTATTTAAAATGACATTTATGATCGAATGACACTGGATGACAGTTGTCATAAGCATGCATAAAATCTTATTCATATTCATGTGTTATGTCATGTTCATGATTATTTCATGGCAGCCTTATGAATGACGCCTTCAAGTAAAGTTACCAAACTTATTTAAAATGGAAAGCAAAAAGTAATTATGCTTACATCATTGTTGTGCAACTCTTAATTGCAATTTGATAATTTCAATATGACTTACATTTCCATTCATTTTCTTTTTTTTAGCTTAGTCCCTTTATTAATCTGGTGTCGCCACAGCAGAATGAACCGCCAACTATTCAAACATATGTTTTACACAACAAATGCCTTTCCAGCCGCAACCCAGTACTGGAAAACACCCATACACACTCATTCACACACACACACACACACACACTTACACACACACACACACACACACACACACACTCATACACTATGGCTAATTTAGTTCATCCAATTCACCTATAGTGCATGTGTTTGGACTGTGGGGAAAACCGGAGCACCCGGAGGAAACCCACACAGACAAGGGGAGAACATGCAAACGCCATATAGAAATGCCAACTGACCCAGCCGAGACTCAATCCAGTGACCTTCTTGCTGTGTGGCGATAGTGCTAACCACTGAGCCAGCATGCCAGCCCATCATAACAAGCATTTGAATAAAAAAAATAAAGGATGCACACAAAGGAAAGAAAAAACAAAACCTACCATCAGTAGTCTCCTCTCCCACAAGCGGTTCCCCGTTGCCTCTATCATACGTTGCAAACACGGACACCTGGTAGCGTGTTTCAGGGCTGAGATTCTCCAACAGTGTGCTGGTCACGTCTCCAGACACCAGCTTTTCTCCAGACTCTCCAGAAAACAGAGATCTCCAGCGCACAAGATACTGCCTCACTCTTCCTGGAGCTGCCGTCCATGATACCATGAAGCTGGTGTCGGTCACATCGCTGGTGATCAAATCTCTCGGTGAGCCTAACTCTGTGGACAACACAAAAACAGGCATTAAAGTGGGCCTATTATGCTGCTTTTTACAAGATGTAAAATAAGTCTCTGGTGTATCTAGAGTGTGTATGTGAAGATTCAGCTCAAAATACCACACAAATAATGTTTTATAACTCTTTGAAACTGACGCTTTTAGGCTTTGAATCTAAATGTGGCATTTTGGTGACTGTCGCTTTAAATTCAAATGAGATTGGGCTCTTTTCAATGAGGGCGGAGCTACACAGGGCTGTGTGTCAGCGTAGTGGCAGATTCGAAACAGGATTAACGTTATTTTTTTTGTGAAAAACTAAAAATGTCAGTAGAAGTGGCTCAGAAGTAGGCTGTCTGTTCTTTTGTGAATCCTAAAACTCAATATTTATAATGTCTCTAATGCCGAGTTCAGACTGCACGATTTTCAAAGTAGTCGCGTCACAGATGTTTTCACTGCATGACTATCTAGGGCAGCGTTCCGTCAGTGCTGTGTTTAGTAAGATGGATTTTATCCTCCCTACACTGGCTGCCTGTTAAGTTTCGTATTGAATATAAAATATTGCTTCTTACCTATAAAACTTTAAATAATCTAGCTCCTGTTTATCTAACCAACCTTCTGTCTTGCTACAATCCAACCCGCTCTTTAAGATCTTAAAACTCAGGGCTTCTGGTAGTACCTAGAATAGCAAAGTCATGTAAAGGAGGCAGAGCCTTCTCATTTATGGCCCCTAAACTCTGGAATAGCCTTCCTAATAATGTTCGAGGCTCAGACACACTCTCACAGTTCAAAACTAGATTAAAAACCTATCTTTTTAGCAAAGCATACACTCAGTGCATCACTTAGCGGTATGACGCATGATTGTGCCCCACGCAGGTTTTTGCATCTCGTTTATATACACTATGAACAGCAGCTATGCTAATTATTCTCTTTATTCTCTATTTCCACCTGGGGGTACTCATCCCGAGGCCCTCAGACTATGCAGAGCCACTGATGCGATCCAAGACCAGCGACAAGATGATTCCGAGGTTTCCACAATCCTGGACCAGGCCGCATCCTGAGCAGCTGCCGTGGTGGTCATGTAGGAGTGGAGAGCATGAGACTGATTCCTATGACGCTCCAAGGACAGACGAGTCTTCGCTGAGGTCCAGCATTCTCCAGCTTCCGGTGCCTTGATTGCAGCTCTGCACAAGACGTTTGGCCATAGGAGAAATGGCCGTGCCCAACAGAGCCTGGTTTCTCTCGAGGTTTTTTTTTAATTCTTCACTTTCACCAATTGGTGAAGTTTTTTCCTCGCCGATGTTGCCACTGGCTCGCATGGTTTGCGATCTGTAGAGTTGCGCATCGATGGATTTGCTCTTCAGTGTTTGGGCTCTCAGTAGTGATTATTAACCACACTACACTGAGCTAAACTGAACTGAACTGATCTTAAACTCTGAAAATCGAACTGACACTGTTTCAATTTACTATAATTTTAAATGTGAAGCTGCTTTGACACAATCTACATTGTATAAGTGCTATACAAATAAAGATGAATCGAATTGAATTGAAATGGGCGACAAGGGGTTTCACACTGCACGACTTAACAATAGAAGCGCTGACAATGTTGTCTCTGTCCACAAACTATGTCTCACAACCAAACACACGCGAGAAGTGACATGGAAACAACGTGAGGTCATGTATTTTATCATTTGTTATTGAATACATAATGAGAAAGAAGCCTTTAGTGGGGTAGAAAATGTACTTTTTTTGCTCAGCTGGTTTTGAAGGGAATTAGCAATATCTCGGTTGTGGTATTGCTTTGTCAAACACACATGGGTGCTCCTGACAAATTTACACTAGTTTTTCTTCTATTTCTTGAGTCCAATAGACCGAAAGCACTTTTAACTTTTCTCCCCCAACCTCCCGCTGTCCTGCAGATACCCATACTAGTGGATGCCACTCTCTCACCCAAACACAATCACACATTTCACACGGCATGATTTTGAGTCGCTGACAGCTCCAGATATTTACCATGCCAAATATCTCACGGGTGTCGATATGGCGATTCTCTCAGATCGTGTCTTTGATAGTTCACACTGTGGAATTGACACTCACGTAAACGAGCACCGATTTGCCTGTGATTTCAGGCACTTGTTGCCAATTTCTCAAAACCTGTCGGCGAGTCAAAATCAGGGCTAAAATCATGCAGTCTGAACTCTGCATTAGTGGCTGATCTGATCTTTAGCAGGTACGCTGTAAAAACTCAAATGGCGGATAGCTGCTTGTCATTCAGGCCACACCAATACGTCCACACTAATATGTTTTACTTTAAAAACGTACATTTCTCTCTCTGGTTTGACCTTCAGTGCATATTGAGATGCGTTTTTAGGAAACAAAATCGTATCTTTCGAAAATGATGACGCATTTCAGTTAAACGACACAGTCATGTGACCAATTCAGCTAACATGGTGGACGACATTGTTAAGGTGTTTGGAATGCTGTCTGTTTTGACAGCTTTATTAAAGATTAATGTCAATTTGTAGATGCTCCGTATTGCCTTTCTTTAAAGGACAGGGAATGTTTACTGGGAGTTATTGTTCAGAGGTGGAAGCAGACCACAGCTGCGACATTTCGCTGTGATGTTTCAAAGAAATGGAAAAAAACTGCAGGCGAATATAACGCAGGTAAAAGCGTCTTACATCTGTGTGCATGCGCAGTACACGAACGAAAGTGTTTTCAGTCATTTTATCGTGGATGATGGAAAAGTATTTGAAATGATAGTGTGGACATGATGCATTTTTAGACGAAAGCACCATTTACAAACTCATCCGGATTAGTGTAGATGTAGCTTCAGGACTTTCTATGCTAATGAGGGATAGATGGTCACTAATGGGCGGGGCTTTCCCTCTCTGATGACATGTACAAAGCGAGAATGTCAATCAAAGTGCTTCTGCAGACAGTTTTTAATGCAGTGGGATTATAAAAATATATAATTAGTTATTTTTTTTACCATTAGAGGCTGGATATATTCACACACTGTTGCTACAAACCTGTCTTTAAACCCCTCATAAAAGTGATAATAGGCACAAAAACATGCATGAACCCTGTGAAATGGCTCAAGACTGAAGTGGAAAGTTGCTGGTTTAAACTATGCAAGAAATGGTGGGAAAGAGCAGGGTTTTTTTCTCAGAAAAAGACTTATAAGTAAGAAAAAGTCATAGCAAGCTATATTTTAGCAGTGTCACCGTGGGCCATAATATTTGATATATATCTCCGCAGACGGGCCATTTCTCATGATGTCTCTGGTGTCATTGGTGCAGGTGTGTCAAGACTGCAAGGAGCACTAATTCATTCAGGTGAAACTAAACTGAACAGCTGCTCATAAAGTCTAAAGTCAACACGCACACACACACACACACACACACACACACACACACACATTTAGCTGAAGTTTAAATTATTCGCCCTCCTGTAATTTTTTTCCTTTTTCAAATATTTCCCAAATTATGTTTAAAGAAGCAAAGAATTTTTTACAGTATTTCCTATAATATTTTTTCTTCTGGAGAAAGTCTTATTTGTTTTATTTTGGCTAGAATAAAAGACATTTATATTTTTGAACCATTTTAAGATCAATATTATTAGCCCCCTTAAGCAATATTTGTTTTGGATTGTCTACAGAACAACCCACTGATATACAATGACTTGCCTAATTATCCCTAACTTGCCTAATTACCCTAGTTAAGCCTTTAAATGTCACTTTAAGCTGAATATTAGTATCTTTAAGAATATTTAGTAAAATATTATTTACTGTCATCATGGCAAAGATAAAAAATCAGTTATTAGAAATGAGTTATTAAAACGTTTAGAAATGTGTTGAAAAAAATCTTCTCTCTGTTAAACAGAAATTGGGGGGGAAAGTAAATGAAAAAAAATTATGACTTTAACTGTATATACACACTCCTTACAAAGCCTGAAAATTGGGGGGAAAATGTCTTCAGGACAGTCTCTTCTAGGCAGCCCGCTTCACATATCACATGTAATGAAATTCTTTTACTTAAATTATGTGACAGTGTCTCTGAAAGATTGATGTACCACCAGATACAGTATGGTGTACAGTATGATCTCCAGGCATTCAATGTGATGTGAAGATAAACTGAACATACTGTACAGGCAGCTCATTTAAAGCCAGTTTTTGAATACATTTCCATAAAATACATTGAAACCCAACACGTTTGTCACCTTAATTACTTATTTATTTTTTTGTGCCTCTACATATTTACTATTAATTTTATTTCAGTTCAAGTTACTATATAGTACATTTTATTTCTGTTTTTTTAGATGAATAGTCTTTGTTAGTCATACAGTAGGTTTGGAAATTACTAAAGAGCTATTATATAATAAAAGGATATTAATTTTTGGGGCAACAGTTTGAACAAATCTCTATATAATGCATTATCCTCATTTTCACTGCTTAGGGGAGAGCGGGACACAAAATAACTGGCTGTCATGCGTCCTTATTTTAATTTATGATGATAAGCAATAAGACATTATAAGCGAAAAGCTGCGCTTTAATTTTGAATGGCGACTTTCACAGATGTCGTCATCAAATATAAATTAAAGGTAAGACTTTCTCATAGATAGCAGTTGGTTTATGCATTATAGGCTTTACATTATAGAAAAAAATAACAAATAAAAAAGAATGCAGTTCGGTCAATTTCCCCAATGGATAAACAGCTCTTGTTAATAGTTAACATGCTTTCACTTTCGTATTTGACATAAAACCGCACATTTACCGTAATGATATCGCTCCCTACTCATAATTTCCTCTTAATATAGCCATATATGCCTATTACATATCCATCAAACACTGTGATATAGCCTGGCTCGGATCGTATTACTTTCTCACTACAATCGATCCGCTCCAGAGTTTGTTTCAATCGAGCCAAGACCACTTCATTCAGGCGATCTAGGACCGATTGATTTGGCGCAAATCCGAGCGTGATTGCTGGATTCACATAATGCCAAACGAACCACGCTATTTGGGGAAACGCACCAGGTTTCGAAACAAAAATCTAGGTGTGAAAGCACCCTTAGTTTTTTTTTTTTCTAGAAAATGTCTTTGCTCTGTTAAACATAATTTGGGAAATATAAAAAAAAGGGATGAAAATTAAGAAGAGCTAATAATTCTGACTTCAACTGTATATAATTAAAGAATATACATTTTTGGGACAAGTGTTTTTAAATAAATTTATATTCTTAATAAATTTATATTATTTATTATATGCATCTAAATATAATTATTATTTATTTTATTTCAGTTTTAGTTACTTACTAAAGTACATAAGATAATATGAGAGTTTATTTTCCATTTTAGGATTCCCAGTGAACTACTCTCGGAAAGTAAATGTTATGAGTTTGCTCATTTCTTTACTGATAAGATCAATAATATCAGAAAGGCAATCAGCTCATCCAATCAGCCAAGTTGTGCCGATGTCAGACAAGCTCAGCCACAACTTAAGAAATCAGACATTATGTCTGATTTCATGGCAATTAATGGTAAAATCTTAGAAGAAATTGTGCAAATTCTGAAAACATCAACCTGCAGTCTTGACACACTCCCCACATCATTCTTCAAAACGGTGTTTAACTGTCTAGAAATGGATCTCTTAAAAGTGGTAAATGCTTCACTTCTCTCAGGGATTTTTCCAAACTCACTTAAAACTGCAGTAGTTAAACCCCTCTTGAAAAAGAGCAACCTGGATAACACACTATTGAGCAGCTACAGACCAATCTCAAATCTCCCTTTCATTGGAAAAATCATTGAAAAAGATGTTTTTAACCAGGTTAACGCGTTCTTAAACTCCAAGGGGTGTTTAGACAATTTTCAATTTGGTTTCAGAGCACATAACAGTACAGACAGCGCTCTTATAAAGATAATCAATGATATCCGTCTAAATACAGATTCAGGCAAACTAACAGTGCTGGTATTGCTCGATCTAAGTGCGGCATTTGACACTGTTGATCACAGCATACTTCTGGATAGGCTGGAAAACTGGGTTGGGCTGTCTGGGACGGTCCTCAAATGGTTCAGATCTTATCTTGAAGGGAGAGGTTACTATGTCAGTATAGGTGACCATAGGTCAAGGTGGACACCCATGACATGTGGAGTCCCACAAGGCTCAATTCTGGCACCTCTCCTGTTCAACCTTTATATGCTCCCTCTGAGCCAAATAATGAGAAAGAACCAAATCTCCTACCACAGCTATGCTGATGACAGTCAGATCTACGTAGCCTTACTGCCTAATTACTACAGCCCGGTTGAAACCCTCTGCCAATGCATTGATGAAATGAACAATTGGATGTGCCAAAACTTTCTTCAGTTAAACAAAGAGAAAACTGAAGTCATTGCGTTTGGGAGCAGAGATGAGGTTTTCAAGGTGAATGCGTACCTTGGCACTAAGGGTCAAACAACAAAAAATAAGGTCAAGAATCTTGGTGTGACTCTGGAGTCAGATCTGAGTTTCAATAGTCATGTCAAAGCAGTTAGTAAATCAGCATACTATCATCTCAAAAACATTTCAAGAATCAGATGCTTTGTTGAAGACTTAGAGAAACTTGTTCATGCTTTTATTAGCAGCAGGGTGGATTACTGTAACGGCCTCCTCACGGGCCTTCCCCAAAAGACAGTCAGACAGTTGCAGCTCATCCAGAATGCTGCGGTCAGGATTCTGACTAGAACCAGGAAATCAGAGCACATCACACCTGTCCTCAGGTCCCTACACTGGCTCCCAGTTACATTCAGAATAGATTTTTAAAGTATTATTACTTGTCTATAAATCACTAAATGGTCTAGGACCTCAATACATTACAGATATGCTCACTGAATACAAACCTAACAGATCACTCCGATCTCTAGGATCATATAAACTAGAAATTCCAAGAGTTCAGTCAAAGCAGGGTGAATCGGCTTTCAGCTACTAACAGCGCCCCCTGCTGCTGGAATCAGCTTCCAGAAATGATCAGATGTGCTCCAACATTAGACACATTCAAATCCAGACTAAAAACACATCTGTTTAGCTGTGCCTTCACTGAATGAGCACTGTGCTACGTCCGACAGATCGCACTATTGTTCTTTTCTTTTTATTCTTTTATAACCCATTTAACACATTTTTATCTGTTTTTAATCATTCTTATTATTTGCTTTTTTTATCCTCTAACACTTGTCTTTTTATTCTTGTTTATGTACAGCACTTTGAATTGCCACTGTGTATGAAATGTGCTATATAAATAAACTTGCCTTGCCTTGCCTTGCCTTTTTATTTGAATAGTTTCAGTAAATATTTGTACTTTTAGTTGAATATGATAGCCCTGTTTTGGTCTTTGTTAGTCTTTTATTACTACACAGGAAAAAAAGAAGTAAAAAAAAACTCACGAAAGGGTTAATATATAATAAAAGAATATATTTTAACTAATTTGCATTAATTATTCTCATTATCACTATTTAAATTAAAACCTAACAACATAAGTTTTTAATCTTTATTATTAATTATATGCATATATATAATTACTATTCATTTTATTTTCAGTTTAGCTACTTTAGTACAAGATATAATAGCAGCTTTTACATTCTATTTCTATTTTCAGTAAATATGTGTACTTTTAGTTGAATATGTTAGCCCTGTTTAGAGTTTTTTTGTATTTAATAACTACACATAAGGGTTAATATATCATGAAAGAATATACATTGTTTCGACAAGTGCTTTTGAATGAATCTCTATAAAGCACATTATTATGTTTATATTAAAGGTTAACCTATGTTTTGTCATCTTGATTATTTATTATAAGAATCTACATATAATTATTATTATTTCAGTTTTAGTTACTTACTAAAGTACATAAGGGAAAATGGAAGATTTTCCATTTATTTCTATATTTTGAGTAAATATTTGTACTTTATTTGAATATGAGAGCTCTGTTTTGATCTTTGTTAGTCCTTAATCCCTACGCAGAAAGAAGAAAAAAGTCATAGCGGTTTGGAAAATACAAAGAGGTTAGTATATAATAAAATATATAAATATATTCATTTTTAGGACAACAGCTTCTTTAGTAAATTACTGTCATGATGAAAAAATTAAGATGCTAGTACAAATATGCTCTGGTTTAAATCAAAATCTGAATAGTTTGGAGAAGAAGCAGACGACTAAATGCTCGCCAACTAGATTATTTAAAAAAAAAAAACAACACAAATCCACACAAAACCACCATAAACTCCATAAAAGAACCCTTCTTAGATGTCTGATACCTTCTCAAATCCCTAGCCATTCTTCATTTCTCCATCCTTGTCTTCCTCTCCCTCCTGTTCTATCTCATCCTTTCCTGACACAATTATGAGTCCGCAAGATTTTCATCATTTAGAAACAGCACAGCCTGTTAAACATTGTCACTTTGAAGATCTTTGCTCAACATGTGATGCTCATATGAGTTTCTCTTCAGCCCGACAGCAGGATTTTATTGGATTTTGCCTTTAAAACAGCCTTGAAATGAAAATGATCTTTTATATCCAATTCAATATGCATTTCAGTGCAATCCAGCTTCCCTGTGTCTTTCATTTAAAGTAAATTTTTACATTGGATTAAGTGAAAATTTGTGGTTTCTGGTTGTAACATGTTTTATTCAATTTGCCTTAAAGCAAAAAATTAATCCCCTAAATGAAACCCCCCAAAATTAAAACCATAGTTTTTTTCTCAAAGTAGTATTTTTACTTTAAACCAGCAGTTTTTATGTCATGTGATTACAAGAAAAAAAGTACTGCTATTCAGTTTTATGTATTTCTAAAGTGAGTTTGATTTACATCTTGCATGACATTTATAGCCACACTAAAAAGCACAAGCAGATAGTACACCTCAGATCTTGAAAATAAAATCTGGGTTTCTGCAGATATCATAATGTCAAATTTAAGACTTTTTAAGACCATTAAGTATTAAATTTAAGACCTATATCACAATATCAAAAACACGCATACACAAAAAGAGAAAATGCAAAAATCACAAATTTTGTGGCAAAATAAATGTATTCAAATTGAACAGTACTGCAGGTTAAATGCATCATTGAACTACAGGAAAAAAAAACAATACATTCGACTGGCGCCGCATCGCGCTCCTCCATTGACCAAAGCAGTAATTCAATTAATTGAAAACAATATTTTACCTTTGAGTGAACATAATTTATTTTTATTGAACAGAATTAATATTTTGATTAATATTAAATTACATTTTTTGCAGTCAAAACTAATTTGAAGAAAAATGTTATATTAAGCTCAAAGAAACATTGCAGGATTTAGTAATCTGGTAGTGTTTGCTTTGCTTTGGCTTTTCAAGGATTAATTATTATGATATCCCAATTGCAACTGAGAAATACAGGGAAATCTCTGTAGACTGATGGCATTTCATGCCGTTCAGCCTTATAATCTTAAAATGTCAGCAAAATCACCTGTTTTGTCATCACTTCAGACATTACACTAGAGAATCATTCAAATAGCTCTAAAGTGAAGTTTTTGAACTGGCAACGGTTTTTTGCTGTTCTGACGTCAGCTGCAGATGTGAATGAGTGGCGGAAGAAAATAGTTCCTCATACAAAAGGGTTTTTCAGACTCTGTGTTTGATTTTCTTTTTTATACACACAATTATGCCATCAAACTGTTGTATAAACGCAATATCGCACTTATAGCAGTGCGATATGGCTGTATATCGGCACTGGTGGGACACTAAGGCACTCGACCTGCGGCCTTGAGCCAACACACACTTCCCACCAGTGCCGATATACAGCCATAATCACACTGCTACGAGTATGATATTGCTCATATATCTATATTCATTTTTTACTTTGTGTGAATATAATTTATTTCTTGACCACAACAGATATTTTATATTTAGATTAAATTTAATTTTAAAGTTTGAATCAAAGTTAAACAATCATTGAGAAAACTACTAATTTTAGCTGTAAGATATTACAGTATTTGTTTTAGGTTGGTTCAAAGCAAAACTTGTACTTAAAGGTTAAAAAAAAAATAATAAAATAAAAAAAATAAAAATCTACATTGCACCAAAAAAATAAAAAAATTTATAATGTTTTAAATAGTAAAAAGTCTTTTTATATTTTTTGTAGTTTTTTATGTTTTTATTTAGTCAAAATTTTTGTTATTATTAATTGTTTTTATATATTTTTTTTATTATTTTGATGAAATTCAATAAAAAAATTAGAATCAAATTTAAATAATCATAGAGAAAACTACAAATTTTAGCTACAATAATAACAGTAATTATTTTAGGTTGATTCAAAGTATTATTTATCATCAGCACATGCTGCTCTGAAATCCAAAGCGGACTCAAGATATACACATGCGATACATTTTCCGCAGTGTTTTTGAAGTTTATCTTCATGTCAGTCACTGAAAATGAGGCAGGTGCTAGAAGAGCTTTCGGTTGTCACCTTCATATGCGTTTTACGTACATCTCTTGAGGTCATGAGCCGGACAGTGACCAGCTTGAACGCATTAAGCACTTTGACAGACGGCAAACAGGAAGAACAATCCTCCTCTGAGAATAGCCAGGTGTTGGAGTTCAAAAACACCTTTTGGCCCGTTTGCATTTAGCTGAATGAGTCTTTATTTTAAATTAATGTAATCTGTCTTGATTCAATTGGCCAGGTGCAATTCTCAAATGAAAATAATACAAATAAATCCCTCTTATTTAAAATACAAGTCAGGTAATGTGTTCCACATGCGTGTGCTTTTGAGTTTACATTATTATAACTCCTCACATCTCTTGATTCTCTTTTGTGCATATGCAGATGGAAAGCATTTGCTCTCATTTTTCATCTTCTGTGAGAGGCTGAAACAAAACCAGCTGATTTCAGTTTCACGCTTTTCACCCAGCGACATCACAGACAGCATCATTTCGCACGCTGCTTTGATTATTCTGGAGGAGACGAACACAAAACGTTTATCTTTGTAAAAGTTTATAGTTTATAAAAGGCAAGAAAGAATCGGAAATATGTCCGATTGAGGAAGTAGTACAATGGGAAGCTGATCAGTTTATATGCCGATTTTAAATTATAATAATTCTTTAGTTCTGTACAGCAGAAATATGGGAACTATTAAAGCACCATGTAGCTTTTGCTGTTTGTTTGTTTGTTTGTTTGTTTGTTTGTTTGTTTGTTTTCTATTATATTTTAATGTACTATTTACACTATTAACAAACCATTAACTAAGACTATTTGCTCAATAATCTACTAATTAGCTGGTTGTTAAAGGTGCAGTATACAAAGGTGTAGTATGAAGGAATATGTAAGACACCCAGTGGTTTAACTAAGTATTGCACTTCTGGTTCAAAACACATGCAAGCGCAGGTTGCCAGATTGGCAACATCAACAGCAGTGTGCCTGACTGTCATGACTAAAAGCTGATATAGGGCTGATTTAAGTTGTGTTCTAACTAAAAGCAATGGCACGCGATAGAAGAAATATTTTCCGTATTAAAAGGAGTTTTTGTTCTAACCAACACCTGAAATTTATATTTTAGAAACCGTTTCTATTTCTTGCAGCTGAACAACAAAACCTGACAATGATCACCTCAGGTACACCTCATCTGCTTTATTCAGTGTTAAATTCTAATAATGTGAGTTTGAATGCCATTTTACATGGCATTTATTGCCATACTACTGAAAGTGGCACAACGCTGCATCCGGTGTGTGACCCCCTTCAGATCTTGAAAATAAAATAAACCATTTGAAATTAAACTTTAGATCTGTGAAATAATGCAAACTAACACTTATCAGTGATTCAGCATCTACATTTAATAATGTTAAAGAGGTTTATTATGTTTTAATTATATTATAAACCTTGCCATTTCGTTGGAGTGCAGTAAGTGCACTATTCTGTGTTTCTGATAGCTGTATTTAAATTTCTGTCGTGTTTCGTCTAGTGCAAACAGCCAAATAGCTTATCTCTGCAAATCTCGTCACTTAGCATGTTGTTGGGACATGGGGTTACAAAGTAACCTGCATATTTACGTTCATAATATTTATATTATTTGCTAATTAATAACCACATCATGTGGAACTCTGAATCTGCGTCTCATTTCGGAGTCTTCTGTTGTCCACTGGAGGTTGCATTTAGGTCACGGACGCATACTTAAAGAGCCTTCCTGACTGAATGAATGAAATATGCTGTTTTTCACCAAGGCAATCCAGGGTGCTGAAATATAATTGGCTAAAATAGCATTGGGTGGGTTAAAGGGACCAAAACAAAGATAGACGTTTGGGCACGTAACACACATTTTCAAAGCAGAATATCTGACTTCAGCATTGTTTTTTTGTTTTTTTAGATAAGCAAGAATGTTCATTTAGCATGTTTTTTAAATATCCGCAAACATGTTATGGTATTTTTACGCTTTAAAAAAGTAAAAAAACTAATATACAGCACCTTTAATAGTAATAGAAATTCAGTAGGGATGTTGAATAAGATCTTACTTTATAAGTACTAAAAATAAAGAGTAATACCTTAAATGGACAGTTTACCCAAACATTTCAAACCTTTTTGAGGGTTTTTTTACTTCTCTTAAATACAAAATAAGATATTCTGAAAAATGTTGGACATCAGTGATCTTTGACTTCCATAGTAGGAAAACAAATACTATGAAAGTTAATGGTTACAGGTTTCCAACATTTTTCAGAATATATTCTTTTTTGGAACCACTTGGGTGTAAGTAAATAATAAAGCACATTTTTATTTTTGGGTGACATATCCATTTAGTTAATAGTGTGAACCCTTTTTTTCTACATGATTTGCTGGAAACCAAAAAAAAAATATCTTCAAATTAAAAATTTTCTGTATTTTCAGTATTTTTTTTATATTTCCCAGTTTATTAATGCTTTTGAATTGCATTATGGGATCTTGATCTTTCTTCCAACAACTTTTAACTTTGAAAAGTTAAAAAAGCGACTTTTATTGGCATTTTTAATAGTTTAAAGTGCTATATTATCTGAGTTGGTGTTGTATATTACGCTACAAAAACCTTGTAATAAGCTGCCAGTACATTTTCTGTTATTTTACACACTTATTTCTCTAAATATTATTTCTTATACATTATATTATTTCAAACTACTAAATGTCAATAAAAGTCACTTTGTTAAACTGTAAAGTTGAATTTTCAACATAAAAACTCAAACGATCAAGGTCCCATAATGCAATTCATGACCATAAATAAACAGAAAACACTTGTGCATCACAAAATACAGAAGCTGTTAATTAACAGATTTTTTTTCAGTGTAACTAAAGAAGATTTTCTGCACAAACAGGTCAACGATTAGCTAAGAGTGTAAATGACCTCAGAATGCATGTAGCATCTGGAACTGTAGACCTTCTCTGCTCCACAAATGGACACAGTAGGTCATAAACTGAACCAGAGTCCTGCTCAACACACACCTGCATCAGATTGAGGACAGAGCGGAAATTTTTCCAGCTCCTCTTTAAGCGTATCCCCTTGGGGGTGCAAAGGAAGGAACAGAGATGTCTAAAGTGACTGCTCTAATCCTTTGTTCCACAGCAGTTCTGAGATGCATGGTTCCTGCATTATGTAACTGTAAAGTATTTAGTCTCAATGACATCACCATGTCGCAATCTTTAATGTCAGTTCGTAATCAAGCCGATGATTTTTCCTTTCTGATCAAAGAGTGGAACGAGATTTCTGCATGATAAACAAACAACTACATGATCCATTATGAACTCAACCAACTCCTTATTTAACACTGAATATGCCAATAAATGCTTACCTTCAATCTTATAGAATCATTCAATAATTTATTTTCCTTTAGCTTAGTCCCATATTTATCAGGGGTTGCCACAGCGGAATGAACCGCCAAATATTCCAGCATATGTTTTATGCAATGGATGCCGTTCCAGCCACAACCCAGTACTGTGAACACTCTTACATTCACACACACTCATACACTACGGCCAACTCCCCTATTGTGCATGTGTTTGGACTGTGGGGGAAACCGGAGCACCCGGAGGAAACCCACGCCAACACGGGGAGAACATGCAAACTCCACACAGCAATGCTAACTGGCCTAGCCGGAACTCGAACCAGTGACCTTCTTGCTGTGAGGCAACAGTGCTAACCACTGAGCTGTCGTGCTGCCTTTTTTATAGAATCAATCACCTTAATATTCCAATATAATTTATTTAATCTATATATCCTTTCAAGCTTATGTAATTCTCCATAAATTACATAAAAACCCACGTTGCACTATAAGTCCTTAGAAGCTCTTCTGCTTATTTACATATAGTCATTTAGCAGACGCTTTTGTCCAAAAAGACTTACAATTGAAGAGGCATTCAGCGATTCAATAAAGATAAGGCAGTACACACAAGAAGTGCTAATTATAGTTTATATATTTTTTTTATAGAGAGAGAAGAGTGTTTCTACGTGTGGTTTGTCAAGCCCATTCACCTGCGTGAAGCACATGTTGTAACTGCATAGTGTTGTTTTGTTTTTGTTTTGTTTGTTTGTTTATATATGGAGTGATTGTAGGAAAGTGTCTGGTGCAAATGTGCAAAATTGCTGCAAGTGTTGGTTAAAGTGTCAGAGAGATGAAAGTAGGGTTGTGACGATACTGGAATTTGGTAGCAATTGATACTTAAATTTTAAAAACAGCGCAGATTTGCCATTGTGTTCACCTGCTCAACTGAAATTATTCAGCGAGGCTTAATGGTATTATGTTGCATTCGACATTATAAAAATGAGCTGAACGTTCCACTCCTATCAGCATTTTTAAGAGTCTGCACTCTCACACTAAGGCTTACTCTAATACGTTTTTGTTTTAAAACGTATACGTTTTGCTACGGTTACGCCATCCGTCCACACTACGCCTGAGTTTTCGAGCCCTGAAAACGGATCGTTTTGGAAACGCTGGAGAGGCCGTTTTTATTCTAAAACACTGCTGCTCCGTCTCAGTGTGGATGGTGGAAAATGGAGACATCTGAAAATAGAGGCGGGGCTGCAGACATTCGTCTATCTGACTGGGGCTTTGTCCTTAATATTAAGTAGCCTTTACACGGTTCAGTCTTCATCCTCTCCTTGTAAGTTCAGACTTCGCAAGTTTGATATGGAAAACAAACTCCCGAGTGTGTACTTTATAAAGTCATTCACATCACCCTGGCTATGCTGTTTCACTATCTTAACAATAACATGAAAACATGATGTGAGGAACTGCCTATTTTCATTTTGATATTAGCAACAAACTTAAAAAATGTTGAGGCGTCGTGTAACTGCATAATATGAGCGTCATCTTTGTGCATATTTGTAACAAAACAGAGCCTATAACATAACTGCCTCCTTTCATTTTCATTGAAAATATGAAACATACACTGTCTCTTTCATTGAATATCAGTTTTAACAATTAATAATGACCATTATAAAAGTATAATGCACAATAAGTTTATACAATAGAGAAAATAAAGGCAAACAATCAGTCAGATGTGCAGAATCAGTGTCCGCGGTTACATTAATTAAGATATTAACCTTATCTTTGCGCTCAGCCAAAGCACGTTACCTGAGAACAAATAATAGATTCAAAAGACCAAAGTCTGGGAATATGTCGTTAGATATAGACAACAAGATGAGTTAAATATCACGTTTAACAAATTTAGTGAGATTAGATCCAGCGGGAGATCCGTGATTAACAGTCCGACGTGTACAACTCTCATATGGGTATGTGCTCAAAGCACGCTGCAGCGCATGCCAGAGAGTGTGTGTGGGGTCACGTGATGTGCGTTTTCACCATTTTAATGTAGACGGGGAGCTGTTCAGCTACACTGGGTGAAACGCTAATGTGAATGCAAATCGTTTTCATTCTAAAATGCTGTTTTAATACTAAAACGTATTAGTGTAAACGAGGCCTAAGTTGACCTGTTCAGTAACTCTGGCTTTAGTAACTCTAAATACTTTTGTTGTATGGAAAAAGTTACTATTAACATCCCGGAGGACTTCTTTTAAGCTTCATGATGACCAAATTTTGATTCTAGGTGTTTTGTTCTATCATTTCATGTCTCCAGTTGGGTTTTGATCTTTGGCCCTCCAAGCTGACGCCAAAGGTTCTGTGACATAACATGACTGGAATTCAGTGATTTAAAGCCTTGGGCAAGCTTTGCTTCTGGTAATTTCATTATAGAAACTGCAGCCATGTTACTGTAGCTTAAGATTTGGTCCTGTAAAACCCCAGAAGACCTGTGAGCTGTTTATATAGGCTGAAGGAAGGAAGGAGCATTATAATCGCTTGGCTCTGTTAAACCTATTTGTTTATCCGTTCTGACAAGAGCTAAGGTTGTTTAAAAAAATGCCCCTACTTGTTCCAAATACTGCACTTTCTCAACTGATTTAAGAAGAAAAGACTGTGAGTTATATGGCCACAAGTTGAATTTACACAAAACACTACAAAACAACAATTCCATAATTTAGCTTTTTTCCCCTGCATGGAAAGAACCTATACAAGGATATATGTGCATATATGAAACATATATGCAGTATATATGCTCATATATGATAATATATACACTGCATATATGTGTATATATGCTACAGGAAAAAATTGAGGTGCATATATGTGCATATACAGGCCATATACTGTAGGTCTCCTGTATTGCTTTTTTATATCCACATATAAGCCCTATATGTACATACTATATAGCTCATATCTCACTTTGGCAACTGTCATACATAATGCCTAGCTCATATTTCCTATCAAGGCAATAACAAAGAACTAAAAGAAAATGCAAAAAACCTATGTATGTGCGAACACTTGAAATTGGTATCACATGTAATTGGCATGTTATGGAATTTAACTATGGCAAATAAGTGAGAGCCCACACGGAAAGAACCTATATACACATATATGTTTTAATATAGGTTTTAATATAAGTTTTTAATGTATGTGACATATATAAAAATGGCTGTTTTCCTATGTACATGCACTGCACAAAATGATTTTCCTACTTAGATTTTTGGTTTTGTTTCCTGTCCAAATATCTAACAATTCTTAAATCAAGAAGAATTTTGTACACGAGCAAAACATGTTGTCTTGTTTTAAGAAATAATATGCCAAATTGAAGTGAGTTTTTCCTTTAAACAAGCTAAATAATCTGCCAATGGGGTAAGCAATGGGGTAAATCTTATGTCAAAAGCAAAAACAAGATTATTTTGCTTACCCCATTGGCAGATTATTTTGATAGTTTTATGGAAAAACTGACTTAATATTGGCATATTATTTCTGAAAAAAAGACATTATGATTTGCTTGCCAAGAAAATGTTTCTTGATATAAGAAATTTTAGATATTTGGACTAGAAACAAGATAAAAAATCTAAGTAAGAAAAGTATTTTTGCAGTGTATAATATAGGAAAATGGCAAATTTCATATATGTCACATATATTAAAAACCTATATCAAAACCTATTTTAAAAAATATATGGTTATATAGGTTCTTTCTGTGTGGGTCTTGGGAAGCGATCTGGGATAATCCCTTTGGTTTGGTCTTTTTATCCAAAATAGCATAACGTGTTCTCCATATATTATCTTTTACAAATGACAGAGGATTAAATTTAACTGGTACTGGTACTGTGATGCTCCAAAATGTCACAAAAAAAGATATACAGTTAAAGTCAGAATTATTAGCACTCCTGTAATTTTTTTCCCCCAATTTCTGTTTAACTAAGTCATTGTATAGGCAAGTCGTAGTATAACGATTGTTTGTTCTGTTGACGCTTAAGGGGGCTAATAATTTTGACCTTAAAAAGGTTTTCAAAATATTAAAAACAGCTTTTATTCTCGCCAAAATAAAACAAATAAGACTTTCTCCAGAAGAAAAAATATTATAGGAACTACTGTAAAAAATTCCTTGCTCTGTTAAACATCATTTGGAAAATATTTGCAACCTTCCAACTATAAGCTTTACGTACTTCATCACTTTAATCATATCACTAACAAAATGAGTTTGCATATTAAATTGAAATTGAATCTAAAGTGTGTCCATACCTTCCAGTGTGGTTCCCACGCCTTGCAATGGTGCTCCTTGCCCCGAGGAGTAGCGTGCGGTCACGGAGAGCTCATACTCTGTGCCTGGTTCCAGATTTTTCAGCATGGTCGATGTGGTGTCCCCTTTGACCGTCACCTCTTTTGTCACACCACTTATGGTGGACTGGTAGAAAACGCGATACTGAAGGACTCGTCCTGGTGCTGCGGCCCAGGACAGCTGCATGGATGACACAGTCTCGTCAGAAACCTGCAGGTCTCTTGGTGAGCCAAGTTCTATTAAATGTAAGGAAAAAAGCAGTTAGAAATAAAGTAAACACTCTACTTCTCTATTAACAGTATCATTTTACAGCTTCCCTATGAGTTAAACAGTTGTGTTTTGCCATTTTTTAATCCATTCAGCCAATCTTCAAGTCTGGCATGAGCACTTTTAGCTTAGCTTAGTATAGATCATTGAATCAGATTAGACCAGTAGCATCTCATAAAAAAAAAAATTGCCAAAGAAATTTGATCATTTTCCTATTTAAAGATTGACTCTTCTGTAGTTACATTGTGTACTAAGACCAACTATTTTGCTCTAAGTTGCTTTTTTCTAGGCCAGTATAAACTAGGAAGTGTACACTCATTTTGGGCGTAATCATCAAGGAACTTTGTTGAGGTACCATGGCTGCAGGAGGCGCAATGATATTACTCCAGCACCATATCTACACTTGCACTACCAGTTAGAATCTTCATAATATCATTGTGCTGCTGCAGCCATGGTACAACAGCGAAGTCCCTTGATTATTACGACAAAATGAGAGTATAGTTCCATATGCCTAGCCATAAAAAAATACTTACATTTTTTGTCTGTACAGTGTAACTACAGAAGAGTCAAGCTTTAAGTAAGAAAATAATCAAAACTTTTTTAAAAACTTTGAGCAAGATGCTAAGGGTCTAATCTGATTCAATTATCTACGCTAAGCTAAGCTAAAAGTGCCTCTGCCAGTCCTGGAAATTGACTGAATGGTGTAAGAAACGATTTAACTCCAGGAGAGTTGTAATATGAGCCAATTTAAATAAATAAAAAAAACATTCCTTTAACGTAACTCACCAAGTGAAAAAAAACAAGTCTGATCACAAGTGAACAACACATTTCTCCCCAAATTGAAGAATATCTTTAACATGCTTATTACACCAGAATGAGAGTACAGCTCCTAGACATATTGACCAGGAAAATATACTTTACATTTTCCATCTCTCCGATGTAACTACCGAAGAATCAAGCTTAAATAGGAAAATTAGCAAACCTTTTCTTTTTTAATTTTTGTACAAGATGCTAAAGGTCTAATCTGATTCAACGATCTATGCTAAGCTAAGCTAAGCTAAAAGTGCTCTCGCCAGACCTGGAGATTGACTGAATGGTGTAAGAAACAATTTTACTCTAGGAGAATTGTAAAATGAGCCAATTTTAAATCGAAAACAAAAAAAAAAATTATTGAGAGAGAGATGCTAATGGTCTAATCCGATTCAATGATTGATGCTAAGCCAAAAGTGCTTCTGCAAAACCTGGAGACTGACTGAATGGTGAAACTATAACTTCAGGAGAGTTGTAAGATGAGCCAATTTAAATAAAAAAGTTTAATGTAACCCCCCAGGTCTGATCGTTTCTCCCTAAATTAAAGTATGTCTTTAGCATGCTTATTACAAGAATGAGAATATAGTTCCATCTCCAAAATGTAACTACAGAAAAGTCAAGCTTTAAATAGGAACACTTGTTTTTTTTTTACATTTTTGAGCAAGATGCTAATGGTCCAGTCCAATTCAATGATCTATGCTAAGCTAAGCTAAAAGTGCAAGACTTGTATAATAACTGAATGAGCTCAGAAACTAATTAACTCTAGGAGAGTTGTAAAACAAGCCTATTTAAAAACAACAACAAAAAAAAAAAGTTATTTTAACATAAGCCATCAGGTGAAAAAAAGCAAGTCTGATCGCAAGCGAACAACATATTTCTCCCCAAGTTAAAGAACGTCTTTAGCATGCAGCATGACATAGAATCTGATAAAATAGGAGTGAGAAAACCGATGTGTTGACTGAGAGATTTAACACAAGCACTGAAAGTCGTGACCTGGGATTTGTCCTTTGCAGATAATAACAGTGGACAGAGTGCAGCTGCATTGCTGTAGGCAGCCATAAAGGCTCCGCTGGCTCATGCTCGGACACTAACTACTCTCAGGATTGATAAAGAACCCAGAGGTTTCGCCTAACCAAACAGACATTCATCGCCAACTCAATGACAGAAATTCCAGAAACGTCTGATAGAGTTTTTGTCAAAATCGACATTGATTTTCCATTCACTTAAGGTTTTGGCTGCTCAAACAATCACTGTAAATCTTTAAGCCACTTTTTTAATCCCACACCCTTGATTCATGCCCTCAAGTGATTTGTGGTTTTAGGACTGTGAAATACGATGATATATATCATATGGACCAAAAAAAGTATTGTTTCATATAATGTTCTATCGTTTATTTCACGGTGTCACAAAATACATTGGGGCAGCACGGTGGCGCAGTGGGTAGCACAATCGCCTCACAGCAAGAAGGTGGCTGGTTCGAGCACCTGCTGGGTCAGTTGGCATTTCTGTGTGGAGTTTGCATGTTCTCCCCATGTTGGCGTGGGTTTCGTCTGGTTTCCCCCACAAGTCCAAAAACATATGGTATAGGTGAACTGGGTGAGCTAAAAGTAGCTGTAGTGTATGTGTGTGAATGAGTGTGTATGGATGTTTCCCAGTGATGGGTTGCAGCTGGAAGGGCATTCGCTGCGTAAAACAAATGCTGGATAAGTTGGCGGTTCATGTCACTGTAGCAACCCCAGATTAGTAAAGGGACTAAGCCAAAAAGAAAATGAATGAATGAACAAAATACATTGTTTACGGTAGTACTTGTCATAGTTTACGTGAGTGCGATATTACAAGGCATTACAAGAATACAGATACAAACTTTTTATTTTTAAGTGTTTTATATTTTGCAAATATTAATTTTAGATTTCTACGTTCGCCCTAAAGTAAGATATATGATCAGATATGAATGAGTATATTTAGAAAACAAAATATTCTTACAATATTGTTATCAGGATGTGAGATTACTTATATCGTGATCAGTGATGGAAAGAGTACTGAAAAATCATACTCAAGTAAAAGTACCATTACTTGCCTAAAAATGTAGTGCAAGTAGAGTAAAAGTATCGGTTATAAAAAAAAAGATCTTTCTAAAGTACTCAAGAGTAATGTGTAGTGAGTATTACGCTGTAAAAAGCTGATGCATTTACATGTACACTGTAAAAAACGCAGGGTTCCACACAATTCATCCATGCTGTCCCAACCCAAAGTTAACTTAAGACTTTTAACAAATTTATGTGGATTGAACATAAAAAAATTAAGTTGTCGCAATAAAATCTCATCTCAAACTTTCAGCTCATTTAAAAGAAAATGTTTTTGAGAGTAGTTTGTGGATGTGTGTAAACGTAACATTCTGTAGTGCATTTATTTATTTCCCAGCAGGCTCACAATATCATAAGACTTTAATATTAGGTTAGATTTAGGTTGTGATGCCAGGTGAGCAAAATTCAATGTCTAGCCAGTGTCTGAGGACAATGTTATTTTGATGTCCAATAATGACGTCAAATGACGTTAACATTTGGTTGATTTTAGGTTGTGCTAGAAAGTGACCAAAATCCAACATCGAGCCAACATCTTAAACCAACATTATATTCATATCAAATACTGACATTTATTCATCAGGTACGGCAACCAAAATCCAATGTCTGATAGACGTCATAGTGGTAACGTCCACACAACATCAAGCTGTTACATCATTATACGTTGATATTTGGTTGATTTTAGGTTGGACATTGATATCAGCCCGACATTGGGTTCTAATGTCGACCTGATTTTCATTTCCAAACAAAATTCAATGTCCACATGACGTTGGGGTACAACGACAATCTGACGTCATGTTGACGACTTGCCTGCTGGGTGTTTAAAGCCATTTTGGTCATCATACAGTTAACATCCGTCATCTTCTCATCAGTGACATGCATCTAAACAGTCTCTGAGTAATTGCGTGTAAAAATTTTGGACATCTTCTTGAACACGTTTAACGCTTCCAAATAGTATGCTGCATTTATAAATCGCCCTTGTCTTGAGGTAGTTCATTATGAGGCAATTTACCTTCTATGTGTGATTTGATTGGACAGGAATCACAGGACTGATTTTTCTAATCCCCCATAGACAGGAAAAAAATAAAGTAGTGACTGCAGGTTGAAAGAAAGTAGTGGAGTAAAAGTACCAATACAGCACTAAAAATGTACTCAAGGAAAAATAAAAGTACACATGTCTAAAACTACTTAGTAAATTACAATTCCTGAGAAAAACTACTTAATGAACATAGTTTGAGTATTAGTAATTTGTTACTTCACACCACTGATCTTGATATGAGATTGTCATATTGCCCAGCCATAGATGAATTTGATTAAATGCTTCCACTCACCTTCTTTGGTTGTTCCATCAACCTGCATTTGAGGCCCAACACCTGATGGGTATTCAGCTGCCACAGAGACACGGTAGGTAGTAACTGGGTAAAGCTGCTGAAGAACGATGGTGGTTTCAGGGCCGACTGTTGCGGTTTCCAGCAATCCACTATCCCCTTGGACTGGGATGTATGTGAGTCTATACCGCACTACTGGACCAGGAGCCTCCCTCCATGACACCCGAAAACTGCTGCTGGTCTCTTCTGAAACCTTCAGGTTGGTAACAGATCCTAATTCTGCAGAAAATAAAAGACAAAGGTCACAAAGAACTTTCTGTGGAAACTCAAGTGGTAAAATGAATGTGAACGTACCATCAAGTGTAGTCTCATAGCCTGATAGCGGAAAGCTTTCTCCTTTCTCATATTGGGCGTAAACCTTAACCTCGTACTTTGTGACTGGAGTAAGGTGATATAAAACGGTCGTGGTAGAGTCTCCTGGAATGGACACCGAGGTATAACTAGCTTCTGCGTCTGCGTCGGGTTTGTATTGTACCAGATAGGCCTGAACATCCACAGCATCTATTTCCCAAGAAGCTCGGAAGCTCCTGGAGGTCACTTCTGATAACGTCAGAGACCTGGGAGCAACCAGACCTGAAAGGCAAAGCAGAATTGAATATATGAGGCTTTCTCTTTTAGTTTCCATAAAGAAATGTTGATAACACTTCAGTTTAAGTGCCAATTCTCACTATTAATTGCTTATACCGGCCTTTTATTTAGATATTGGCTGTTTATTAGAGCTTATAATGTACATATTTTGCATGATCTTATTCTACATCCCCTATTCAATACCTAAACTGAACTACTACCTTTATAACTATTTATACACATCAAGTTAGGAATTTATTAAGGAAAAAGTCATAATTTATGGTTTATTAATAGTGAGAACTGTACTTTAAATAAAGTGTGACCAAAATGTTTAAATACCAAGCTATTGTTTGACTTTAGAAGACTTTAAATACAAAATAACTACAAGTTTTTGGTCCTTGCTTTTTATTCTGGTAAAATGTTTTAGTTTTTTTTTTTTTTTACAAGTTTTAGACAGACTGTTAAACAATTTGCTTTGTAATCCACTGAAAAAGCCAGATTTTAAAAAAGGGTAGGCAAATAACCAAAGCAAATGATTGTTGGATCAAATAAACCAATTAGGTTTAGGTACAAAACCAGAGTTTGAAGCGTATATCGATGTAGATAAGAGGTGTTTAACCCTGTTCCTGGAGATCTACCGTCCAAAGTCCAGATGCAACCTTGATCAAATGCTCCTGTTTTTAACTACAAAGTGCTCCTTTAGATTCTACTTAGTTGGTTTAGTTGTTGTTTAGGGTTAGAGCTAAACTCTGCATGAAGTTAGATCTCCAGAAACCAAGAGTAGACTCAAAGACCAAGTAGAAAAGAGACCAACGTACTTCTAAAGCAGTTATAGTCCTAAAATCAGACCATACTCACTTTTCCTCTTAATGCTCAGAAGCTCTTGCTCAATACTAGTGGCTTAGCTGCCTCTTATTAAGATGTTGGCTGTAGATTAGTACTTATAAAGTACATGTTTTGCATGATCTTATTCTACATCGCCTATTCAATGACTAATCCTAACTACTACCTAATAACAATTTATACACAGCAAATTAGGAATTTAATGAGGAAAAAGTCATAGTTAACTGTTTATTAACAGTGAGAATTTTACCTTTAACTAAAGTGTGACCAAAATGTATAAACATCAAGCTAATGTTCGACTTTAAAAGACTTTAAATGCAACACATAACTACTTTTTTTTGGTTCTTGCTTGCTTTTTGTTCTGGTTAAATTTTTATTTATTTTTTAGACACTATGAAAAATAATTTAATTTGTGATTCATGGAAGAAGCCAGAGTTTGAAAAAGGGTAGGCAAATATACAAAAAAATGATTGTTGGGTCAAATAAACCAATTAGGTACAAAACCAGATTTTGAAGTGTATATTTATGTACATCTAGACTAGTGGTATTTAACCTTGTTCCTGGTGATCAACCTTCCAGAATTCAGCTGCAAACTTGATCAAGATTTTTAATTACCAAGTGCTCCTTTAGATTCTACTTACTTGGTTTAGTTGTTGTTGATCAGGGTTGGGGCTAAACTCTGCATGAAGTTAGATCTCCAGGAACCAGGAGTAGACCAGAGACCAACATACTTCTAAAGTAGTTACAGTCTTAAAATCAGACCCTACCCGCTTCTGTCCTTGATGTTTAGAAGCTTTTGCTTAATTCTCAGGCATTAATTCTCACTATTAACAAGTGGCTTAGCTGCCTCTTATTTAGATATTTGCTGTTTATTAGTACTTAATACAAAGCACATGTTCTGCACAATCTTATTCTATATCCCTAATCCTAACCAATACCTAAACCAAAATACTACTTTAATAACTATTAATAAGCGGCAAATTAGGAATTTATTGAGGCAAAAAGTCATAATTAACGGTTTATTAATAGTGAGAATTGTACCTTAAAATAAAGTGTGACCAAAATGATCAAACACCAAGCTAATGTTTTGTTTCACAAGACTTGAAATGCAACACACAACTACTATTTTTTGGTTCTTGCTTGCTTTTTGTTTTGGTTAAAATGTAAAAAATTTTTACCAGTTTAGACACTCTGTTTAATCATTTGTTTTGTGATCCACAAATGAAGCCAGATTTTTGAAAAATGCTAAGCAAATGACCAAGACAAAAGCTTGTTGGATCAAATAAACCTATTAGACTTTGGTACAAAGCCAGAGTTTGAAGCGTATATCAGTGTACATCTAGACTAGAGGTGTTAAACCTTGTTTCTGGAGATCGACCTTCCAGAGTTCAGTTGCAACCTTGATCAAAAACTCCTGTTTTTAACTACCAAGTGCTCCTTTAGATCCTACTTAGTTGGTTACGTTGTGTTTGATCAAGGTTGGAGCTAAACTCTGCATGAAGGTAGATCTACAGGAACCCAGATTAGACTCAAAGACCAAGCAGAAAAGAGACCAACATACTTCTAAAGCAGTTGCTCTTGATGTTCGGAAGCCCTTGCTCAATTCTCAGGCATTAATTCTCACTATTAACTAGTGGCTTGCCTGCCTCTTATTAAGATATT
>CAIGQZ010034990.1:5662674-5698145 GCA_903798205.1 Danio tinwini | reverse complement strand
ACGTCGTCACATGCCGCCACAACATTAGTGGCTACACAGGTGATAACATGAGCTCTGCTACCAAAGGAGAAGACAAAGCCACGACGTCAAAGCAAATAAACCTGGACTTTTCTCCAGCGCAAACACTTATTACTCTGACAGAATTAAACTGAAGAATATCTAGATATACAGTTGAGGACATGCTGCCGTTGTCTCTCAACATTACAATAGCGTAGATTAGAGTACAATGATTTATATTTATTTTATAGTCATTTGACTAGTTCGATAAAAACTAAATTTTGTTGAGTAAAATTGACTCAACAGCAGAGTTAAAGTTAATGAGACAATGATGGGGTTAATTAAGTGATGATTGAGCACTGATGATGAACACCTGCTGTTAATAAGCAGAAACAGAAGAGAAACAGCAGTGGCTTCGCTCGTTGCTTACCTGTTTGACTTTATTTCTGTCAGATGTTCACAAAAGTCCATATGAGATTAATGAGAATTAACTGTACAGTTAGTTACATTTTACAAAAAAAAAAAAAAAAACATGTTTTTTTTTCCCCCGATGTACTATCGTGGAAAAAAGTGGTTGATTTACTTGGGCTCTTTGACTCGATTTTTTATTGTTGGTTGTTTTTTGCTTGCTATAACAAGTGTAAAGAGAGCAAATATGATCAGGTTGACTAATCCTGTATTGATTCTTATTCTTTATAAAAGTTACACTATAAGAAATTATGTTTGACTTTGCAAATGATGTAAAAATGATGGTTTATCATATAAGAAACTAAATTCAGTGTTTTTCAAGAGAATGAACCTCAGCTATGGTTTTATACATTTAAAAAAAAACACATTAACCATCTAAATCACTTTAGAGACGCAAAAACATCAATAATCAGCGTATCTATCTCAACAATGGTTAGAGAATTTTTTATTTTTTTTATGGCTGCAGTGTATGCAGCCATACATTCATCCATAGTTCCCAGCATGCACTGTAGGGAAAAAAAACTCACCATAGTTGAGAAGCATACGCTGATTGTTTATGTCTGTGTGTTTGGAGTGTTTCAAATGTTCATTGTGTTTTATGATCTGATAAAAGTATTGCTGAGTTCTATTTTCTTGATACAGTGCTACGTTTGTGATAAAACACTATTCAAACTTATTAGGTCAATACAAATTTTACTGATTTGACCAGTGACTAAATCACCACAGAATCAATTATGCAGAGCATAATTGCTCTCTTTATACAACATTTGCCACAATACACTATATGGCAAACTAAGAGAAACTAACATTAGTAATCGAGTCAGAGTCCAAGTAAAGCAACTACTTTCTCCTCAATGGTGACAGCTTAAAATACAAAAAGTGGTGTTTTTTTTTTATTGTTATTGTAAAAAATTACTTATAGTTAGTTCTTAATAATACCACTATATGGAATTTTGTAGAGTCTGGCATAAATAAGGCCAAACAGGTTGTTAATAGGTAAAGCTGCTGTTTGTGGAGTTGCTTAATGATGCTCTGCTGAAATATTAAGAGGTTCAACTGTTTTATTTTTAGTTTATTTCGGTGGCGAGGGGGCGTGGCCGAGAGCCGTGGGAGCGAAACGAGGCCCGCCACAGATGAGATACACCTGTGGCGCGCACCTGCTTCCAATCCCATGGAAGGAGCTCTGGACTATAAGAGGAAGAACGATGGCAGAGGAGAGTGAGAGAGGACCGGGCCCGAACATATTGTTTTACTTTTGCTTTCAGTCTCTGTGAGAAGCTGCCGTCCGTTTATTTTGATTTAGACGGCAGTCTCCGTGAAGAGCTGCCGTCCCTTTTATTAATAAATATTTATTTAAAAGTCCGTCAGTTCTCCGCCTTCTTCTTCGCGGCGGCCAGGTGGCCGTGAATTTCATTACAATTTCATCTACGACTGTGACTGAAGTCAGTTGTAGTTTTGTGTTTCTCTTCTGTTTCTGCCTATTAACAGCAGGTGTTCATCATTAGTGCTCAATCATCGCTTAATTAATCCCTTTACTGTCTCATTAACTTTAACTCTGCTGTTGAGTAAATTTTACTCAATTTAGAGAGGGACCAAATGTTCTCTGAACTGAGTAAATTTTACCCTGAGGATTTTGCTGTGTTGGTGAATTAGTTACTTTTATAATTATGTAACTCAGTTATTGTTTGTGAGAAGTAGCTAGTAACTATAAATTACTCTTTTAAAGGAACGTGCCCAACACTGATAGTTATACATGTATGCTGGACTGTTTGTCAAATCAGGAAGGGGATCACCCTTGCATAACATTTAACTATTACACAACACACATCATTCACAGCTCATTCTCTATTGATTCATGACTTGCGTCTCTATATATGAAATCCTTTTAGGCAAGTCATGACTAGTCACTCCCTCTCTCTTAAACTCCATTAATCCTAATCCTCCATACAGTTTTAATCTTGCAGTCGAAAAACGATTTGAAGAATTTGCTGCCATCGAGCAGATTAAGTCGGCAACGTCTTTGGTAAGATGTTGGCAAACCCTTACGGTAGACGGGACAGGACAAGAAGTTGCTGACATATCGTAGCATGCCTTTCTTTATTGCTGTAATTAGAATCACTTATTTTCCACTTGTGCCAGCACTGTGAATGGGTTTTGTTAGCGGGGTCGTCTACACAGGACTTGCTAAGTAACCATTTTGGTATTTGGGGTTGGAGGGTTTGGATTTTCCACTTCTGCTTAATGTAGGAAAGCAAAAGTAAAGCTGTTCACCTTCATCTGGGAGGACGAGGGCGCAATGCTCTTGTAAAGAGAGGAGTTGTAAAGCTTTTCCACTTTCTGCATTGCATGTTTGGGGTTTTTATTTTAAAATCAGGCGCAAAGGGACCACTTACAAACTCTCGCCCAAAAGCCACGCTGGAAACATTGGCCCAGTTCATCATGTCTGGAAAACTTAATGCTGACTAAACAAGCTAAATTGTTATCAGCAATCATAAATTTTGGAAAAGATAGACAGGCGTGCACACATTTGCCTATTGACTAGTGTGGAAACTCTCAATAAAACAGAGCAATGGAAAGAGCCTGGAGGTGTGTGTACTTACTGACTGCATCTGAGACCTGAGGTTTCCTGGTACCTCCTTCAAAACCGCTCGATTGGACTTAAAGCAAATATAAAAAAACACATACAAAATCAATAAAGATTCATGTGAAGACATTTCTACAACTAAATTAATTTCCACTCCTTCTGACCAATGAATTTCCACCCCTTCTTTAGTCCTTTGTGAATACTGTTTTGCATTATACTGGACTTTTTGCACTATATACTGTTTAGCATCTGCACAACTCTGGTTTGCACTCCTTTCCATGTGCCCTTAAGGTGTAATTGTATCGTTTACAATTTTTATTTGTGCTAATAATTTAAGATTATATTATATGAGTGATTGTATTTATTGTAATTTCTTTATAAAATTCTACTTTTCGTATTAATATCATCTGTTAGGCACCTATAGGGTCTGAGAGTAACGCAATTTCATGTGTCTGTATGTCCTGTGCATGTGGTTGAATTGACAATAAAGCTGACTTTGATTTAAAGGGATGGTTCACTCAAAAATGAAAATTACCTCTTTATATACTCTCTTTCATGTGGTTTCATATTCGTATGAGTTTATTATTCTGTTTAAGCACAAAAAAAAGATATTTCAAAAGTTTGCCCTTGCTGATGATTGGTTATAATGCATATTTTTGGCATGCTGTCCCGGTAGAGAGCCCTGAGCTCGTGAGATCCTCGAGCCCGGGGCTCCCTCCCGTTGCAGGGCGAGAGGGGAGTCTGAGCTCAGGTAGGTCTCGAGAACTCCCCCTGCTTGATAAAGGTAATGTAGACTGTAAAGAGCTATGGAGAGTGTATGTGAATTTGAGCTTGTCTATGATGTCGATTTAGTTTTGTCAATTTACTTATATGTTACATGTTTTTGGTCTGTGGGAGAAAACTACTCAAACTCCCACAAACTTGTAAACAAAAAGTCGCTGAGGAGGGAGGAAATTCACCATCAAGTTGAGATTTACTTCAGAAGAGCAGCGCGATCAGACGATCATAATCCAGAGGATGATCATGTGTAGAGCGACCAAAAATAAAAATGGCGTCGTGATCGTCTTCCTTTTGATTGTGCATGCACATCAAAAATGCACATTTTGTTTGATTTGAACATTTAGAAACGAAACTTATGAGACAGATGTTGTTTAATTTTATTGGTGGTTCCTAATAAGTAATGTAATCGTAAGCTTGGCAAACAGTTTTGGAGAATTTGATGCTTCCCTGTTCAGACAGAAGGCCCAAGCATACTGCCCGATGGGCGTTTCAAAAATTGCCGCCGAGTGAAATGACTTGCCTTAAAGAGACTTTGTTGGTATTTTAAGTCCTACACTGAAAAAAATGCATACCTGTCAACCCACCCGATTCTCTCGTATTTTACTATTCTATCCCGGCATTTTCCAGTATTTCTCCCGTATTTGTAATCTTTCTATGAAGGATGGCAATAAACATCAAAGAGCCGATCCTCCTATTGCTATATGCAACCCATACCGCCAAACCACCAGACGCCCCTTGCTCTTAAATGTGAGTCTGTTCTGTGGTTTAATTTTATTTAGGCATGAAAACACTTTGAAATATATATAAAAACGGGGGAGAATTCCCTTACTTTCCATTACAGGCACTGTTGCCCCTCCTATGCAATCCTCAAAACATTCAGTTCATGTAGCGTGACTGTCAGACGCTCTCCATAGTGATAAATAGACGCTGTTTCCCAAACAGATTCAAGAGCGACTTGAAGCAGAGCAAAAGTGGATTGGAGTAATAATAATAATAATAATAATAATAATAATATCTAAGCATGTCGATCTTGGTGGGTTATTTTTAAAACATAACAAATTTGGTCTTAAATGAGCATAAAAAGTTAAAGCAATCGAATGCTTTCATTATAGATCAGTGCATTTTTAAAGTGTCACCTGTTATTTAATGTAATCAAATAAAAAATCTGGTAGGCTTAGAAGGCTGTTATCATCCATTTGTATGGTTAATCAGCTATACTAATTAAAAAGATTCCAGATCTGTTTTTACATTACACACGTTAATAAAATACAATTAATAGGAAATTTAATAAATAATATAAATATTTATTGTGGTTATCAGCTATAAGACTCCAGATCCAGATCTGTTTTTACCTTACTCTGATGATTGAGTTTAGGGTTAGGGTAGATGTTAATAAAATACAATAAATGGGAAATTTAATAAAAAATATCAATCTCGGGTGGGGGGTATCCCTTGTTTTCACATCGCAATGTTAACAGGTATGAAAATCCTTTATTGGATTTACTTTTTTCTTAAGATAAGTGGTTGCAAACCATTTTATGGGCTTAATTTTAACAAACAATTAAAATTTTAACTTAATTTGTTTAAATTAAGCCCATTTTAATTGTTTGCAACAACTTACCATAAAGTAAATCCAATAAATAATTTTTATCAGTGTACTATGAAAGTCGACGGGTCCCATCAAGCAGTATTCTTTAAAATGTCTTATTTTGTATTCAACCAAAGAAAGAAACTCATAAAGATTTAAAACCACATGAAGGACAGTAAATGATAATGTAATTTAGATTTTTGGGTGAACTACAGTAACCCTTTAATAGCAATCCCCTTTAACAATCACAAATGGCCATTTCTACTTTAAACTACTTCAGAAAAACCAAATAATCACAACAAAACAATGTATTAAGTATTTTTTTCACAAATAAAATCAACCCTGACTGCGGTATCCATGCATTAATGGCATACTCAAGCAATACGATAGAGTTCCACTTACTTGTAATTTGACCAGAGATAGGTATACTCTCTTCTGATCCCAAATATGACGTTATGGTAACAACATAATCCACATCGGGGGTCAAATCTCTGATAGAGGTTTTGGTTGAGGTGGGAGAAAGTGTAAATTCCTTAACAGGCTCTTCTGCAGAGAGAAGGGAACATTTGCATGTACAATGTTAAAACGTCACATCGTGATATACATTCAGCGTCAAGATATCATCTTTATTTATAAGTAGATAAATCTAGTCTAGACACACAAAAGCTGGATTAGGGAAGCATTAATGACTTCCCAAGACAAGTGATGAGTAACAGTCCAGGTTTAAATCATTTTTTAAAGGGCACGCCAGAACGCATTTCCCAAGAGTTGCCTGTGGCGGTGAGTTTAAAGGTTACTTGTCGTTTACCAGATGCTTTCTTATCGCAAGCAAAAGTACACCTACAACAGGGATGGTTTCCCTCAAGCAGCCTGGGGTTAAATGAACACTACTGTTTTTGAAGATAGCTTATTTTTGCAACACCCCAAGAGTTGAAAAGTTGAGTTTTACCATTTTTAAAGCATTCAGACAATCTCTAGGTCTTGCGGAAGCGCTTTTAGCTAAGCTTAGCATTGATTATTGAATCAAATTAGACCGTTAGCATCTTGATAAATAATGACCAGAGTTTTGTTATTTTTCTACTTAAAGCTTGACTCTTCTGTAGTCCCGCCATGTACTAAGACCAATGAAAAATGAAAGGTTGCTATCTTCTAGGTTGATATGGCGAGAAGTTATACTCTCATTCTGACATAATAATCAAAGAACTTTGCTGTCGTACCATGGCTGGAGCAGTGCAATGATATCACACAGTGCCTGAAAATCGGCTAACTTCCGTCAATATAACCAACATGACCAGGGAGTATGCCTTGCAACCATGGAGACTTTTTGAGAGATGATCCAGAACTATTTTCAGGCAGTGCATAAGATCTTATTGCCCCTGCTGCAGCCATGGTACAGCGGCAAAGTTCATTGATTAGTATAAAAGTATAGTCAAAGTCCCTTTCAAGGAAAGTCTGTTCACTCGATGGTCAAATTTGCAACACCCCTGAGCAGTATATCCAGACCAAATTCCTATCTGAATGAATGGGGGGAATCTTGAAATATCAAAAACTGCTTGCTGAAATCGCAATTAAAATACATATTTCAAATCAGCAACGAAATCTAAAGTGATCCTTCCCATTACAGCTGTTCTTTAAGCTTTACTCACATTTAAAACAAGTAATTTCCAGTTTGCGCCAACTTCTGGGCATTCGCAAACACTGAAGGACCAAAACTTGGAGAAAAAGAGGAGGACAACACTGGAGGGTCATGATAATTGATAGGATGCGCTGTAAAGTTTTTTTGTCTCCTGTCAAAAACAATACAGGCACATAGTGATTGCAAAATGACAGGGCTGGCCGTTACAAACAAGCGAATCTGTGAAGACTCCTGCCCACAGAACTATATGACTATAAAGATTGACGGCTGACAATTTCAAACAGAAGGTGGGACTTTCTTCGATGTGGCCGCCATACAGAGAGTTGCCCTTTGCCCCATTTATAGTTATGCCAGTGAACCGTCTTTGTATAACTGTAGTCTTTGGTATAGTTTCTATTCATGTCAGCCATGAAAATGGCAACTTTTACATTTCTATTGGTCTTAGTACACAATAGAACTAATGAAGAGTAAATTTTTGGTCATTTTTTTTATTGAGATGCTAATGGTTTAATCCAATTCAATAATCTATGCTAGGCTAGGCTAAAAAATGCTCCCTCCAGACCTAACAATCAACTAAATGGGTTCATAAATGGTAAAACTTAACTGTTTAACTCAAGGGAGTAGTAAATTGAGCCTATTTCCAATAAGATAAAAAAGTGGAGTGTTCCTTCAACCCTGGCGAGTCTGAACAACCCTTCGTGAAAGCCAGATCTTTTAAAATCTACTTTAATATTATGCTTTTGGGGGGGATAAAATGTGCCAACTTTTATAGAATCAAATCAATTGCCATTTGGAAAATTAAGCTCTGACACCAAATACTTGTTTTGATTCTGAAGTAAAAACTAGAGGCAAATCTTTTCATGCTGGTGTATTTTCACCCACCTGTATCTGACGTCACTTGTACTCTGAAGCCCTCAACCCTTGACAGCGGTTGCTTCCATGTCATTTGCACTGTGTTTTCATTTAATATCTTAAACCTCAAGTCTGACGGAGGCATTACTGTGGAAAGAGGAGGCGAATCAAGTTATCTCCAAGAAATCGTTCCAAAATCTGTATTCATGAGAAGTGCACACAGGTTTATGGACGAAATCCCAACAGTGGAGATCATTGTTGGGGAAGGACTCAAGGCAACATGGAACAAACGTGGACGACGGCCATTTTGGGTCAAAATGACATCTGTTTGAGCTGTCTGACCGCAGGGTCATTGACTACTCAAGCATAGACACGTAAAGCACGTTCCACAAAGATCTCAAGAAAACATTACGCAGGGCCATAACTCACAACGGGCATGCAGTTACTGCAGTCAACAGCTAGACGCGCTACATTGAACTGCTTTATCACAAATGCACTACCTGACAAAAGTCTTGTCGCATATCCAAGTTTTAGGAACAACAAATAATAACTTGACTTCTAGTTGATCATTTAGTATCAGAAGTGGCTTATATTAAAGGCAAAGGCCTCTAGATTATGCTCATTTTACCAAAATAAAATATGATCATGCCTTGATTTTTAATTATTTAATAGGACAGTAACGTCTGACTTTGCTTAGACAAAAGTCTTGTCAGTTAACAGAAATAATGTACAGTATAGAATATAAAGTCATGGTGTAGTGGAAAAAAAATGAATATTGTGCATGACTCCCATGAGCTTGGAGGACTGCATCCATACATCTCTGCAATGACTCAAATAACTTACCAATAAGTCATGTGGAATGGCAAAGAAAGCGTTCTTGCAGGACTCCCAGAGCTCATCAAGATTCTTTGGATTTATCTTCTATGCCTCCTCCATCTTACCCCACACATTCTCAATAATGTTCATGTCTGGTGACTGGGCAAGACAATCCTAGAGCACCTTGACCTTCTTTGCTTTCAGGAACATTGATGTGGATAGCGGAAGTATGAGAAGGAGCGCTATCCTGCTGAAGATTTTGCCCTCTCCTGTGGTTTGTAATGTAATGGGCAGCACAAATGTCTTGATACCTCAGGCTGTTGATGTTGCCATCCACTCTGCAGATCTCTTGCACGCCCTCATACTGAATCTAACCCCAAAACATGATTTTTTCTTCACCAAACTTGACTGATTTCTATAAGGAACCCATGTGGGTTCCAGTAGGTCTTCTGCAGTATTTGTGATGATTGGGATGCAGCTCAACAGATGATTCATTTGACCTTCTGCCACTTTTCCAAATGATCAACTAGAAGTCAAGTTATTATTTGTTGCTCTTGCAACTGGGTTCGATGACAAGACTTTTGTCAAGTAGTGTAGACATTGAGCATGTTTACATGGACACCAATATTCAGATGTTAATATGATTAAGACAACACTCTGATTAAGAGTCTACCATATAAACAATGATTTTTGATTACCTTAATCTGACTAAAGTCCTAAACTAAACAGAAATCAAGTTAAGACTAGTGGAGTATTCCTATTTTAGTTGCATAACTGAAGTGCAGTACAGACATGTAAACATCGCAATCAAACTATTACCATTTTGTAGTACTTTTCACTACATTTTGCAACAGGACGCACACACGGTAATTGTCAGGTGTTTGAAGACTAACAAATATGAATGATTTCAAGCAAGAGAGAGCATATTTTTGGTGCAAACCAGAAAATGATGACTGTGCCTTGAATTTGTCGTGGGTGCGAGTATGAAAAGCTAGCGAATGAAAGAGCAGAGGTGGCCTGTTGCTTAAGAATTTGTATCCACTAAAGTTGTATTAGAGAATTTGTATTAACTAGAGTTGCACTTGACTTTAAATTAAAAACAGAACACCTGAAATCATATATGATGCTATCATGATGTACACAAACAGTTATTGCGTGAAATGCCAGAAGACAACTAGCATTGAATGCTGACGTAATGGCGTTAATCGAACTATGTACTATTACGTGTTAAACGGGAACATTCAAAAAGCAACTCATGTAAACACCTTAATCATATTATCGTCGTATTCAGTTCAGTTTAAGGTAAATATATAGATTAATGATGTCCATGTAAATGTACTTATTGACTGTACAATGAACAATAATGGTCACATTTTGAGTGCAATTGCATTAATGAGGTCGATTTCACACATTGTGAATTGCTTAAAAGGGTGCACAACAACAACCTTTACTAATAATAAGACATGAAAATGCAGGATAGTGACAAACAAATATATAAACAAAAAGAGGTTATGCAACATGGGACGGACCAATCTAGATGAGCTAGAACACTCATGCACTTGTACATGAAAAGTTGTTTACAACAACTTGAGGGACTAAAGGGACTTCATGTACAAGACGCACATGTATAGAGGACTTTGAAATATTTTAAAGTGATATTCATTGTGTTTGAAAGGCCAGTGTGTGTGTGTGTGCATGTTGAAATATCACAATAAAATATTTTGTGAAGCCATAGCTCTGGTCAAACTTTGACCAAGGCTTAGGCTTGACCGGGAACAGGTTCACCAAAATCAAGATTTACCAACCTGGCTGACCAGATGTCACAATCGGTTCCATTTCAGACTCCAAAAGTGTCCAACACAATCACACACATCCGCAATCAAACATTTACCACTCGTTCATCACACATTCTAGGTTTCCTTTTCTTTTTTGGTCCATCCGACCCAAAGAGTTTTTAAAAATGTAAGCTTTTGTTAAAAATTGAGCTCATTGGAACATTTACTCACTATTTACTCTTCCTCAAATGATTAATTGTGAACACAAAAGAAGATGTTTTAAAGAAAGTTGAAAACCTGTAACTATAATAGCAGGGAAATCAAATACTATGGAAGCCAATGGTTACAGGTTTCTATCTGTCTTTAAAATAACTTATTTGGTGTTCAACAGAGAAAAGAAAAGTCAAACGGGTTTGGATCAAGTAACGAGTGAGTAAATGACAGAATTTTCAGTTTTAGGTGTACTATCCCTTTAATTACATTTCGTTTGTGGTATTAAGTAATTAATCAACTAAGTTAAAGGTGCAGTAGGTGATCTGCCAAAATGCTATGCCAATATCTGCCAAAATGTCCCTCCCCTGCCATCCTAAGCCATGCCTTCTGAAATCATGAACGCGCAGAGTAAAGATGACAGTAGACAACCCACTTGATGTTGTCATTCGCCAGTTAGAAAACTTTATAATACTACAATTCTGATCAAAAAAACACTTTATATCTAGCACGTTTTCAGTTGTGTAGCAAGCAAAACCTGTCATAATGTGCAATATTTCATGCATGCAAGGATCGCTGGTCTCACTCTCTCACGCGCTTTGTCCTAAAGCGACTACTGTATGCTTAGTGGTTGGCCGGCGGCATGCAGGAATTATTACTAAGCCACACTTGCATGCTATTTCAGAGCGAATATTCAGAGTAGCAGTAAACAATATAGTGAGCGCGTCACAGGCTGTCATTGTTCAAAAATTAACTAATGTGAATATAAAACCAACTTCAGCTCAGTAAAGCAGGCTAGGCGGAATAGCGCTATTTATTGGTATTTTGTTGTGAAACTAAATAAAAATCTACATTATCGATGCTGTAAAAGGTCCCTTATAAAACTGAAAATAGACACAATCTTTTACCAGAAGATTTCAGTGGCTGAAAAACACTTCTGTGCATATAACCCATTCGTAAAACAACACAATCTACATCAGCTTTGTGTAACTAAAATAGTTTTAAAACAGAACATTACCCGTCTAAAAGAAATACTTCAGCCATGGTGTCGATCTTCCTCCAGCGTGCAAAACTAACTCCAATATTGATTCAGGATCTTAAAAAGTTTTGAATCAGCATTTGTTTTACCGCTGTCACTCTCTCTGCAAATGACAGATCTGTCCGAATCTACATTTGTTGACAGACAGTTTGGGCTACTTATCAGAATTATGGAAATTATCGGCCCGACAAATTTTAATTGGATGAACATTTTTTAGTCTTATGCCTTAACCAGAATATTAAAAATCATATACAGTTGAAGTCAGAATTATTAAACCCCCTTTGATTTTTTTTTTCTTTTAGTTTTATATTTCCTAAATGTTGTTTAACAGAGCAAGGACATTTTCACAGTATGTTTGATAATATTTTTTCTTCTGGAGAAAGTCTTATTTGTTTTTGTTTTTTTTGTTTGTTTTTTTGGCTAGAATAAAAGCAGTTTTCAATTTTTTAAACACCATTTTAAGGTTTTATAATAAAATTATTAGCCCCTTTAAGGTATATTTTATTTCGATAGTCTACAGAACAAACCACCGTTACACAATTACTTGCCTAATTAACCTGGTTAAGCCTTTAAATGTCCCTTTAAGCTGATAGTATCTTGAAAAAATATCTAGTCTAATATTATGTACTGTCATCATGGCAAAGATAAACTAAATCAGTTATTAGAAATGAATTATTAAAACTATTATGTTTAGAAATGTGTTAAAAAAAATCTTCTCTCCGTTAAACAGAAATTTGGGGGGAAATAAACAGGGGGGCTTATAATTTAGGGGGTTTAATAATTCTGACTTCAACTGTAAATACATTTAGATAATTTACTTTAATCATTACTATTGGAATATGAAGAGACCTTCAACCAAAACGTTTCTAAAGACAATCACCTACTGCACCTTTAAGAGAGAAACTGATCACTGCTTAAAGTATTTGTCTAATTATATATATATATATTTTTTTTTTACAGTGAAACGTGTTTAATCAAATATTTTTCAAAACTGTAGCATTGTGAACACAGCTGTAACTTCTACTATCATTTAAAGAAAAAGAAAAAAATATATATAGATATATAAAATAACATTAAGCTGATATTTTTTCATTTTGTTCCCCATGTGTGGGGAAAATGAAGGGAAACTTGGCCTCCATGTGTTTCTTTTTTTAATAAAAGCTATAAAAATGTACCACTATACTTTCCACTGAACACTGGTGAAGTGTTTAACACCCTGTCGTTTATTCGATGATTTGCTATGGCGAAGTCACAGTTTTACTGCCTCTGACCAAGAGCTCAGTTACTGAAAAAATACTAAAATACATGAAAAAGTGTTTTACTGGAGGAAAAAAAAAACTTGAACATGAATCTGTCTGGCTGAAATGTCCAGTATCTTAAAACTGATCATGGTCATCATAAGATGCATGTGGAAAAATATTTTAAATAAAGTCATATTCAACACTAAACCTTTAGTGGAGTTATTCTTACAGTATATGTTCAACCTCATAGACCATTTCCAGCCGATTCGAATGTTATCACTCGATTGAATGGGTGTTATCAGCTGATAGAAATGGGCCAGTAGGGGCCTTTTGCAAATCCACATGGTTAATCAGCTATAGATCACATACGGCTGCGGCCTGAAGTTAACAAGGTTTATAATATTTTAATATTTATTAAATTTCCCATTAGGGCAGCACGGTGGCGCAATTGGTAGCACAATCGCCTCACAGCAAGAAGGTCGCTGGTTCGAGCCTCAGCTTTGGCATTTGGCATTTCTGTGTGGAGTTTGCATGTTCTTTCTGTGTTGGTGTGGGTTTCCTCCGGGTGCTCCGGTTTCCCCCACAAGACCAAAGACATCCTCTATAGGTGAATTGGGTAAGCTAAATTGTCCATAGTGTATGTGTGTGTATGGATGTTTCCCAGGGATGGGTTGCATCTGGAAGGGCATCTGCTGCGTAAAACATATGCTGGATAAGTTGGTGGTTCATTTCGCTGTGGTGACCCCAGATTATTAAAGAGACTAAGCCGAAATGAAAATGAATGAATGAAATGTCCCATTAATTGTTTCTTATTAACGTCCACCCCTACCCCAAGCATAAACCCAACCATCACAGTAACGTAAAATCATATCAGGATCTGGAGTGTTCTCAATTAGCATAGCTGATTAACCCTGTGGATGGATGATGCCAGCATTCTGAGTGTACCAGTAGTGCAAAAGGCCCCTATTGGCCCATATCTATCAGATGATAACCACTGATAACTAGAGTCATAACATTCAAAGCGGCTGCAATTACAATGTGGCCATGTCATTGGCCCATAAACGTTTCCTGCTTGTTATCAATCTATTTCATATCTGTAACAAGACACAAATCAATCATAACTTCATGTTAAACCAGCTATCATAACATTATTTATCAACATGTGGCTCTTTTTGCATTCTCGGAAGCTATAGAAATTAAAAATGTAAATACGTTGGGACCACTGTTTGTTGACATCCCTCAAAATGGTCTATAATTGACAATTTAAAAATATTACAGTGTAGTAACACATTGATGAATCAGTTGTTAGATCAAGATGAAATATTCTGTGCTTTAATGCACATGCATAAACCACACTCAATTAGTTTGAAGCAATCTTTTAGGACAGTGAACAGTCCGGTGTCCGCCCTAGTGTCTAAAAAGAGACATTACACATTTAAATGCACATTTTTCTCCAGTACTTTTGTTCATTCTTTGAAGAAAGGCAATGAAAATTGAAAAATAATGAAAGCACTTAATATAATAGACATCTATTACTCTAAAGTCAATATTTATAGAGTTTTAAACAGAAATCAGACTATGATCTAAACTGTTGGAGGAAAGTGGTTTTAATTTACTGTAATAGGATGAATGGAAAGACATTTGTAGTTTTTATTGTTTTTTTTTTACCTTGGGCTCTCACTGATGTTAGTGCTGCTAGTGTTAAGAGAGCCGCCGCTGCCAAATGCCTGACCGACATCTTCAACCTGGTATCAGCAGAACATCAATCAAATCTGAAAATTCAAGCATATTACACACTGCTCATAAATCAGGGGAAAATACGTATTCCATTCCAGCATTGAGAGATCTCAATTAAATCAGATTTTATTTATATTTTCCGACAAATTTCCGGCTGTTTTCTTTGGTTGAAGTAGGAAAGTTTTTTTTCCTTGGTTAAAACCCTCATAATTTTGGAAAATATTAATAAAAAGGGGGGATTAATTAAAATAATTCACTGTGCGGTTATTAGAAAGGAAATTTTAGTTCAACTGTAAAAACAATTATAGGCTGCATATGCTTTATGTCATCGCAAACCCTGCTGATTCATCAGTTTAACATTGGAAACTGTGAGTTCATAGACTATATGGGATTGTCTGGAAAGCTGCCTGGTTTAGGATCCTGCATGATAGGGGTGGAAAAACATCTGCAGGGCTTCTGCGCCCCCTGTTGTGCCTAGACAAATTCAGACTTTGTATATACATATATTTAGGCTTAGAGATCAACTCAATGCTCTGCCTCTAAACTTTGGGAATGTTGCTGTCTATGTTACATATTACCAACATCAGAACAAGCAGCTCCTAAAATAATAGCACATTAAGTCAATAATGTCATGACATTTAATCAAAAAATATAGTTATTTTTTCCCCTCATAATTAAGAGACATATATTTGAAATCAAAAATGGGATTCAAAACAATTAAATGACGTACAGAAACTAAATTCTACTTCATTATATTGATTTTTTTTTATAAATAAATGGACATGCAAAGTGTGATCTAAACATGTAATGAAACATTGCAATCTATAGCCTACAGGAACGATACATCGTAAAGCTGTAATAGGGTAAAGTCGTCAAAAAGGGTCAAGTAATGTTAAATGAACAAGCCAACATGAGCTTTAAAACGCATTAATATGGTGAAAACAGACTAATAGTGATTTATAATTAGTATTAATAATATTTTGTGGTTGATGTTCTTTTAAAACATGATGCAAAAAGGCTTAGTAGTTCCAATTAAAATGCAATTATGCTTATATAAAACTTCCAACATTTCCCTAGCAGCTCCATTTCATCGGTATCACCATTAACATATGAGTTTAATAACACTAAAAATGCGCAACATATGTCCTACAAGTGTTATGAGTCTAATGTAGATTTCCCAACAAGAGAAAATTAATCGGTATTATCCAAATAAACTTTCAAAGTGCACAATAACAGCGGTGGAAAAAGTGAAATCATCATTAAAACGTCTATGGAAAAATTGATTGGAGCTCCTGAAAATGGGTCAGTGTGCTCACATTCATCATTTCACTTCACATTCAACTAAAAAAGTCTTTAATTTAGGTGCAATGAACACCTTTGTGTTGTTTATAAATGGAATAAAACATTTAAAAAAACTCCACGTGAACACTTACCAAACTTTCCAAAACCTCTCAATACATCACAAAACTGGTGAATGAAGGAGGAAGTTTTCGCCCAGATGTTCTCTACGAGTCTATTCAGGAAGAAAAAAAAAGCAGAAATTCTCCGTGATGCTGCCGTGATGGAGATGGAAATGAAGATGCGGGATTGTTCGCCCACAGCTCGTGAAGGCTTTTTCCAAATGCACGGGATCTCAGACTAGAAAGTGCTTCTTAACAGGGGGCTGATCCCGAACCCGGAGCTCTGACGTCACGGGCCCGTCTGATGGATGATGTGCTGGGATGCGCTGTTGGAAAAGTCGCGCATACTTTCGGCATTCCTGCAGGCTGTCACTCATCAATGTTGAGCTTTAGGCACGGATGATGACACGGAATAGACACTTAGGGCAAAGTTCAAAAGGAATCGCTTAAGTTACTCGGAATACTTACTTTGACTTTTGTGGATTTATGAAACAAGAGAAAAGTTAATGAATATAACACTGAGGGATTGTGAATAACATTTGAAGATGTTAAACGATATTTTTTAGGAAGGCGAACGTTTTCAAAGAAACATCGGTCATTTTCGAAGCTCAACCTGAGGAGATTTGTCGACTTGTGTCCACACACAACAAAACGATTTTACGGTTCTCCTACCTAGCACAGCTATCCTGTCCGACAAGTAGGTAATGTAGGCTATATTCAGACAAAGTCGTTGTACGCACAATTTCAATATCGTGACTCTGGAAAAGCTATACAAATAACAAAATTGGCATCGATATCGAACGTTCCTGACGGAAAATGCTAGATGGGGCGGTTGCTAAGGTAACCTCCTCACGCCAACGGCACTATTTTTCAGTTGTTGCTAGATCTGATAAGGTAGCGGCTGGAAGTTAACGAGAATTATTTATATTGGTTATTAAATTTCCCATTTATTTTATTTTATTAATGTCTACTCCCACCCTACCCTAAACTCAACCTCTACAGTAACGTAAAAACTTAGTTGTAGCGAATATTATTTATTTACTAAATTACCCAATAAATAGTATTTTTTAACGTCTACCCCTACCCTAATCCTAAACCCAACTGTCACAGTACTGTAAAATATTAAATATAAAAATGATGCTATATTGATGTGCGTATCCGCAGCTGTATCCTATAGACTTTACCATGCCAAAGGCATATTTTTTGACATTTTTATTGACTGCATATTTTTTTACATTTAATAAATAAAATAATTCTCGTAAACCGCCGCATCTGATCTAGCAACCACTCGATGTTAATTAATTAAAATACCCAATAAATTGTATTTTTTTTAACGTCTACCCCTTTGGTCTAAGCCCCAACCCAACCCTAAACCCATCCGTCACAGTACTGTAAAATATTAATTATTGTTATACAGTGTCACAAAAACGATGCTATGATGTATCCAAAGCTGTATCATATCTAGACTTTACCCACATATTTTTAAATATGAAATCTTTAATATATAAATATATAAATATATTTAAGAAAACATTTTTAAAATCTGCTGTTTTGGAAAAGTTTAGCTGCTTTGAAGCAGGACTGGATCAACCAAAATTTAGACAAGATGTCGTGTCCATAAAGAATTTCAAGACTTTAAGAAAATGCAAAAACAATTTCCAGAAAACTGTTATTCTGGCCAATAGTCATTTTTAATAAAATAATACATTTAATAAAATGCCTAAATGACATTTAGAAATGTCAATAGTATAAAATCAATGTTTAAAATTTAACAAACAAAATAAACACACACGAAACACTTAATAAATCACCTCATGTACACTAGTGCAAGTATAAGTAGCGGTTTATGTGTATTTGTAGCCCTCTAGTGGTCAAATCGAGTAGCACGCAGAGGGAATGGATATGTCCAACACACCAATACTCGGAGGCGGATTTAACCAATATGCGAGGTAAGCTGTCGCTTAGGGCCCCAAGAAACCTGGAGGCCCTCAACAAATCCCTTTAAGTTTTTATAAATTGTATAAAATGTGGTTTTCTGTCATATTTTGTATGGTGAGGGTCTAACAAATAAATTTGTAATGTAATTATTACATTCGTGTCTCTCCTACTCCCAATCATGGACCAGTCCAGCAGCCAAATCAGGTGAAAATTTTGTTTTAAATATGAAATAATTTTTATTTGATGTAAATTCATTTTAAAATGACTTTTTTAATTATTTAAAATGTAAAGACTGCATTAAGATACACATGAATAGTGATAAAAGACAGCAAGCTAAAAACAAAAGTAAAATTAAAAATAAATACATTAAACTACAAAGGGTGCATATTAGGACTGCTGGGCCCCATGGCTGAAATTGCTTAGGGCCCTCAAATCAATAAATCCACCCCTGCCAATACTCAAAACTAAACTACACCCATGATCTCATTATCAAGCCATAAACGAACAGTTTTCTGTTACTCATTTGATGAATAAATATTTAGACATTTAAAAACATGCGTGCCAACTGGGAGTGATGGTAGTTTGAGTTTTGATCATTAAGTTTATTAGTTGTTTTCACGGAGTTCAATTGGACCATTATCTAATTTCTCATTATGAGAGAGAAACAGCTAACAGATCTATTCATCAAGGGAAAGACTGATCTTCTAATGCACCTCATAGACTGCCTTCAGAATTAATGATCTGTGCTTTATAGTTTTATAATTAGCATGCAATCATTTGCATGCCTTTCTGGGGGGTTTTCAGAGAGATGATTTGTATTGAGGCACAAAGGACATATTGTTTATAAATGATATATATTTCCACAACTCAGCTGTATAGAACACCAATGGTGAGGCGTGCTGTATTGAGCTCAATTGCTCCCTGGTGTTTCTTTGATGTATATTATGCACGCATTTGGAAACCATCTCATAAGCCTTGAGAACACAAGTTTTTGTTTTGAAGTACAAAAGGAAAGTGCACATTGCTGTTTGTTTCCTGGGAACCGATGAAGACATCCAAAAAAATTATAAAAATAAATAATAAAAAAAAGAGTCAGTATCAAAAACATACTTCTGAACGCGCCGTCTTGAGTCACAAACATGCTTCTTTAATTAAGCCTAACTTGAGACATTACGCACTTTTAAAAGGAAAAAAAATCTGTCCTTTGTTTTCTCAATGAGAAGAATATTATTATATACAAGAAAGGCCTAAAATGCGACTATAAATCTTTTAAATGCCTAGAAACCAGATAACACACAAAAAAATTAATAAAGGGATCCTATTATACCCATTTACAAGATGTAAAATAAGTCTCTGATGTCCCTAGAGTGTGTATATGAAGATACCAGCTCAAAATACAGGCCGCAAATAAAGTTTTATAACTCTTTGAAACTGCCCCTTTTAGGCTTTGATCCTAATTGGGCAATTCTTGTAGCTGTCACTTTAAATTTAAATGAGATTGTGCGCTTTTCAAAAAAAAGGGCGGAGCTACAAATTCCTGTGTGTGAGCATAGTGACACATTAAAGAACTATTCAAGACTAACATTCTATGCTAATGAGGGTGAGATCATCACTAATGGGTGGGGCTTTTCATCTGATGACACATACTTAAAGGAGAATGTCAATCAAAGTGTTTCTGCAGACTGTTTTTAATCGAGAGTGATCATAAATTTTTTTTTAAAAGACTCATGGTTTGCCATCTCCATGTTGGAGGAAAGTCTTTACACCAGATGGAGGAGTTCAAGTATCTTGGGGTTTTGTTCACGAGTGAGGAAAGGATGGAACGTGTGATTGACAGGCGGATGGGTGCAGCGGCAGTAGTAATGTAATGTGGTCGATGTATCAGTCTGTTATGGTAAAGGAGCTGAGTCAGTCAATCTATGTTCCTACTCTCACCTATCGTCATGAGCTTTGGGTTATGACCGAAAGGACAAGATCTCGAATACAAGCGGCCGAAATGAGTTTCCTTTGCAGGGTGGCACCCTTATAAATAGGGTGAGGAGCTCTGTCACCCGGGAGGAGCTCGGAGTAGAGCCGCTGCTTCTCCACATTGAGAGAAGTCAGGTGAGGTGGCTCGGGCATCTGTTTTGGATGCCTCCTGGACGCCTACCTATGGAGGTTTTCCAGGCATGTCCCAGCAGGAGGAGGCCTCGGGGATGACCCAGGACACACTGAAGGAACGATGCCTCTCGGCTGGCCTGGGAATGCTTTGGAATCCCCAGAGGAGCTCGAGGAAGTGTCTGGGGAGAGGGAAGTGGGGTTCTCTCCTGAGACTGCTGCTCCCGTGACCCGGATAAGTGGAAGAAAATGAATGAATGAACATTTTTTCTATTAGAAGTGAATTATATTCACAGACTGTTCCCACACAACTGTTTAAACCTCTTATTAAAGTGATTTTTGAGTAATAGGTCCCCTTTAAGAAAACAAATGCACATTTTTCTTATTGCAAAATAGATTTTTATTTTAATGCTAGCTTCTTGTAATCATCACTAAGTAAAATAAAACAATCAGGATATGTCTGTTTATAACAGCCACAGGTTATTTAGATCACTTTGGTCCCTTCTACCTCTCAAATTAAGAAATAAATATATTGTGTGTATTATTCGGAAACATCAGTCCTTCTTCTGAGGGACAGCTGCCTTCAATAGTTCATATATGACAAACACCGTTCCTGAAACAAACAGATAAGAATGATTTGTGATTAGTTTACTAGCCTTATTAATGGGTAATGTAGCTGTTTTTTATGCACAATATCTGTTAAACGCAGTTATTTTAAATCACACTTGCAATACATTTTTTTAAACAGAATAATTTTACATGCTTTTCAAAACCTCCATTGTTTTTAATTTGTCATTTGCAAAGCTTCATGGGATTTTAGTTCATAGTAAGGCCCAATCACAATCCTATTTTTGTATCCTTACCCCTTCCCCTTGGCCCTTGAAACGGAGTGTGAAGGGGAAGGGCTTCAAATTTACTTCAAAGAAATGGGACAGCACTACAGCACCTGCACACGTCATCGCAATCTCTTTTTTCATACGAGATCGACGGTCGAGACTGTTGTAATGAGTCCAGTTGCGTTATTTTTTGGTATTTATCTGTAGGAAATCACTGAAGGCAACAATATCATGTTTTCATAACAATATAAAGTGTCAATAAGATTGTAACTGTACTGTGCATTTACACAGTGTACATCTTCATTATGCAAACACACCAAAAACAGCATTAACATTATAGCAGACACTGTAAAAAGCTCATTCCCAGCCACTAGACTTTTCTGACAGGGTATTCGAGTGTCATCCAGTGGCAAATGTGACAGTATGTTGTGGGACTGCTGTACAGGAGTTATTATTATGGATTATAGATAGCAAAATGTATAGATTTTATTTTAACGGGGGGGTGATGATGACGATGGTAAAACACGAACACCGTTATAAATGTATTAAAGCATATGCTTGTTTGTTGTAGAAATTGATAATAATGACAAAAAATACTAATTTGTGCATCTCCTGACTTACGTTTTGCAGCCCTGCTGCCATTGTAGCTGGTGTATTCTGGGAAATAATCTATCCCCTTGGGTTCAAGTGTGGTCCTGAAAAATCTTAGTTTCAAGGAGTACCTAGCCCTTCCCCTTAGCCCTATGCCTTTAAGTTAAAAAGAATTGGGACACCCCTACCCCTTCATGTGAATGTTCAAAACGAGGGGGAAGGGTTAAGAGGGAGAGAGAACTGGGATTGGGCCTAAGTTGATGGGCTAAATATGCACAGCTAATGTTTTTCAGCCACTGATAAACTTCCAGTGAAAGGTTTATGTGACTATTTTCAATTTCATTCGGTTCCTTTTACAGCATCGATGTTGTAATGTAATTAAAATACAATCAGTTAAACAGACTTAAGCATTCATTTAATTGTTCAAGCATAAAACCAGATGAAAAACGCAAGCACTGTCAAGAGCAGCAGGCTAACGCAGAAACTCCATTGAAAATACTGGGGTAAAATACATTTCCATATTAAGGCAAGAAATTAAATTCAGTGCTTCTTGTCCGTTCTGAGAGCCACTTTATATTGAATATCAATCAAGCAGTGGAGATTACAGATTTTATTTTTAAATCAGATGTTAAATGCAGTGATTTTTATAATGGCATGACAGTTCACCGGAAGCACTTGGGCTGACTGACTTAAATTTAAGTTTGTGTGCATATCCCACTGAAGTTCACAGTGTCATACAATTGTCTGATTTTCAAATATTCAACTTCAAATTGTAGTTAATAATGTTGTGATTCTCGTAGCTGGACAGTTTAGATCAACATTAATAAATGGCTTCATCAAAAACATACACAGTACTATCAAATAACCTCTAACGCAGTGTTTCTCAACTACGTTCCTGGAAGACCACCAGCACTGCATGTTTTGGATGTCTCTTTTGTCTGTCACACCCATTACAGGTCTTTCAGTCTCTGCTAATGAGCTGGTGATCTGATTCAGATGTGTTTGGTTAAAAAGACATGGAAAATGTGCAAAGCTGGTGGTCATCTAATAACTTGGTTGAGAAACAGTGCTCTGAACTCTAAAAAGATCTGTGTTATAGATTTATATAATTTTTTAAAAATCTAATCAATTCCCCTATGGAGAAAAAATAAAAATCACATGATCAATTTCCCACAATGCCCTGCAGTAACATACCCACAACTGTGAGACTCATAGTTGCCCGGTACAGAACAGCATCCCCGACTCCTCCTTTCAGATGAACTGGAACTCCGTTGGCCTCCTAAATAAGAAATATTAACAAACATTTTTATAAGCACACACAAAACAGTAAAACACAAACCTGTGTGAACAAGGGGGAAAAATGCCTATGGTTAGGCCTGTAATGTGTACACAGACTATTAGTAAAGCTGTCAGGGGTCGAATTTTGTGTTTTTGAGCAACTTTGAGAGACTATAATTTAATCACAGAAGGGTGAAGACCGTACCTGAAACAGCTTCTGTTTGTCTGGTACCTTGTTGGCCATCTGCCTGCGGACAGTGCTGAAGATATGCCTTCTGGAAACTTGCTGAAGGGTCTGATAGAGAATAAAAATAAAATAAAAAACCTCAAAAATGCTATGAAACAAACAGACATGGACAACATTAATGTCTTAATTACAAATAAATAAAAGTAAAATAATAATATAGAAGAATGAATTCATATTTTATTTAGATTTGCTTTCATTAAAAAACAAGTTGTTTGTTTTTGTTTCAGACAATAAAGTATCTTGTTATTAATGTTTTACATTTTCAGCATCATTACTTCAGCCCTTAATGTCAAATGAGCCTTCAGAAATCCTTTTAATTTGATGATTTACTACTTATTAAACATGTATCATTATTAATATTAGTAGTAGTATATTTATTCATTCGGCTTAGTCGCTTATTTATCATGAGTCACCACAGTAGAGTGAACTGCCAACTATTCCAAGATATGTTTTACACAGCAGATGCTCTCCCAGATGCAACCCAGTACTGGGAAAAGTAGTACTATATAATGTGTGTAAAACAATACTTTTTTCATAAGTCTTATGACAGTTCTAAAGAACAGCATTAAATTGAAATAATTATATAATTTGTTATTACTACCTATATGCATGGTAATATGCAAAAACGAAAAAATAAAACATCATACTGACCCCAAACTACAGTTTAAGAATGTAAATAAATAAATAAATAAATAAATTAAGAAAAAAAAAAATATTTATTTATTAAACTATAGTTTGGGGTCAGTACGATATTTTATTTTCATTTATATATTTTTTAGAAACATCCATGCATATATATATAGTTTAATTCACAGAATTTCTTCTTCACAGTATAATGTTGTATACTGTCACATTCATAACGCATGTTTATTTTCCTCATTTAAAGTATAAAATTTTTTAGATATAATTTTTTTTGATCCCTTAGCTTTGTTCTGCAAAATATAAACAGTTGCTTCAATATAATGTTAACATCTACTTTCTATGTGAATTTATGTTTTGAGTTTTCTGCAAACGTCCAAAAATCCATAACGCAAGAAATACTCATATATATATATATATATATATATATATATACACACACACACACACACACACACACATCATAAAGATACATAATCATCAACTTTATGAATGACTCATGACTTATGGAGATTTTCTTTTCAATTTTACAAACATTTTACATTTACCAGGCTCACATGATATATTTAAGGACTATATTACATACAATTTGACTCATTAAATCAAAGGTTTGCATTTTTAAATCACATACGAATTTCTTTCCTTTATTCAATTTTCATCACCGTTTTCGAATCAACAGGTTGTGGTGATTCTTTTGTGTTTGTATAGTTAATTTATTAGAGCTAGGCTACAATTATTGCATTTTTTTTATTAAACTATTCGGATCAATTCCAATCAAAAGTCCAAAAGGCTGAATCTGCTGTTTACACATGTGTGGGCAGAAAGAGGAAACAAAACTATATAACGTTATACACAATTTACAAGCATTTAATGAACACAAAAACGCTCCAAACAATTAGAACATATGGCGACCGTCGTATATAAACTACTAAAACACCATTAATAATCATATTTACGTTTATATTTCATATTTATATTTTCAGTTTGTAGACGTGCAAAACGCCAAACTCCTCATGACTCCCGCTTTCACTTCTCCCCCTACCTCTAAACTCAGCATAAACAGTAACATTTTATGTCGAACCAACCCCAATGCGCAGATAATCATTTATAAATCATTATATTAATATTAAACGAAGCAGAAAATTCTTAATACTTACCAGAAAGTGTCGAAACATTTTCACAAAGCGGCTGACTGGAGTTTCAGGACTGAAGCTGCGTGACTGAGAAAGAGCGCGATGATCGCCACCTGCTGTTCAGGAGAACAACTGCGCGGGTTTTATTTATTTATTTTTCACTTTATCCGCGTCAAACACAAACTAAACACAGTTTACAACAAAATCATAAGTCCAAGGCACTCGATAAGTAAGAAAAAAAATCAAAAAGCCTTTATTTACTATGGCAATAGTCTTGTGATTTTTGCAGTTTATCTTTATGAATCCCTTATCCAAAGACCACCGACACAGCCCTGAAGCACTTTTTGTTTGATTTTGGATTTTAAACAGAATTTACATTCATACATGTATAAAAAAAAAGGTTTCCTCAGTGACAAGATGAAAGCAAGTCCTACCAGTGCTAATGCTAAAGCTACAGAATGTTGTTGGATTGACTGTGAACTGATAATTTGTAATAAATACAATATACTTTTTACTAAAATAAATCATGCTGTATTAGCATAATATAACCTATAGTTTTGCAAAAACATAATTGGATAATTCAGGTAACTAGTTGTAAAAATAGATCAATTCAAATAGTCTATAGGCTACTTTCCATAGTGAAATAAAAACAGTTTAAACCAGCATAGGCTTGTTGGCTTATTTTAGCTGGTCGACCAGGCTGGTTTTAGAGGGGGTTTGGCCATTTCCAGCCTGGTCTTAGCTGGTCAGGCTGGGAGATGACCCAGCTTGACTAGCCTAGCCAGGTTGGGAGCCCAGCCAAAGCCAGCTATGTCCAGCTTAAACCAAATGGCCAAAACCCTTTTAAAACCAGGCTGGTCAACCAGCAAAAAAACAGCCAACCAGCCTAGGCTGGTTTAAGCTGGATTTCTCAGCAGGGTTGTTGAGTTGTTCAAAAATACTACATTATTTACTGTAAATACAGCATTTTTTTAGTGAACAAGTTTATGGATGTTCATTCGCTCTTCATCTTTATCTCTTCACAGCTAGGACAGAACCCTAAGTGTAATTAGTTATAAAATCTAGATCCTATGCTAATGTAACCTATAATCTTTCCTAAAACAGTTTGTGGTGTAAAATATTAAACACTCAGATGCTCTTAAACCTCATAAATGTGTTTATACAGTAGAATGTATTTCTCATTTTTCATAAGCAATGTGCTATCGCTGCTTTTTTTTAGTGAGCTGCATCCACAATTGTTGATTGTCAGGTCTTTGTCAATCACATGTTTATTGTGATAATCATTATTCATAATTTTGGGGTGTTTTGGAGGTGTGTGTCAGGAAATGTTTTCCTCCACCGGCATCACTCAGTGACCTGAACACTATTGTATCTGTCATTCCCAAGACGAACTATGATGTATTGGCTGCAAAAGGAGGAGCTACACCATACTAATGAATTATTGTGGTCTAAAAACAGGCATTTCAGTTTCCATACAAAGATGTGAATTAAATGTTTGCACAAAACTGAAATATTGCATAAAACATTAGAGATTAAAGCACTGTTTCCATCCACTGAATCACAGAAAACAAAATCATCACTTCCTGATATACTGGTGCCAAAAATCAAAAAGAAAAACTGAAGCCACTGGGAGCATTTTGTTCTTATTTAATAAATTACAGAAGATGAAAACGACAAAAGAAATTTCCAAAGTGTGCATGAAAATAGGTGTATGGAAACATTCAAAAAGGGAAAAAGCATAATAGGACCCATTTAATAAAAATAATATTATAATAATAACTTTTTTCAATGCAGTGTCAATACAATTTGCTTCCATATCTAATTTTATTTTATTTTTAAGTGGAACAGAAACTAAAGTAAAAAAAATAAACAAAAATTTTACAATAGTATGAACTGATAAATTGTTGAGGCTCCAACCAGCGACCTTCTTGCTGTAAGGTGACAGCACTACCTACTGCGCCACTGCATCGCCTCAATTCGCACACTATCTGTCCTAAATAGTACTTGAAATTAGAAGTAGTACATCCCAAACCATAATATGTTGGAAAGAGTATGCCAAAGGTTTCCAGATGCTTTACTTTTCTAGCCAAAATTCTAAGTGTAGAAGCGTCCATACTATAACCGCTAATATTGACCACGATACATTGAGTGTTGGACGTGGATTTGATTAAAACTTGTACTTGTGTGATTAAAAGTGCAAATAAACTACAAAGATGACTGACGAGTGAGACCAACCGTCAAAAATTGAGAGGCTTTGGTAAAGTTGTTTAAATGACTGCATGAAAGACTAGTGAATGGCAGATTATCCTGCATAGAGATGACTGACAGGGGACGTACTTAACATAATGATCTGTTAACGAGGAAGTAGTCAAAAGCTTGCATACTCTTTTGTTACGCACTCTGGGAGATGGTGCTGCGTCCCAATCCGCATACTTATACAACGCACTAAAAGTATACTTTTTTTGTGAAGGAAAAATACATACTTTTGAGTGTGTAACAGAGGAGTATGCAAGCTTTGGGACACGCTACTTCCTCATTAACAGATCGTTATGTTGCTTAGTTATGAGCCCTGTCAATCCTCAACACATCGTCCACATTTCTGTCGTATTTAATTTCCTACCTTATTGGAGAAGCAGCAGCAGGTTAATCCGCCATTTACGAGTCTTTCATGCAGAGAAATCTCCTCAGGGGTTTGGATAATTCTGCATTCAGACATTAATGTCCAAACACGTCTTTATAGAAGTTCAGTATTGATGTTGCAGATGAAATATAACACTGAACACGCGATTTAAATATTTTCTAGTGGGTAAGATATTAATTAACAGTCATTCAAACCTCTTTACTTGACGGTTGGTCTCGCGCGTCCATCATGTTTGTAGTTTGTTTACACTTTTCACTTGTGTTTGTAGTTCTAATCGATTTCACGTCGAACGCCTGGCTTAAGATGAACATAGCTGGTTTTGACTGGTCAAGCTGGTTTTAACTGGTTTAAGCTGGTCATTTTCCAGCCTGACCAGCTAAGACCAGGCTGGAAACCAGCCTGGAAATGGCCAAAAACCCCTGTAAAACCAGGCTGGTCAACCAGCTAAAACCAGCCAACTAGCTTAGCCTGGTTTTAGCTGTTTTTTTCCGCAAGGATAGTATGCGAATTGGGACGCAGCACGGGTATAGCTGAAACACAGGGTTGTAACCCTACCAATTCCACGAATCAGGAATAAAATAGGGGTCATGTGACATTTTCAGTTTCCTTAACAATCACATGGGGAGATTTTCCAGTCAGTCTTGCAATCTCCCCACGACACAAAATTAAATTCTGAGATAAAAAAGTAAAAAAAAAAAAACAAGATAATACTTAGTTTAGTACCTCTACGGTTGTAGATGATGTTGTATGAGTTATATCAGGTCAAACTGTAGTCTTCTAGTAAAGAATGGTGTATCAACCTCTTGCTAATTTCAAAGCACCATGCTAACACAGCTAGCTAAACAATGGGTGACACTGGCGGGGTAGGTTTTATAAACATACTTACACACACATATGAATGTGCACCTACAGACATGCACAAACACACACAATATGCACATACACTTCCAATATCCACGTATATTGTACTGTATTGTTGCAGTCATTTAATTACAATAAAACTGTTGTTGTGGCATATCACTTGTAGTATCCTTAGTTTTTGTGCATTTTGTCTACCTGTTACAACTTACTCCAGCATGTGTTACAATCTACCCCAGTAGTAGGGTACTGTAGGTAGTTACAAATGAACACTTTGTATTTGTCATCATCTCACAAAGTCTGTGATATAGTTTAAGAAATTTATATTGTTGACATTTGTAGTAGACAAATGTGGGTACTTTGTCTAAAAGTTTCAGTCATGTAGCTAAAAAAAAAGGTAGTTTTAGGTGCCAAAGAAAAATTCTGTTACAACCATCCTTGATCTCCCCTATATACTTTTCTTTCACAAAAAAAGTATATACTTTTAGGGCGTAGTATGCGAATTAGGATGCAGCGTTTGTTTCTCTTCTTCTCACATGCTTCAACTTCTCATGTTCTGTTTGACTATCACTCAAACCTTCCCTGCAGAACCAGTTTATGTTGAATGGGTACATTTTTAGCAATCATTAGTAATATATTGTATGGGTCAAAATTATAGATTTTGTTATTGCCAGATACTTTGTTAATTTCCTACCACAAATAGGTACATTAAAACTTATTTTTTCATTGGTAATATGCATATTGCTAAGTACTTAATTTCTACAATTTTAGTTAGTTAGTTAGTTAGTTTATTTAAATAGCACATTTTTTACAACACAACGTTGCCCAAAGTGCTGAACACAATCAATGCTATTAAAATAAAACCTACATCACGTACATAACAATTAAAACATAAGACAAACCCCTCATCATTAAAAAGGCTCAAATGCTGAAGAACACAGGTGGAGTTTCAGAAGCTTTTTAAAAACAGATAGAGCTGGAGCGTGTCTGACGTGGGGTGGAAGCCCGTTCCAGAGTTTTGGGGCTATAACAGCGAAAGCTCGATCCCCACTTCGCTTACACCGGGACCTTGGTACCGAAAGAATAAACTGATCAGAAGACCTTAGTGACCTACCAGGATTATATACCTGTAGGAGGTCTGATAAGTAAGGTGGTGCCAGATCATTTAAGAATTTAAAAACAAAAATTAATAGTTTAAAAACAATCCGTGACCTGACAGGCAGCCAGCCCAGAGAGGAAAGAACTGGGGATATGTGTGTGAGTCCCTGTCAGAAGTCTCGCAGCCGCATTTTGGACTAATTGCAATCTATTTAGGGCATTTTGACTAATACCCACATATAGAGAGTTGCAATAGTCAAGTCTTCCCAAAATAAAAGCATGAATCACCTTCTCACGGTCATTAAAAGAGAGAAATGGCTTCACTTTTGCCACAAGTCGTAAATGGAAAAAATGGATTTAACAACTGAATTTACTTGTTTGTTAAATTTCAGATCACTATCAAAATGAAACCCAAGGTTTCTAACAACAGGTTTTTGATAAGTTGATAGCTCACCAAAACCTAATAAATGTAGAGGGTTAGGATCACCAAACCAGACGAGCTCAGTTTTTTCCTCATTGAAATTAAAAAAATTTGATGACAGCCAGGTCTTAACTTCGACTAGACATCTCATAAGGGAGTCAAGGCTATTTTTATCATTATTTTAAAGGTGATTGCCATCAAAAAGACGTTTTAGACAACCTCAAGTAAAGAAAAATGTGTATCAAATGTCCTTTGTGCCGACTGCCTCTAGACTTTTAAATACTGGGTTCTAATATGTAAAGGGTTTTAAATAGAGTTTTCAGGTGATATATGTGATGACATTGATTGTATTTGTGTTGCTTGTTTATTCTGTGATGAGTGTAATGTGAACGCTGATGTGGTTGTGTGGTGAAGCCAAAGATAAATTTCCACTTGTGGACAATAAAGAAAGTAAAAAAAGTAAAGTAAAGTGATTTTCACAATTTTTAGATTTTTTTGAACCCTCAAATTCCATTTATATTGTAAATATTCATATCTCATCCAAATATTGACTTATCATAACAAACCATACATCATACATTAAACCATTCACACTTAGCTGATGATTGAGTATAAAGCTTGTTTGGCATGCTGTCCCGAGAGAGAGCCCTGAGCTCAAAAGGTCCTTGAGCAATGGGCTCCCTCCCATTTGCAGGGTGAAAGGGGAGCTTTGAGCTCAGGTAGGTCTCGAGAACTCCCCCTTTTGATAAGAGCTGATGACAGAAAATGATTGCTATAAAGAGATACGCTGCTGGATGAGAGTTTGACTGTAGGGCTAAATTTAGATTGATCAATTAGCTTGTAGTGCATGTTTTTGGAATGTGGGAGAAAACTGGAGAACCCGGGGGAAACCTACGAGAGCACGGGAAGAACATGCTAACTTTGCACAGAAATGACAGCCGGCCTGTTAAAGCACTAGAACCAATGACGTTCTTGCTGTGAAGCAACAGTGTTAAGCACTGGGCCACCGTGCCGCCCTTTTAAAGGAAAGGTGGAGGATTAGGGGTGGAAGGGAATCTTCAAATCGAAGATGGCTGTAGTGAGAAACCTTGGCTCTTTACAGTGGGCTAGGAATACATAGTTAATGCAGAACCAGTCGTGTTCAATCATAACCACGTGATCCTCTCGAAATTTCTCTTAGATGACGTAAAACATCAATTTTTTCCCCTTTTGTCAGTGCAGTGCAATTCCAATTCGCTTCCACAACAAATAAACAGAAGTAATAATAAAAATAAAACATTTGATAGATTTAAAATAAGCATGAACTGATAAATTGTTCAAAATAAGAATGCAGACCTGATATGATTTCATGAAGACTGTGTTTATTCTTCAAATACACTTTGTTTCTCTTCTTCTTGCATGCTTCAACTTCTCACGTTCTGTTTGACTTCTGTCACTCAAACTTTCTTTCCCAGCAGAACAGCAAAACCAATCTCACTGTATGTTGATGGCCATTTTTTTGCAATAGTCAATAATATATTGTATGGGTCAAAATGATAGATTTTTCTTTTATGCCAAAAATCATTCGAAAATTAAGTAATTTTTATGTTCCATGAAGATACTTTGATACTTTACTACCGTTCATTCATTTTCCTTTGACTTAGACTCTATTTCAGAGGTCACCACAGCAGAATGAACCACCAACTATTCCAGCATATGTTTTACACAGCAGATGCCCTTCCACCTGCAAGCCAGTACTGGCACATACACTCTCACATTCACATACACACACATACTCATACACTACAGCCAATTTAGTTCATCCAATTCCCCTATAGCGCATGTGTTTGGACTGTGGGGGAAACTGAAGCACCCGGAGGAAACCCACACCAGCACGAAGAGAACATCCCAGCCGGGACTCACACCAGCGACCGTCTTGCTGTGAGGCGACAGTGCTAACCACTGAGCCACCGTGCCAACAAATTTCCTACCATAAATATATCAAAACTTGTAACGTGTATTGCTAAGAACTTAATTTGCACAACTTCAAGGCAAATTTCTCAATATATTTTCACTTTTTTTAACCCTCAGAATAATTTTGTTTCTAAATATTTATATCTCATCCAAATATTGACTTATTCTAACAAACCACGCATCAATGGCAAGCTTATTTAGCCAGTTTTTAGATGACGTTAAAATATCAATAAAAAAAATCAGACTTTTTTTTTAAGTTCTAGTCAAATTTTTTTCCACACTTCACACACTGTTTTGTCCCTGAATTCAAAATTCATTGAATTAATGTGGAATTATAAAATAAAAATAGGCGGCACGGTGGCTCAGTGGTTAGCACTGTGGCTTCACAGCAAGAAGGTCGCTGGTTTGAGTCCTGGCTGGGCCAGTTGGCATTTCTGTATGGAGTTTGCATGTTCTCCCCGTGTTAGCGTGGGTTTCTTCTGGGTGCTCCAGTATCCCCCACAGTCCAAATACATGCGCTACAGGTGAATTGAATAAACTAAATTTGCCGTAGCGCATGAGTGTGTGTGTGTATGGGTGTTTCCCAGTTTTGGGTTGTGACTGGAAGGGCATTCCCTGCAAAAACATATGCTGGAATAAAGGGACCAAGTCAAAGGGAAATAAATGAATGAATGAAAATAAGAATAATAATATAGAGGATTTAGGATTTTATAATTTAGACATTTCGGAAACGCGACAGTGACATGGTGAGCTATCAATTTGAGGTGAGTCTGGCCTGTGGAATCAATCAGTTCTTTGAATACAGGGACACAGCTGTACTTTCTGTGAGATTTGAAGGGCTCTTATTTTGTAATTAAGCAAAAAGAAACAGAACAAAATGACGATCCATTGTTCAAAATAAGAATGTAGATATATGTTATGATTTGATATAGACTGCGGTGAAACATTGATTCTTAAAATACTTTTCTTCTCGCATGCTGCAACTTCTCATGTTCTGTTTGACTTCTTTCACTCAAACCTTCTTGACCAGCAGTGACCCGTATGCTTCTTCTCTTTCTTCTGATGTTTATAGGCAATGGGCAAGCCAAAGTTGCAACACAGGCTCATTCTGAAAACGTAGCTCTATATACATTTCTGGAGATCATGAATTATGTAGCCGGAAGTACGTATGGCTGCATTTCGTCTTTAAAATGAACGCTATGGGGCGGTATGGCACGGTCCCTTTCGTGCTTACTAGCTGACTGTTTACCTCCATGTGGACAGCTTTTCCGCTGTTACCAGTTTGCTCAGTGGCTCGCCATGTATGTTGGCGGACTTGAGATGCAGAGAGGAGTTGACCGCGACAACTGGGTTCCAGTCCGGTGAAGAACGATTCCAGAAAGCAGGTAAGACAAAAACAAAAGTAAAAAAATTAAATAAACAAGTAAATAACAGAGTGAGAATGTGGTAAAATCTGAAAACGTGGTAAAAATCAGACGAGGGCTTTTCTTTTTCTGGATTGCTTTTGAAAGCTGCGGTTGGGTTTAGGGAAGGGGGTGGGCAAGTCAATCAGTGCTTTTGAAAACACTATTGGTTGGGTTTAGGGAGGGTGGGTGGGGGGGATCAGTCAGTCATTCAGTCAGTCGGTCGACAGCGGCCTCTGGTGGATTTATGTGAGAACAGCAGGCACGAATGGCACTCGCAAGAGAAATTTGAGATCTGAAAAAGCATACACAGCTCTAGTGGATTCCTGAAAACAAACCACAGGTCCACAGCTCAACAGTTCCCGAACCATGCAAGCCAGTGGCGACAGTGGCGAGGAAAAAAACGTCACCAATTGGCAAATGTGAAGAATTAAAAAGCCTTGAGAGAAACCTGGCTCAGTTGGGCAGGACCATTTCTCCTATGGCCAAACATCTTGTGCATATATAGGGGTACGTTTTCAGAATGAGCCTGGGTTGCAACTTTTGGACGCATTACCACAGATTATGCTGGAATGTGGAGTGATAACGAGAGAGGAAGAGAGAAAAATATATGTATATTCTCCTTAAATTTCCTGTGTCTTTAAAAAAATACATTAATATTAATTTTATATTGCATAATATTAGTTCTAACATCATCTTGTTTCCATCTCTATTCATCTTTGTTTCCAGCATGTCTCTCTCTTTATTATATGCACTACACTCTTCAGTTATTGAATTTTTCTCCACAGTCCCGTATGCTTCATTGATCGATCTGCTGTTTGAATCGCTGGAAAAATCTGCGCATGCGTGCTTCATCTGCGCAGCCGCACTGCAGATCCTCCTGCTTGAACTGGATTTGCGCCTGGTTTTATCGGTGCGTTAGGATGCAGGGCAGATGTAGAGACCCTTCAGTCAGGCATACTACACTGAAATCATCCGACACGCAGGCTTATTCAGCATGGATCTCAATTCACAAGGAGGACAACATTCTCTGTGGATAAAACAGGGAAAGTGAGCTGAAAAAAAACATGGCTTATTGCATGGAAAGAAACTTTTTCTCATTCACATTAAAGTCTGTGTGAGCCAGAAGCTGCAACCGTTTTTTTTTTCATATTGGGATGGAATGATGTCATCGATGATGCGCAAAATTCAGATGGAGGGCAGGAAGTGACTCTTCTAGGAATCACTATAGCCCCGGGCAGATCATGTAATTTTGTTACCATTTCCTTCACGTAGGGTGTCTTGGGGATTCTTAAACAACAAATTGGCATCGTGACACAAGATTCAATCTTTTCTTCTCATGTATTGTGGCATAGTTCACGACAACCGATACCATGCTTGCCTCACGACACCATCGCAGAAAGTCTAGCATGTTTATTTTTTCTTGCTCTTCATGACGAGTTCCATCATGTGGGCGAGACTGAGCAATCGGAGCACATTATTTCTCGGTTATATCAGCAAGTGCTGTTAATGCGCTGGTCAGACCATTTAGAAACAGGCAATTAATAATAAAAATGAACGTAAAATTTTATATCTCATTCAGCTGTCCCCCTCCCACTTTTAAAATGTCCGCTATATGCCCCTGGCGGTGAATGTTTGTTGATGGTAAGTTCATCGACCGAACGAAAAAGAAATGCAACCCCTGTGACAAAACTAGACGGTAATTATTGTGGAGCACTGTTTACCCCTGTAAAAATAAATACATAATAACGTAAACTAGACATGTGTCTACGCTTCTGCATGCTTTCATCTGTTAATTGGTAATTTCTGAAAGATATCCGCGTGGGGAACACTAGTAATTTATAATAAACATGTTTTGGAACCACACTATAGTAAAGTGTATAATGTGTACAACTCTACTACAGTATTCGCTAGCATTAAGTAACAAAGTAAACAGATAAACTGTAAAAGAATACTGTAACTTTAGTGTAAGGTGCATTGTGATGGTGCCATTAATGCGCTGCTCAGGTAAACCTAAAAGAGGCTGCACATTTACTTATGGGTGGGTCACGGGTGTCGCATAATCTGACATTTTGACTTTCGTAACCGACAATAAAAATCATGTGATCTGACCGGGGCTCATCAGAACATCAAAATATTTCTGTTTTTATGTTGTTTATAATTGTTTAAATCAGCCAAAATAAGAAATGCCAAACAGCTTTCATAGACTTCCGAA
>CAIGQZ010034990.1:5650914-5662664 GCA_903798205.1 Danio tinwini | reverse complement strand
CGTAACGTTAACATCAAGATGCGCAGCAGTGGTGAATGTTTGTTGATGGTAAGTTCATCGACCGAACAAAAAAATAAATAAAAATCAACCCTTGCGACAAAACTAGACGGGTATTATTATGGAGCACTGTTTACCCCTGTAAAAATAAATAAATAATAATAACGTAGACTATGTGTCCACGCTTTTGTATGCTTTCATCTGCTATTTTGCGATGTCTGAAAGATATCCGCATGGGGGAAAATCAATAGTAATTTACAGTGAGGGAAATAAGTATTTAATCACACTGTGATTTTTCAAGATCTCCTACTTAGAAATCATGGAGGGGTCTAGAATTTTCAGTATAGGTGCAATTCCACTGTGAGAGACAGAATCTAAAAATAAAAATGCAGAAATCACATTGTATGATTTTTTAACAATTTATTTGTAAATTACTGTCAAATAAGTATTTGATCACTTGCTTTTCGGCCAAACTTCTGACCCTCAAAGACCTGTTATTTTGCTTTAAAATAGTCCAGCTAGACTCTGCTCATGATTCTAATTTAGTAGCACTTGTTTGAGGTCACTAGCTGTCATAAAGACACCTGTGCACCCAACAATCAGTCAAAAGTCTAAGTAGCAACATGGCCAAAACCAAAGAGCTGTCAAAGGACACAAGAGACAAAATTGTAGACCTTCATGAAGCTGAAACTGCTGCGGGGCAATTGCCAAGCAGATTGGTGAAAAAAGAACAACTGTTGGAGCAATTGTCAGAAAATGGAAGAGGCTAATGATGACTGTCAATGTCCTTCAGACTGGGGCCCCACGGAAGATCTCTCCTCGTGGGGTATTAATGATGCCAAGAATGGTCTAGAATCAGTCCAGAATTATGCGGGAGGAGCTGATCAATGCCGTGAAGAGAGCTGGGACCACCGTTTTCAAGGCTATTATCAGTAATACAGTAAGATGTCATGTTTTAAAACCATGCATCGCACTGAAGGTTCCCCTGCTTAAGTTAGCCCATGTCAAGACCCATCTGAAGTTTGCCAGGGACCATCTGGATGATCCAGTGGAGTCATGGGAGAAAGTCCTGTGGTCAGATGAGACCAAAGTAAAACTTTTTGGTCTTAACTCCATTCACCATGTTTGGAGGAAGAAGAATGATGTGTATCATCCCAATAATACCATACCTACAGTGAAGCATGGGGCTGGAAGCATCATGCTCTAGGGTGTTATTCTGCACAGGGGGCAGAATGACTGCACTGTATTAAGGAGAGGATGAACGTGGCCATGTATTGTGAGATATTGGGCAAAAACCTCCTTCCCTCAGTCAGAGCATTAAAGATGGGTTGTGGCTGGGTCTTCCAACATGACAATGACCCAAAGCACACAGCTAGGAAAACCAAGGAGTGGCTTCGTAAGAAGCATATCAAGGTTTTGGAGTGGCCTAGCCGGTCTCCAGACCCATCCAATAGAAAATCCTTGGAGGGAGCTGAAACTCCATGTTCCTCAGCGACAGCCCCAAAACCTGACAGATCTAGAGAAGATCTGAATGGTGGAGTGGGCCAAAATCCCCCCTCCAGTGTGTGCAAACCTGCTGAAGAACTACAGGAACTCTTTGACCTCTGTAATTGTTAACAAAGGCTTCTGTACTAAATATTTAAAATGCTTGACTCAAATGATCAAATACTTATTTCACACAGTAATTTACAAATAAATTGTTAAAAAATCATACAATGTGATTTCTGCATTTTGTTTTTTAGATTCTGTCTCTCACAGTTGAATTGCAATTATGCTGAAAATTCCAGACCCCTCCATGATTTCTAAGTAGGAGATCTTGAAAAATCACAGTGTGGTCAAATACTTATTTCCCTCACTGTATATTAAACAAGTTTTTGAACCACATAGTAAAGTGTGCAACTCTTTGTTACCGAATGCTACTGAATACTGTAATAGTAAACTGATAAACTGTATTAAATATTGTAACATTAGTGTAAGGTGCTTTGTGATGGTGTATAATTATAGCTAGGAAAACTGAAGCCTGCTGAATAATTTATTACACCTGTGTTGTACCACAGCAACAATATAATTACTACGACAGTTTAATTCGAGTAATTACCCATATATGCTTCCAAACACTGGTATTTTTCATGCATACAGTATATACCACCTCGATGACAGTTCAGTAGAAAACTCGGCCCTCTTCGTGATTTAAGGATCATGCCCAACATGTTTACTTTCTATTCAAATTTCCTTTGAGATATGGTATAAATCGCAAAAATACGGACTTTCCTCTGTCTTCCATTCAGTTTTTTACTTCCTGCCCTCCATCTGAATTTTGCATGTCACCAGAACCACGTGATTGAAAACAACCTATATTAAATGAGCAAGCAGTGGGCGTGGCTTGCTTTTTTTTACTACTGCGAGCTGATTGGATGTATTAAAGTAGGCGTTTCATTTAGGAAGATGGGGAAAAGTGTTTGGGGAGAGTTATTACACCCTAACAGACTCCTCCTGCTCATCATTTCTGTTCAAAGCTGACAGCTGAAGGGGCGTGGTTAAGTATGTTAGCCACACCCACTACCTCAGAGAGATGTAATCTGAGAACTTGACTGAAAACAAACAGGGCGTGCATTTTCAGACTTCAATTAAAGATCCCAAGTGCAATTTTTTTTTCTGAATGACATGCATGAATAGTTCACAAATCTAGCTATGTGAGCTAACAAAAACACTATTAGTTTTGATTTCATTTGTACTGCAAGCACTCAGTAAACGGCCAAGTTCATATGGAGGGTGAAAATATCCCAGCAGTTTTACGACGGTTTTCTGGGAACGGACTCTCCAGAATGCTTTATCTCATGAGCGATGTCATCAGCGAGCCGCCTAAGCCTGTTAATACGCATGGATGATCACTCCTCAGTTTGGAATATAGTCTCTAAAGTTGTATTTGATCAGATGGGTGGTCTTCCTTTCTTGCTGTTGTGCGACTATAAAGCAGAGAAACTTCCAATTTAACTTTCAGCCTTTCACAAACAAGCTCTTTTAGCTTGGAAATTAATATACAAACATAACTTCTCCCCACAACAATGTTATATTTGGAACAACTGTAATATTTTGTACAAACATAAAAGCTTGTTCTTAAAAAATTGGTTTGAAGTTGTTGTTTTTTTGGGTGGGACAGGTACTAAATTCCCAAGGTTACCTAATGACTTATGAAGAATTTTAATCACATTTTATTTTTCCTGTATCCCTGTATAGTTCTTACACCTTTTCAAACTTCAAATTCCAGCACTTTTCAAGCACTTTCAAGGTGCATTTTTATGCTTTTCCAGCACCTTACAACCGCAGTAAATTACGTTTATATATGCTGTATGTACTTTTTCACATTTAAATCTATTGTGCTATTTTAATAAAACACTATATGGCATTTTAACTTAAATTGTTGAATACTTTGGAGCATAGATTTATTGGAATAGTTCACCCAAAAATGGTAAAAAAATAAATAAATAAATAAATAAATAAAATAAAATAAAAGTTCAGTTATTGGATGAAGCATTTTTTGTTAAGTCTGGTCTCTTTTTACCTAAAGTTGATATCTCAAAAAGAAGCTTTCAGTCAGATTTTGTTTGGGTGTAGTACCAAACTTTCAAGACCAGTCGCTCATAATATTTCATGTGCATTGCTATTCAAAATTCATGTAACAAATTAAATCCTTAAATGAGTCTGAGAATAATCTTGCTGCAAATGAATGAACTGTTCTTATGTTAACTCTAAATATACTTATGTCCCCAAATATAGAAACCATAGTTTGTAAGCTTTCATCAATAAATTAATTTATTCATTCATTTTCTCTTTGGCTTAGTCCCTTTGTTAATCAGGAGTCTCTACAGCGGATTGAACTGCCAGCTTATCCAGCATATGTTTTATGCAGCAGATGCCCTTCCAGCTGCAACTCAACACGGGGAAACACCCACATACTTTTGCATTTACACACATACACTACAGACAATTTAGCTTATTCAATTCCCCTATAGCGCATGTTAAGTGTGACGTCACGCTAAGGGCTTCCGGGTCCAAGCGCTCTATGAAACTAAATGAGGAGACTCATCAAATGCTAATAATAAACGTTTACAAAGCGATGTAACACTTTCGAAAATCACGATCGCAATATATATATATGTCCATGCCTAATATCTGATGGCCAAAAAATGATAATTTTTTTATAAAATGTTCAAATTTTGGTATTTGTGATGCAGCAAGCCCAGAGATTGTTGTGTACACTATGACTTTATATAAAATTCACTTTAATGTGTGATATGAATAAAAGGTGATCATAAACGAATATTTTGTCAATTCAAATGAGTGGCGGCTTGGACCCGGAAACAGTATTACATACGTCACCATCATGTCACCACTTAACAAGCGGCGTCAAGTGCAATTATGCATTCTGCGTGAAACTTGCATAGATAAAATTTCGGGCTCATATGCGACCAAAACGGTCGTAATTTCGAATCCTGCAATTTTAAATTCAAGCAGGTTCAAGCACTTTGTCCATAATCCAAGCACTTTTCTAACCTTGAAAACACTAGATTAAAAATCAAGCATTTTCCAGGATTTCCAGCAACTGTACGAACCCTGCATAAAGAATTTGCAATGGTCTTTGCTGCTATTCCCCTATGTATTGTCTCACTATGTAAAAATTACTCACATTCAGGAAATATCTCTTTGTTACACCCTAAAGATACACTGTGGGAAAATTGATTTTCTTTTCACCAAAATAAGGCTATACGTTCCTGTGGTGGGGAAGGCGTGATCGAACACCCAAAAAGGGGGGAGAGCAAGCGGAGACACCGGCGGCTGGTCAGTGGTCCAATCATAAATAATCAGTAACACCTGTATTTTCTAGTGATTGGGCCGGAGAGACACCTTCATAAGGGGAGGAGAAGGAGAAGCCGGGAGAGAGGAGAGCCAAGCCTGAACACACACACACACCCAGACTGAGATATCCAGCACAACAAAAATAATAAAGACTTGTGCTTACCCGATATCGCCGACCCTGTCTTCTTCTTCCTACAAAACGAACTTTACTACAGTTCCTTATTTCAGTCACTCATAATTAGTAAACCCTACATCATTTCGTATTGGACTGGGTTCAATTAGAGATTTAAAACCCTGTCAAACATTTTCTTTCCAAGTTTGCACAGGATATAGATCAAAACTGTTCATTTTGTTTGTCACAGCCAGAAACTGTGCAGCATATTTTTTGGAATTGTCAGTTCTAATTTTAGAGAACGCTAATTATTGTCCTTATTCTGTATTTCCACCTGGGGGTACTCATCTCGAGGCCCTCAGACTATGCAGTGCCACTGATGCGATCCAAGACCAGCGACGAGATGATCCCAAGGTTTCTGGACCAGGCCGTATCCTGAGCTGCTGCTGTGGTGGTCATGGTGGAGAGCATGAGACTGATTCCTGTGATGCTCCAAGGACAGACGAGTCTTCGCTGAGGTCCAGCTACTGCGCCTAGACTGCAGCTCTGCACAAGACGTTTGGCCATAGGAGAAATGGTCGTGCCCAACTGAACCTGGTTTCTCTCGAGGTTTTTTAAATTCTTCACTTTCTCCAATTGGTGAAGTTTTTTCCTCGCCGCTGTCGCCACTGGCTTGCATGGTTCGGGATCTGTAGAGCTGCGCATCGATGGATTTGCTCCTCAGTGTTTGGACTCTCAGTAGTGATTATTAAACCACACTGAACTGAGCTAAACTGAACTGAACTTAAACACTGAAAACTGAACTGGCACTGTTTTAATTTACTATAATCGTCTATGTAAAGCTGCTTTGACACAATCTACATTGTATAAGCGCTATACAAATAAAGGTGAACTGAATTGAATTCTCAAAGAAAATATGGTACGAGATGACCAATTTCATAAACAACAAATTATTGCCAAATTTCCGTCTAGAATGCCAACATGTTATTTTTGGGTTTCTGAACTACAACCAAAAAACAGAGAAGGAAGCTTATGTTATTAATCTTTTGATAATATTTACAAAGTACCATATTCACAGATGCAAATTTAATAACCAAAAACAAGTTGATCCTGCTATATTAATTGAATTAAAACATTACACAAACAACATAAAGCAAAGCACTAATAAAAAGCCATCAAAACTGCTTTACTTGAAACCTTCAAGATCTTGTAATCTCACAAGGTCTATCTCTGTTAGCATGTATACTTACACATTGTCTTATATATGTTTTGCTCTGTACACCGCTGACATTTTTCTTTTCCATTTCATTTTGTATTGTTCTAAATGTTGTTCTTTAAGCATTAATAAAAAAATTAATAAATACGCATGGATGAATTAGAAAATGAGCAGTCGGTTGTTTTTTTCGACAGCAGTCTGCGGCGGTGGAAGTGGCATTAATTGATTTTAAAAAGCCTCAATGCAATGGTGACACAAATTTACAGTTCGTCTCCCATCATATACTCGCTCCAAAAGAGGTTTGGCTTTCATTTCTCCGTGGCTAATAATGCCTTAATGAAATGGAAGCACATTTTGAGACCCTGAACCACAAAACCAGTCTGTAAGTCATTCATTTTCCTTTAGCTTAGTCCTTTATTTATCGGGGGTCACCACAGTGGAATGAACCACCAACTACTCCAGCATATGTTTTACGCAGCGGCTGCTCTTTCAGCCGCAGTCCAGTAGGAAACCCACGCCAACATGGGGACTCCACACAGAAATGCCAACTGGCCCAGCTGGGACTCGAACCAGCGACTTTCTTGCTGTAAGGCCACAGTGCTAACCACTGAGCCACCGTGCCGACTTCTAAAAAGTCAATAATAAATTTTTTATTTATGCTAAAAATCATTAGTATATTAATGATTTGGTCCACCGTCTGGTCAGAAAGTGTTGGTGTTGAAGTGTGTGTGTGTGTGTGTGTGTGTGTGTGTGTAAAAATGGTTTTATAGCTAGTGGGTCAAAATTTACCCAAAAGACAACTGTTCTAGCTTAAATGTGTACAGCCTCCTATGAGAATATAAAATAATTACATTTTTTTTGTAATGTTATGGTCATTTTAGGCAACACAGTGACTCTGGTTAGCACTGTCGCCCAGCAAGAAGGCTACTAATTCGAGTCCCGGCTGGGTTAGTTGCCATTTCTGTGTGGACTTTGCATGTTCTTCCCGTGTTGGCGTTGGTTTCCTACGGGTGCTCCGGTTTCACCCACAGTCCAAACACACTAAATTGGCCGTAATGTAAGAGTGTTTGTGTAAATGAGTGTGTATGGGTGTTTCCCAGTACTGGGTTGCAGCTGGAAGGGCATCCACTGTGTAAAACATATGCTGGATAAGTTGGTGGTTCCTTACGCTGTGGTGACCCCTGATGAATAAAGGGACTAAGCCGAAGGAAAATGAATGAATGAGTATCACATCGTAAGAATATCGTTATCGCAATACTTACAATACAATATTGCATATTTTCAGTAGCCTATCGTGCAGCTCTATTTTTGTGGGAACAATCCTTTTAAGAACAAATTTGTCCAAGAAAATTATTCTGTATGGGTTTTCCCTTTAAATTCGGGTTCATTTTCTTATCCAGTTTGCACACTACCTGTTCGAACTGTTACCGTCTGGTCGGCGCTACAGAGCACCAAGCACAAAAACAGATAGACACAGGAAAAGTTTCTTTCCTCAGGCCATCTACCTCATGAGCAGTTGAATATTCCCCTACTGTGCAATAAACGTGCAATACTGTCTCATACGCACTTGTACACAGCACCTTATAACCAGTATATTTACAGCATATCTGTACATACAACTCAACATCCAGATCTTTTTGACTAACTGCATCTCTGTTTAATGTTTATTGCCTTTCTCTTTTCTCATATTTAATTTTGTGTTGTCACTCGTCACTTCATGTACACTGGAAGCTTCTGTTGCCAAAACAAATTCTTTGTGTGTGTGAAGCACACTTGGTAATAACACTGATTCTGATATGTATATTTGTTTTTTTTTTTTTGTTTTAAGCCTAGCTCATTTTATTTTATCTTTTAAACAACCTAATATACCCATATTGTGTCAGAATGTGTTACTGAAAGAAACTAAAAGCATTATATAATGTTATTAATACGATCAAACTCCTACACTGTTAGAACTAAGATATCTAAAACTGTCTCTACTGAACATACTTTATTAACATCATTATGGTTTAAAGAGCCCCTATTATTGGTTTTTGAGAAGGACCTTCCATGTAGTGTGTAACACAGCTCTTAGTGAAGTGAAATATGCAGCTAAAGCTTAAATCTGAAAGTGCACAGTGTTTAAAACGATTGATTCATCTTTAAAAGAGTCGACTAATGTTGGTTCGAATGAATCATTGTGATAACGAATCTAGCCGTTTCGGCGTGACAAGGATACAAAACATAAGCCCCGCCCATTTGGTGCACACAAAAGCCCGGGAAAATTTAATCCCAGTTGAACCAAGTCATAAAGATGCTGCTTAGCAGGATATCATGCCTGTAGCCATGATATCCTACCCCCCCCCCCCCCCCCCACGGCTAAAAGGTCCAGGATTTGTCCTTTTAGTTAATTTATGTAATTTAATACTATATAATATATTTATTATATACTTAATATCATATATTTATATTTAATATATATTGTAATAAAGCGGCGTTTTAAATAAATATGGCCAGTAATTCAAATCCCATAGAACCTCAAAGCCACAATAATGTGATGCAATAATGTGACCCACTGAGTGGTAACATTTGAATCTTTGATGCGACATCCATACTGAGCAACGCTATGGGTCGGAAAGAGCAAGTGTGGCAGAAAAGGCAGACAGCGGCGTCATTATCGCAAAATATTAAACATATGTTCAAAAAGACTGCCAAACATGGTAAGGCTAAAGTTACTTAAGTTACTTCCTAACAGATGAAAATTTGTCCCTCCATGAGGTTCTAGGCTAACTGGCCGCAAAGGCTGATTAGCCGGGACGTCCTGTATATTTATTGACTTGCCCAGTACATTGACTTGTCCAGCCTACCTTTGTCCCTATTTTTGCCATTATAATTTTTTAAACAACTGCCCGATAAAGGCTTTAATGGCAAGTGGAATCCTCAGCTGTCAGATGTCACTACACAGCAAAAGGCGCTAATGCCGTCACGTCTGTGTTTTGGTCACTTCATTCGTTTTATTCTGATCAGATATAAATCCAATCGCTCAAACCACTTCAGAAGGTGATCTGGGATGCATTCCAGATGAAACTGGACAGGTCTAATATTTTTTTAGACAAAATTTATATAAATAAAATAAATTATAACCTGGAGAAAATCTGAGCTGCGCCTGAAACACCTGTAGGTGCGCTTTTACAGCCAAAGTTCTTTTTAAAAACGTTTATAAGCATAAAACATGTGTTCTAACTTTTCAGGCCTGTAGCCAGGGGGGGTTCAGAAGACCCACCCCTCACTGACAAAGGTCCAGAATTTGTTCCCTACATGCTCATTTGTCCTATTTTGGCCATCATAAATATTGAAAATAATCCATCAAAAAAGACTTTAGGACCAAGCGGAGTCCTCTGTCGGCTGTTGCTTTAGTGGGACTATAATCTGATGTAGAAGAAGTCTTCTTTCTTTCACTACTGTATTGTTTTTAAACAGAGAAAACATTTGCAGGTAACTTTTATTCTAAATCTTGGACCTTATTCCTGAAATAAAAATGAGCAATGAAAAGGTGTGAAGCACCAGAAGCGGAGCACATTAAACTAATTTGTATATATTTTGGCTATTGTTGATATCCAGGAATTCTCAAATGTACTTTTTTTTACCGAAGAGACTAGAAAAATTCTGAAGATTATTATGATTATTATTATTATGTTTTAATGATTATTTTTTATTGAAATGGCCACATTGTGAATGAGAACAGTTGAATGTGCTGGCCAGTTTGTTTTTTTGTCTAATAAATGACAGTAGGCTACAGTTTTTTACTTTAAAACTTTAACAGATTTCTACTTTTTCCTAATGATATATGATGTAATAAATTTGTATTTTACTTTTCTTGTTTTAATTTTTCTTTATTGCTAATTTTTGGGAAATATTTTTAGTACATCAAAAAGTGTGGTTATGATGTCATCTGACTAGCTAATCCAGCAAAAAAAGTACTGCTTAAAATGTCACTAAATGCAGTATTTAGTAGCTGAGGCGTAGAACTGCAAAAAGGTCCACTTTTTGAGAAAAAAAAAGAACCACTCCTTTCACCAGGCTGGCTACGGGCCTGTATATTATTGGAAATGTGATTGAAAGTTAGTGTTATTTTCATTACCCAAAGATAAAACTGTGAAGAGTCAGTGGTTGAGGTTTATTTTTGCAAAAATACCTCAGCATTATAGCCCCAGCCTTGTAGATTCCAGAAGCAATCGGACTGCACATGCTTCGTCGGCCGTTTGTTAAAGGAAGGATCAGAAAAGACTATTGATGTAAGGGACTTTGGCAGTACATGGATCAGTGGATCATGGATCAGTTTCTTCCTCCATTTCACAAGTAAGTGCATCGCCATAACTGCCTGCTTGTTTTCTCTAGCTTTCAAGTTATGTATTTAATTGTGTTTTGTTACTTGTAACTGCTTGCACTGTATCTGGTTAACTCTTTATATTCTCATATCGCGTCTAATGCCGCTTTGTTTATCCCTTTAAAGTCTAGTGCTATTTTGGGATTTCCCCCTTGATTTTGCCTACCCAAATTTAAAAGCTTCCACATGCAGAGGTGTAAATGCAAAAATTTGGTATTATTTTAAAGAAAACCCCTTGAATTTTTATAAAACACTATTGAAAGTATTTAAAATAACTCTATATGTTGTCTGTGTTATAATAAACACCTAAAACAGAGGCGTTTTTTTTTTTTTTTTATAAACTCAAAGTTGAAAGTGTACCTTTTAGGTTCTGTGTGGTCTTTGTTGCTGTAAATAATTTTGCTGGTTCCTGCACATGTGTGCAATCAGAGGAAAAAAGAAAAATATCTCTACCATTAACTATGCAAAAGTTATTGTATTCCAACTGATGAGAGGTGCTATACCATTTTTTATGTATTTTCCGCCTACCAAATTTTGAAAGCCTTCCATATCCAAATGCATTGCTATAAATGAAAAACTCCAGTGTAATTGAATAGAAAACACTTTGAATTTACATAAGAAACTGCTGAAAGTAATAAATAATACTTTTATATTTTTCTGTTTTATTATGAACCACTTCAATATTGGGCGATTTTTTTTTTCTAAAATGCTTTTTTGAAAGGGTGTAGATTATCTCACGGAAGGGATGAACAGGCTCACATGATCCCATCCACATCAATGGGATGGCCGTCGAGCCTGTCTCATCCTTCAAGTTCCTGGGGACTCACATCTCCAAGGACCTTTCCTGGACCAACACCTCCAGCCTGGTCAAGAAGGCTCACCAGCGCCTATTTTACTTAAGGCAACTTAAGAAGAAGCAGCTGTCATCAGCCGTCTTGGTGAACTTCTACCGCTGCACAATAGAAAGCATCCTGACGAACTGTGTCACAGTCTGGTATGGAAGCTGCTCTGTTGCGGAGCGTAAGGCACTGCAGCGGGTGGTGAAAACTGCCCAACGCATCACAGGGACCACACTGCCAGCCATAGAGGACATCCAGAGGAAACACTGTCTGCGCCGAGCACGCAGTATTCTTAAAGATTCCTCTCACCCTGCTCACAGACTGTTTTCTCTCCTGCCTTCTGGCAGGCGCTTCAGGCTCCCC
>CAIGQZ010034990.1:5593273-5608352 GCA_903798205.1 Danio tinwini | reverse complement strand
TGTGTGTGTGTGTGTGTGTGTGTGTGTGTGTGTTATAGGGTGTATCTTAATAATAATAATAATAATAATAATAATAATAATAATAATAATAATAATAATAATAATAATATTGCTAAAAAGAGGACACAAACTTCCATAGGCATTTGCCATTCTCTGAATCAACATTGTTCTGAACTTTGTGATAAAACATTTTAAAAATAAATTTCAGAGGATTACCATCACATTATTTTGCAAACTGTTATATTCTCTCAGTGGGCCAGCAGGGGGCGCTGTGTGTCTCTACAAACCCAGAACACAACACAACCACTGACAACAGACGTGTTCTTATTATGGGAGATGAACATGTCTGTATTACTTACTGTTTCCTTACTTGGCCAATTAAATGGCAGCTTTTAGTCTCCTTACCATTAGCAGTTATTCTTTTTAGGCTTATTGATTTGATTTATTTATTTATTTATGAAAATAAATATCATACATAAAATACTTTTAACAAAAAATATACACATTTCAGCACGGTCGAAAATGGAGTGTGTTGAATAATGTGTGAATAATTCATTCATTCATTTTCTTTTCAGCTTAGTCCCTTTATTAATCCGGGGTCGCCACAGCGGAATGAACCGACAACTTATCCAGCACGATTTTACGCAGCGGATGCCCTTGCAGCCGCAACCCATCTCTGGAAAGATGCCTTAATAATACAAATATATAAACGTTGATTTCAATAGTTTATTAATCATTTACTAACTCATTCTGAATCATCTTAAAAAACACCAACTACTCTTAAATACAAATGGTTTGTTAATAATGCAATACTTAATTTAGTAATGAAAAATAAATCATTAACAAAGTATGAAAGTACAGTTATTAAGCACATTATATATGTGGTTATCAATCAATTAATACAGCATTTGTAGCTGCAGTTTTAAACTGCTTACTAACGCTTATTAATGTAGAGTTAATGCTTAACAGATAATGAATTCACTATTTGCTAATGCTTAATAAGTGGTTCATAGTGTGTAGTTATTATAAAGTGTTTTCATAAATGGTGCTGTTTTAAATTTAACCTAATCATTGAACTTGAGCATCTTCAATTTAAAAAAAAAACAAGGATTTGTCGAAATACCCCATGTTTTCGATCAGTATATTTACTTTTTTCTGCATTGTACGCAAGGATAATAAGTTAGATTTATATGTATTCCCCCAAATTTCAACACAATAACTTATATGGCAACATAAGTGTGGTATGTAATACACATATTGATTGATTGTCCAGGGTAAATCTAGCTTTATACACTGTTGCTACATGTTTTACTAATTTTAATATCACATTATTTATTTGCGGTTTCCAACTAGTTTTATGATCCAATACAACACCGAGAAACTTAATTGCATATACTCTCTCTATAACTTCATTCATATCAATTTGTAAATCTATATTATGACTACTTTTTAATTTCCCAAATAACATAACTTTGTACTTATATTTAAAGGGCACATAGGTTACCACTTTTTCCAGATTTAATATAAGTCTTTTGTGTCTCCAGAATGTGTCTGTAAAGTTTTATCTAAAAACACCCATCAGATTTTTTATTATACCTGTCACAAGTTCCTTTTTTGTAGCATTTATCAGAAGCTAGCTGTTTTTGTGTAATGCGCCTTTAAGGCTAGTCCTTCACGCCCACCGTTTCCACGTGCCTGGCAGCGGCTCCCTCAGCTGCGTCAGACAACAGACAAACACGAAGGAATAAGATCTCACGTAACATTTGTGAGGAAAAACAACAAGTAAGAGCTTTACCAATGAGTATTTCATGCATGTTGTGGAGTTGCAGGATGAGTCACACACAATGTCGTTACAAAGTTCATGCACACACACAAATACACAGCGCTGACAGGCACACACAGACAGCGCGCGTTTAGCTTTGCACGTAAATGTGATGGAATACAAGTTAATCTCCACTGCGGTATGGATATCTGTTATGTTAATGTACAAAATAAACCTGATTTAACGTCCACAAACCGGGATTGAAGCGTCTTTTATGATTGTTCTGACACGCGGCTGTGTTGATGAAGTAAATGGCTGTAATTCATTACACACATGCACTGTTTTAAAACATTTTAAACTTGTAAAACTCACTCTTGATCACATTTGATGATGATTGATGATCCTAGCAAACTGAACAGACCTTTTATTTATGGTTGCTTAGTTTGCTCACATCCTGGTCCTGTGTCTGTTTGATATGATTACACACATTACTACGGAGACATGTTAATACACAGCTGTTAATCAATTCGGTGGGCGGGGGGACCGCACTCCTACGTCAAGTTGCGGTTGGTCTGAAAACCGCTCCAATTGGTCCATCGTTTTTGTGTTGTTAAATTGAAAAAAAAGGACTGAGTGCGTTTATATCACCCCAATATGACGGTCTATACACTACACTTACACATATGTCTGTCCAAACAGCTTGAAAAGTAGATTTTTCACCATAGGTGCCCTTTAATGACAGTTTGTTTACGTCAAACCACAATTTCAATTTCTTAATTTCTGCTTTAATCAACTAATGATTTCAGGCTTGCCTTTGATAGGCTTTGCTAATACTTTGTGTAGAACAGAACACTTATCTTACTACTGTTGCAATTTAAACAATTGCTGCATGCACTGAATATTAAAATCCATAAATACCCTTCAATACCATTGTAACGGTCTTCTCACTAAGATGCATTTTCAGCATCATTATGCCAAACTTGTGACCTTCCTCCGGGTGCTCTGGTATGCCCCGCAAGTCCAAAGACATGCGCAATAGATGAACTGGGTAAGCTAAATTGTCCGTAGTGTATGTGTGTGAATGAGTGTGTATGGGTGTTTCCCAGCTGGAAGGGCATTCGCAGTGTAAAACATATGCTGGATAAATTGGCGGTTCATTCCGCTGTGGCGACCCCAGATTAATAAAGGGACAAAATTATTATCATTAAAAAAAATTATATAAAATGCTAAAATTAATATATAAAGCTTTTGGTATTAACAGTAAACCAACTATAGTAGCTTCATTTCACCTGCACTTCTCCCTCCATGACCCCCAGCAGATGGATCAGCTCTTCTTTGGACAGCTCCATCAGTCCGGCTCTCTTCATCTGCATCCTGCAATGTTTCTGCAAAGGTTTTTTCAGAGTCCCGCAGACATCAGCTTTCTCCTCGCTGCTCTCCTTCTCCTCCTGCGCTCTGCTTTTCTTCATCAGCAGCTCTGCTTTGCTCCCCTCTTTCTCAATGTTGTGTATTTTCGCGAGTGGCTTCAGTGGTCTGTTCTCTGGCCCCTCCATATCACTGGTCCTGGACCTCATCTTCACCTACACATGCAAATAAATATCATTATAAACTAGGGCTGCACAATATATCGTTTGTGCCTCAATATCACATGTGTGCATCCACAATAATCACATTGCAGGATTAGATTATTTATAAAAAAAGATTAAAAGACACTATTATATGTTATTATTTCATGTTTAATTTCTGTGCCTGAATGCTGGTAGACTCTCCAGAAAACCATAAATTACCGTTTATTTAACTTTTATCTTGGCTCTGTTGCATTTATGTATGCTTGTAATTTATTATAATTTATGCAAACGCACTGCATAGAAAACATTTGTCCCAATCTATCTAAATCAGTTTCTCCATTGGTTTGGCTCAGTTCTTGAAACAGGAATTACATTCTCAACACTCTAAGATTGTTTTGCAAAACAGTCTTACAGTTCAGCACGAAACTATAGCTCACTGGCAAAAGCTCATATCTTTCCCAAAACTGTTCGTTCATGTCAAAACTAAATTACCTTCTCATTTAAACAGTCAGTGCCCCAAAATCCCTTGCTCCTTTGGCATTGCGTAAGCACTGCAAGTCAAAATGTTTTGTCACTATGACAGAGGACCATTGAAATATCCCTCATGTCCACCTTTCAGTCTTAGCCCACACTCTCAGAAATAAAAGGTACGCGAGCTGTCACTGGGGTGGTACCTTTACAAAAGGTACAAATTTGTATTTGAAAGGTCCATATTAATACCTCAAGGGTACATATTAGTACCTAAACAGTACAAAAGTGTTCCTCTTAAAATTTATAGGTACTAATATGGACCCTTCAAGTACAAATGTGTACCTTTTGAAAAGGTACCACCCCAGTGACAGCTTGTGTACCTTTATTTCAGAGAGTGCAGAATTTGAAAATGGTTACTGAACGGTTTTCTTTTTGTCTTTTGACAGAATGCAATTGAGTTAAAACTAAATAAAATATAGATTTTAAAAATTATAAGAAAGGATTTTCAGTCTGATCTCATGAGGAAACAGAACTATTTTACATTTTGTCAGTTCAGTGGCTAATTCATTCATTCATTCATTCATTCATTCATGTTCAGTCATATGAAAATGGACGATATTAAAAAGGAGGCATGGCACCCAACCCCACCCTTAAACCCAACCTTCATTGGGGGATAAGTAAATCATACATCAGAATAAATATGAGGTACTGTATACAGCACAATATACTGTAATATGATCACACAAACAAAAACAATGAAAATTATACGCAGCCTACAGTGCTTGATTGGTCATCTGAGATGTGTGAAATTCCTCCTTTGTTAGTCAAGTTCTAGTGTCACCTGACTGTTGCTGCAATAAATGTGTCAAATGTTCCACAGATTCATATATGATATTCATGGTATTATGTTCTTGACTAATTTTGACAATTGAACAGACTACTGTGCATGTGATGACTTATACAATGAAATGACGCTGACACATTTTGGAGCGAACAACCATTGAACTGAGAATCAACAATCAGTTTAGATCAACTAGATCTAGTCACTTGGAAACTGTACTAAATGTAGGCTAGATGCACTTAAGACCTTTGCAATTTGAGGAAATGAATGAGAAAAAGCAATTCTGTTGTGATCAATTGCCAAGTGGTTTACAGGTTTGTCCATGTTGTTTTGAGAATGCAACTCCAGTTTCAAGAAATGAGCCAAACCAAAGGAGGAAAACTGTAATGAAATCTTTCCAAATAGAGCTATTCAGTTAATCTAGTGACATTATATTCATATTGCAATAGATATCGTAGAAATAAAATAAATACCACAACGCGTGCAGCCCTAGTGTGAACAGCAGAACATGCTTTGGTTTTTGTCAGACCATTTAAAAAAAAGTATATGGCATTATGATATAGATGACAACTGTGTAGCGTTTATGGTAAAACAACATCACCACACTCTTTACCACAATATTTTGACTGGTTGTTCAAATTATTCATTTAAAATAAAGCTGAAACAACAGAATTTATGGCAACTTAATTGTTTAATGTTCAATCAAACTACAATGGTAAAAACCATTAAGTTAACTTGTATTTGCGTTGGGACGACATGAAGGGATTGTGTGGAAGCCAGCATTTTTTTACAGTTCATAAATATCACCATTTTTACACAATCATCACTGTAAGTTTGTCTTGTTAGAATAACAAACAAGGTTATTAGATAACTTATATATTATATTATTTACAAGGTTATCATTGTAACGCCTGGGTTCACTACAGGAAGGCACAGAATTATCAAAACACGTATATTTATTCTCAAACACTTACATGGATGAACACGGGAAGGACATGGGTTGAAGCCATCAAATGAGACAGAGAATACTGGACAATGAATGAACCAAATGAAGGAGTATATATACACAGGAACACAATGACGCTGATGATACACAGGGGATAAACACAGGTGGAACAGATGAACATTAAGTAATGGCGGGAACTAGAACAAAGGAGCACATGGGGATGGTCACATGACGAAAACAAACACACGTGTAATACAGGACCTGACAAATATATATATTTTTTATTATTCATTCATTTTCTTCTCGGGTTAGTCCCTTTATTAATCAGGGGTCCCACAGCGGAATGAACTGCCAACTTATCCAGCACATGTTTATACACAGCGGATGCCCTTCCAGCCGCAACCCAACACTGAGAAACACCCATACACTCTTGCATTATTTTATTATATAATATACAGCAGCACGATGGCATAGTGGGTAGCACAATCGCTTCACAGCAAAAAGGTTGCTGGTTCGAGCCCCGGCTGGGTCAGTTGGCGTTTCTATGTGGAGTTTGCATGTTCTCTCCGTGTTGGCGTGGGTTTCCTCCGGGTGCTCCAATTTCCCTCACAGTCCAAAGACATGCACTATAGGTGAATTGAATAAGCTAAATTGGCGTGAGTGTGTACGTTTCCCATTGATAGGTTGCAGCTGGAAGGGCATCCGCTGGGTAAAAAATGTGCTGGATAAGTTGGCGGTTCATTCCGCTGTGGCGACCCCAGATTAATAAAGGGACTAATCCAAAAAGAAAATGAATATATAATGTAACAGGGTGGCACGGTAGATCAGTGGTTAGCACAGTCACCTCACAGCAAGGTTCAAGTTCCTTCTAGGTCAGTTGGCATTTCTGTGTGGAGTTCACCCCGTTTTGGCATGGGTTTCCTCTGGGTGATCCGGTTTCCCTTACAGTGCAAACTGTATAGGGGGATTGAATAAAAGTCGGTGCATGGTTTCCGCTACATTCATTCTTCCATGGCGGGGCACCACACTAAAATTAATCCCGCCACAGCTATATTACAGCTTCCCATTCAAAACATTAAGTCGTTGTTTTTTTAATAGCAGGTTATAATCGCACCAAAACGTATTAAAAGGTAAGTGAATTATAACAGCGCAAACTTTTCTTTAACCGTAGAAGTGCTGTGCGTTATTTGTTTAACCCTTTACGGTGACATGCTGACTGACTGACTGACAGGTGCGTGATGCGTGAGGCCAGCAAACACGGCATAGCTTTCAGTAATGATGAACACAGATTCCATAATTATACTGTATAGATAAAGGTCTATGGCTCTGCATACAATGACATTATCTGGCTGGAGTTGTGGCTGTTTCACTTTACTTCACGTCTGTTCAGCTACTTCAGCTGTTTCACTTTACTTCAGGACGCATTAATGCCGCTCTGTAGGTCTATTGGAGACATTGATAAACATTCCTAGCAAATCTAATAAATGTTGGAGACGTACTTGACACATAAACGCACTAAATCACACTTCAGCAGCGTTTAAGGCACACGAAAATCTGCACTTGAGCAACGTATATTTGAGGGTTTGAAGTTTTGTGCACGAACAGAGGAAATTAGTGCGCAAGCAGAGATTTGCATGCTCGTATTACATAAATGCGATCTCGACTTGTAATATTGCGCTCACAACATGTGTCATTGAAATAACACCATTGGTAGTTGGTACATCTGTGTAAAAGTCCTGCCGCCACAGCTGGAAAAAATCCTAGAAGAAACACTAAGGTGGTTCATTCCACTGTGGTAAACCACGGTGAATAAAGGGACTAAGCTGAAGGAAAAAATAAATAAATAAAAATTATATATATTATATAAAAATTATATATATATATAATAGCTAATGTGAATTTTTTCGTCAAATAAACTCGATATAAATAAATAAATAATAAAAAAAATAATATTATTATTACTGTAAAATTTGACTTTTTTAATTATTTAAAAAATATTTAACAGCCAGAAATTATTTACACAGTATTTTGTTTTACATTCTTTTGATCCTGGAGAAAGGTTTAAAACTGCTAAGTTCAATATTATTAGCCCCCTTAAGATTTTTTTTTCCCCTGGATTGGCTAAACGGAATTAACCACAGTTTTCCAATTACTTCCCTAATTAACTTAACTTTTACCTAATTAACCTAGTTACACCTTTAAATTGCCTATTTTAATGTGCAATTTGAAGGTTTAACTAGGTTAATTAGGTTAAAGTCAGATTAATTATATATATCCATTGGGAAAAAAAAACTTAAATCCCCAGACAGTGTATAGTGTAAATCCCAAAAACTCTTTTAACATCTTTTGTTTGACTAGTACACTACAGAAGACGCTGGTATCAAATGTCTGAAGTCTTAATATCTGAATACACAGTTTGCCCTTGTAGCTGATCTGCAGCAGACTCATTTCTCATGCTCCCATGTGTAGATTTAAAGAGGGGGATTTCCCTGAGAGAGGCATGACATCAGGATTCTTGATAAAGTGCGTACACACACACACAAACACACACACACAAACACACACACACACACACACACACACACACACACCCTCCTGTATGATCTCACACCCAACAAATCTGACCTGGCTCATGGTCATCCACTGAGATCACACACAAACATTCAACAAATTGCAGACACGTGCACACATACACAGCTATCATTATGTTAACTTCTAGACGTAATGTTTATAGTGTACAAACTGTGTATTATATCCCCGTTAGGGATGGGTATCGTTAAGGTTTTAACAGTCTTCCTACTTTTATCGATACCACTTACCGGTTCTGTACTTTAACGGTTGTCCTATCGGTACTTTTTGTATGTTTTTTTTTTATACAAAATAAAAAAAACATGAGCTAATTGAACAGAATTAACAACAATTTGCTTTATTATTACGTTTTTAATGTAAAATTAAACTAAACCAATAATTATAAAACAAATAAATATATTTTTTTCTTGTAAATCAATGTCCAATGGTTTGAAGAAAAATGACTTTTAACCTTTCTGGAGAAAAAAGATCAACATGTTTGACTTTTCTGGCAGAAGTCGGGATCTTTCTTGGTTTATTGTGCTCCCTGCAGTTAAAAATACTCTCTTTGAGATGCAAAATGCAGCTAAATTTTTCATTAACACATTAACATAAATGAGTTAACAGCGTTTTGGGAGTTAACTGTGTTTTTAATACAGTTTTGGAGCATCTTGCAATGTAAAAATAAGCAGTTTTTTTATAATTTCTTAATAAGCATAGTTTATTATTAGGATATCCATAGGCTATATTTGTAAATACAGCTAATGTGAAAGCATTTTTTATGTTTAAGATTTATTTAGGCTTTGCAGAAAAAAAAATACTGTTTTCATTGTAACTGAATGTGTGTGTTTATTTAACTATTAATGTTATACTAATTTAGGTGATTGACTGCAGGCATAACAATGTGGATGATGTAACGTTACCGATAGTAGCTAAGCAATCAAAAACGTTTCATTACTTTTATTGCAGTTATGCACTTTTGAAAGATACTTTCACTTAGCCAGATTGCTTGCGTTTCCGCTTATACAAGAAAACAACTTGTTGCGTTTGTTGCAACAGGCATTGTTGCTGTCCACTCGGGAAATACAACCCTTTTGATTCACTCCGTAAGCTTACGAGCTGTGTGTGTGCGCGAGTCTGTGTCGCGAGCTATGTGTGTGTGCTTAGCGCGAACCTCCACTGAGTGTGGGCACAGCTGAGAACTGTGAAGGCTTTTATACTTGACTGTGCAGACGAATATTAAATATGGCAAATTAGAAATGGTTGGTCAGTTAATTATGCTACTGTAATTAATGTTTATTCAGCTAAAATTCTCCAGTATCGATAGCAGTACCGTTAACGTCAGAGCCTATCGATTCTTCTGTCTTTTATAATTTAGCACCGATACCGATAAAGTACAGAGTTTCGGTACCCATCCCTAATCCCCGTACACCAACCCTATCCCTACACCCAACAATCTGCATTTTAACATTTAAAATACTTCATTCTGTGTGATTTATGAGTTGTTTTCCTCATGGGGACCAAATAAAAAGTCCCCAATAAAGTGAAAATGTACTGATATTGCTATACTTTTGTTTATACAATGTTGTTATGAATTACATAGCAATTTTACTGTCTTTATTACAAACATTCTTGAGGTGCAGCTGATCACAGAGAGTTGGAACAGATCTTTTAATCCCAGTTTCTTTGCAAATCCTGTTCTGTGGACATGTTTACATGTATTACTATGGAGACATGTTATTATGTTCCTGTCAATCAATTCAGTGGGCAGAGAAAACCGCACTCCTGCATCATGTTGTGGTGGGCCTCAAAATCAGCGGGATTTGGATCCTATTTTAATGTCAGGAAATTTTAAAAAAGAGACTTTATTGTGTTTCTATCACTCTAATATGACTGTGGACACACTATACCTACACACAGTTCTGTCCAAACAGCTTCCAAAAGTTTCTTTTGCATCATAGGTGCTCTTATGTAAGCGTTCTCTGTCATCTTGGGGTTGAAGTACAGCTGAAGTCAAAATTATTCACCCTCCTGTGAGTTTCTTTTTCTTTTTGAGATATTTCCCAAATAATGTTTAATGTTGCAAGGAATTTTTCGCAGTATTTCCTATAATATTTTTTTTCTTCTGGAGAAAGCCTTATTTGTTTTATTTCAGCTAGAATAAAAGCAGTTTTAATTCTAAAGCATTTTAAGGTCAAAATTATAAGTCCCCTTAGGCAATATTTTATTTGATTGTGTGCAGCAGGGGTTCCCAAACTTTTCTGCCTGCGACCCCTAAAATAACAATGCCAGTCACTCGCGACCTCCAACATCCTTGGAGGTGGTTATAAACTCATTTGTTGAGTGGTGTGATGCAAAAAGTAAAGTAATTTTTTAAAGTAACACAAAAAACAAAGAAAATAATTTTTGATCCTAAATGAGTTGTCATTCATATGCCAGTGTTTGTACGTAATCAGGAAATTATTCAGGTGCAGTCAAATAAGTATCTAGGAGTATCATATAAGTATCATAGGCTATATTTGTAAATACAGCTGATGTAAAAGCATTTTTTGTGTTTAAGATTTATTTAGGCTGCTGCAGAAAATAAAAAATATTGTTTACATTGTAACTGAATGTGTGTGTTTATTGATCTATTAATGTTATACTAATTTAGGTGACTAACTGCTGGCATAACAATGTGGATGATGTAACGTTACCGTTAGTAGCTAAGCAGTCAAAAACGTTTCATTACTTTTCATTGCAGTTATGCACTTTTGAAAGATACTTTCACTTTTTAGCCAGATTGCTTGCGTTTCCGCTTATACAAGAAAACAACTTGTTGCGTTTGTTGCAACAGGCATTGTCGCTGTCCTCTCTGGAAATACAACCCTTTTGATTCACTCCGTAAGCTTACGAGCTGTGTGTGAAATAACAAAGGAAATCATTTTTGATCCTGAATATGTTGTCATTCATATGCCAGTGTTTGTACGTAATCAGGAAATTATTTATCAGAAAGTTTTGAGGCCCAAAAAAGATATTTAGAGGAGAGTTCATGCTTTTGCAATGCTTTTCACAAACCTCAACTTGAGACGGCCATATTTTTACCTTTGATTATGCCTTTGAGAGTTTTGGGGTGACCTTCGCTCTGTTATTATTGGAGCTGGAGGCAGCTGGGAGATATATAATGAGAGTTTGTCTTATATTTACACTGAAAATATGCACCTCTCTCTCCTGAAGGGCTCCCCGGGCGCTTCACGCAGCTGCTCCTCGATGAAACTTGCGCGTATTTATAGATAGAAACACTTGTGCTCAGGGGACACCAGAAAGACTCACACTTCATCGTCCAATCACATGCAGGTTGTGTTTCATGCGAGTCTCCTGGGAAATTTAAATGGCCGAATGCCGTGAATGACCGCCGGTTACTCGCTGCTCCTGTGATAATTAATTCCTAAGATTTTCCGGGTGTTTTAAGCGGAGGTGGATGAGCGTCGGTGGCATTTCATTTATATTTAGTATTGGATGTTGCTGGTGCTCTATGCCCACAGATACAGACTGGCACATTCTTTGTTGGCATAACAGTACAAGTAATCTGGGATTATAAAAACTGGTGCATGCCAGCCATGCATATAGACATATGGTGTGCACTGTGCATGCATACTTCAGAACATTTAATAAATAAATAAAACTAATACAAAAATAGCTATTATAAAAATAAAACCACAGGAAATAGGACTGATAAGATTTTTTTTTGCATATAAATTTGTAATTAATATTTAGAATAGCCTTTTATTTTGAATAGTTTCATATTTATTTTGATGTTATATTTTATGTATATGATCTTATAAAATAATAACAAACACTATAAGCAATATATAGTAATGTAAGTAAAAATGTCTTCTAATACGTAAATATTAGATTATTTTATATTTTAGTGAGTGTGGAGCAAAGTGAACTGTGAACTATTTGAGCAAAGGGAACTCATTGTCATGTTCAAGAAACCAGTCTGAGAGGATTTGCGCTTTATGACATGGTGCGTTATCCTGCTGGAAGTAGCCATCAGAAGATGGGAACACTGTGGTCATAAAGGGATGGACATGGACAACAATACACAGACAGGCTGTGGCGTTGACACGATGCTCAATTGGTGCTAATGGGCCCAAAGTGTGCTAAGAAAATATCCCCCACACCATTACACCACCACCACCAGCCTAACCTGTTGATACAAGGCATGATGAATCCATGAAATTCTGAGCCTACCGTCCAAATGTCGAAGCACTTTTATTTTTATTTTTCGAATATTTATTTTTAAATATTTCCCAAATGATGTTTAACAGAGCAAGGAAATTTTCACAGTATGTCTGATAAAATTTTTTCTTCTGTAGAAAGTCTTATTTGTTTTATTTTGGCTAGAATAAAAGCAGTTTTAAATTTTTTAAAACCATTTTAAGGTCAAAATTATTAGCCCCTATATTTTTTTTCGAGTCTATAGAACAAACCATGGTTATACAATAACTTGCTTAATGACTCTAACCTGCCTAGTTAACCTAATTAACCTAGTTAAGACTTTAAATGTCACTTTAAGCTGTATAGAAGTGTCTTGAAATAAATATCTAGTCAAATATTATATACTGTCATCATGGCAAAGAGAAAAACAAATCAGTTATTGGAGATGAGTAATTAAAACTATTATGATTAGAAATGTGTTGAAAACATCTCTCCGTTAAACAGGAATTGGGGGAAAAAATAAACAGGGGGGCTAATAATTCAGGGGGGCTAAAAATTCTGACTTCAACTGTGTGTATATATATTTATATATATAATTTGCATTAAGACATTTTTCACATATTGTGAAATCATAAAAAACTATATATTGTGCATGCATAATTTAGAAAATAATAAAACAAATATCAAAAAACAGCATGATAGAGAACTATATTTGAAATAGGCTATACTTGGAATATTTAAGCTTAATTTTTTAATTATTTTTAGATTATATTTTATATATAACCTGTACTATATTATTTAAATATTACATTCATCTGAATGTAGATGATCTTTTATAGTTCTGAAAAAAGAACTATAAGCAATATATATATAGTTTGGGAATTAAAAAAGATCTTCCAATCAGTAAATATGGTGGTTTATAATCCACCATATTTTTTATGGTTGTTTTATTCTTTTTTTACATATTTATATTGCTTTTATAATATTATTTATTTAAATTGTTAAAATGAATAATTATGTTTTCAAGATTTAGTAATAGTTTAGAATTGTAACATTATTTAATCTTGCCTATTAATTTAAGATTTTCCTATGATAGTTATTTTTCAATTTATTGTACTCATTTCATTGCAAACAACACAGAAAAGTCAATTGCAGTGCACTAGATGACTTCTCAAAAATCTTAAAATGTGTAATAAGCAGCAATTCGGTCAATTTTTTTGTAAACAAGGTATACAAAGGTATACAAAGTATACACAAGCTGTCACTGTGGTGGTACCTTTTCAAAAGATACATGTTTGTACTAAAAGGTACATATCAGTACCTTAAAAGTATTTATTAGTACCTAAAAAATTTTAACAGGAACACTTTTGTACTTTTTAGGTACTAATATGTACTCTTGAGGTATTAATATGGACCTTTTAGGTACAAATGTGTACCTTTTGAAAAGGTACCACCCCAGTGTCAACTCACGTACCTTTATTTCTAAGAGTGTATATAATAGTCAACCTCAACATGATGGCCAGCGCCAAACAACATTAAGACAGGTGGTAACAGTTGTGCAAATATTTTCTTACCCGTCTTCCAGACCTGAACCCACACACAGACATTTTTTTAAGGAAAACGTCAGAGTTTGTTTCAGCTGCGTGAAGGCTGGAGGACTGTGACTAAATAAGGGCAGAGAAACTCTCACATCCACGATTTGTCTGGCACAAACAGAACACGCTGCTTTTGTGTTGATCATATGATTGCCAAAATTAAGATCATCATACGGTCATTATTTCAACACTTCAGGCAAACAGAACTATTTGTATCTGCTCTGTCTAAGAGAGAGAGAGAAATAAATACATATGTGCATTCATTAATATGAATTTACCCTGTTTTATAGACAGATAAAAGAACTGGTAGATAGACAGATGAAGGAACTAGTAGGTAGGTAGGTAGGTAGATAGATGGACAGATGGACAGATGGACAGATAGACAGATAGACAGATAGACAGATAGACAGATAGATAGATAGATAGATAGATAGATAGATAGATAGATAGATAGATAGATAGATAGATAGATAGATAGACAGACAGACAGACAGACAGACAGACAGACATATAGATAGACGGATGTCTATATGGATGAACAGACAGACGGATGGCTGGATGGATGGACAGACTGACAAATAGACAGACAGATGGATGGAAGGACAAATGGACAGACAGATAGATTGATGGTTAGATGGCTAGACAGACAGACGGACAGACAGATGGACGGGTAGATAGATAGACAGACAGACAGACAGACAGACAGACATCAGATGAATTGATGAACGGGAGGATAGACAGGCAGACTGATAGGTAGATGTATACACAGATAGGCAGATGGATGGATGGACAGATGGACGGATGGATGGACTGATAAATAGATAGACAAACAGACAAATAGATGGACGGACAGACAATTGGACAGACAGACAAATTGATAAATAGATTGATGGTTAGATGGCTAGACAGACAGGCAGACAGACAGACGAACAGAGATGGATGGGTGGATAAATAGATGGCTAGAGATATACCAGTCGATAGATAAATAGAGTGACAGATAGACAGACAGATAGATATCAGATGGATGGACAGACAGACAGACATATAGGTAGATGTATACACAGATAGATAACACAGACAGATATTTAGACAGACACATGGGTGGTTGAATAGACACAGATGGAC
>CAIGQZ010034990.1:5572721-5591096 GCA_903798205.1 Danio tinwini | reverse complement strand
GATGGATGGATGGATGGATTAATAGATGGATTGATTGATGGATGGAGAGATCAACGGATATATAGACAGATGAAATGCATGGTTGGAGAGAATAACGAATAGATGGACAGATAAATGCATGGTTGGAGAGAACAACGGATGGATGGATGGAGGAACAGAAAAACATGGATGAATGGATGAATAAATCAACAAACTGACATGGATGGATAGATGGATGGATGGACAGAACAACATGGATGGATAGATGGATGGATGGATGGATGGACAGAACAACATGGATGATTGGCTGGAATGGATGGAACAAAATATGGATATATGAACAGAACAAGAAATGGATAAATGGATGGATGATAAATGGATAAAACTACAGATGGATGATGAATGGACTGCCAGACGATCAGCTCAATATATAGCTGAATCCATCAATACATCCCACAGTCCTGTACATCCATCACCCATAGTGTACAGTTTGAAAACTCCTTTTTTATTTGAATTGTCCGCTAGAAGAGATGTTGGTTCCAGTTAAGTGATTTTTAAATAAATACTAACCCAAGTTTGTGCAATACCGTACCAATATGACCTTGTCAGGTCAACATTACCCAAAAAATTATGAAACTTTCAGAAACAAACAGCACTAGAGCTGACCCACGCTCAGCAAAGCCTGCAGCAGTGACGCAATATGACGTGCCGTTTCACAGGAATAGCTCTGCTATCTGGAACATTCTTTCCATTGCACAAACGGCTCCCTCAAAATCACCTCCTTCAGAAAAGACATCTGTTGACCCAGAATGAGAAACACTGGTTGTGTAATGACTTCAGCGTTAGCTTCATACACGCTTTGAGAGTCATTTATAATCACACCGATCTCTTTTGTCCTGCCTGCTGTGATTGATGAATTAAAGTTACTGATAAGCCCTGCTTTTCTTCTTGGCCGTCTGGTTCAGCTCTGATCGTCGGTCACAGTGGATGTACGACCAGATGCCTTTCCGATGGGAGGACGATGATGTCATTTCCCTTCGTACAGTAAAACAGAGGATGTAGGAAATAAGTGAGAGTGATTAAACTGCTGTATCGCAGTATGAGTTATAACACTATAACAGTGCTCATAATGATGCTATTCAGTAATTTTAAGGGGAGAAATACAGTGTATAAATCTGCACAGTAAGATTGCCGCACAAATGCGAACCAATGGTGTTAGCTATAATGCTAACAATATAATGATGCAGGGTCAGAATTACCAAACAGGGCTAATTAGCACGAGAGCACAGTACCATAAAAGCGCCAATTGGAGTGGAAAACAGTGCAGGTTTTGCATGCAAATTAAAGATTACAGATGGGCAGCTCATTTTCTAAATGTCCAATGAAGCGACTAAACCAAATTATCTCTCAAGGAAGCAGAGCCAATGATGCTAAGATGAGTGCAATATGCTAACAACACAAGTGCATAATCTGTTTAGACATTGGGCGCCTCTCAATCAGCTCAATCCCAAGCTCCTGCAGTAATTCATCAGTGCACAAATTCATGAGTTTTGTTCACCACACATTGGACAGCAGAACTAATATTTTTCATATATTAGTTTTACTACGTTTTTAACGGTACATTATAGGTAAATAATTTGATTGTTGCATATACCAGTGACATTTCAACCATTACACAAGTATAAATGTCTGCTAGATTGTTCCTAACCTGTCTAGCTAATTCATTCATGTTAAGAATAAACAAATAACAGATTCTTTTTAGAAAAACGTCTCTCGTTTGTTGTTATGTTAAATTATTTGCTTCACGTGATTCATATTTCACGCTTCAGAACGTCCGTTAAGTGCACACATGATTTCATGGTACGTTGTGGGACTGTTTTAGGGCGAGAACATTTCGGTGCACTGGAAGAGTTATACGATTGAGACAGCACTTCAAATGGCTGACGCCCCACTCAGTGCACTGACCATAAAACAAGGTTGCTGATTGAGACGCACAGATGCTTTTTTATCTATCACAAACCTTATTAAGGCACCATCAGTGTTGACTAAATTGACCGTAGTGTATGAGTGTGTGTGTGTGTGTGTGTGTGTGTGTGTATGTGTGTGTGTGTGTGTGTGTGTGTGTGTGTGTGTGTGTGTGTGTGAATGTGAGAGAGTATGGGTGTTTCTCAGTACAGGGTTATGGCTGGAAGGGTATCCGTGGCATAAATAATATGCTGAAATAGTTAGAGGTTCATTCCGTTGTGGCAACCCCTGATAAATAAGGGACTAAGCCGAAGGAATATCAATGAATGAATGAAATAGCGATGGAAAAACCTGTAAATTACCTATTTCAAACCTTATTGAGGCACCTTCTGTGTTGGGTAATTTCCTTTAAACAAGTAATTAATTACTGATTACTAATTGGCGACACGGTGGGTCAATGATTAGCACTGTCACCTCTTAGCAAGAAGGTTATCACTGGTTTTAGTCCCAGCTTGACCAGTTGGCATTTCTGTGTGGAGTTTGCATGTTCTCCCCATGTTCCTCCGGGTGCTCCGGTTTCCCCCACAGTCCAAACACATGTGGTATAGGTGAATTGGATGAACTAAACTGGCCGTAGTGTATGAGTGTGTGTGAATGTGAGAGAGTATGGGTGTTTCCCAGAACAGGGTCATACCTGCCAACACTACCGTTTTTCCCGGGAGTCTCCCGTATTTCAGACCCAACTCCCGGTTTGTCATTTCTTCCGGAAAACTCCCGGAGTTTCAACCCCTTCTCCCGGTCCTCAGGTGATTGGTACAATCTGTAACACCCCATTCACACGGGGCTTTAGCAACAACAATTGTCAGAGGGCATGTCTGAAGTTGGGGCTGACGCGATCGTTAAAGCAGCGTCAGCCAATGAAATTAGTCAGCAATTGGCTACTGTCTGAGCTGGTGTATTTGCATACAGCTATCTGATTGGCTGGCGCTTCTGTTGGCACTTGAAAAGTTGAGAAAGTCCCAATTTCTGCAGCGAGCAACACCACTGAAGCGCCGCCGACGGATCCACAATGCAGTTCGGCAATGCCTGACGTCACCCATTCAAAGTGAATGGGAAGCATTGAAGCTGACCTGAAGCAGACGCCACCTGTGAATGGGGCGTAAACCCTTGGATCGCCGACAGACCAGGCACCCCTTCCGGTCGCTTTGCTCACCCAACAACACCCAACCCCCCCGCCCCCTACACACACACACACTTCTCGGTTACACACACACTACTCAGTTTTTCCAGCTCTTGTCAAGTCTCTGAATGGTACTGGAAAAATGTTTTCAGAAACTTTTCAGAGACAAATGTTGGCAGGTATGCAGAGTTGTGGCTGGAAGGGTATCCATTGCATAAATAATATGCTGGAATAGTTAGAGGTTCATTCTGTTGTGGCAACCCCTGATAAATAAGGGACTAAGCCGAAGGCACCTTCTGTGTTGGGTAAATTAATTTCTGATTACTAATTATATCTTCAACCCCTTAGCTGTTAGCTCCAATTTATTTACGTAGACATGAAAATAACTTAAATAAGTGCCAATCTTCAATGTTTTGGTGCATAGATTTAAGCTTGGTTTCATTTTGAAGAAAACCTATGGAAGCCAGTTTCCGCCACTGAATGATAAAAAAAAATAAATAAATAAATGAAAATTATGATTAAAAAAATTTTATAAAAAAAAATTATAAAGTCAGAATTCCGAGTTATAAAGTCGCAATTCAAAGTTATAAAGTCAGAATTCTGAGTTTCCGTCACTGAATGATAAAAAAAATCTATTTAAAAAAATGTATGATATAAAAAAATTCTAAATATATATATATATATATATATAAAGTCAGAATTCTGAGTTATAAAGTCAGAATTCTGAGTTAAGCCGCAATTCTGAGTTATAAAGTTTTTAAAGAAACACTGATAATAATAATCAGAAGTGTTTCTTGAGCATCAATTCAGCATATCAGAACGATTATTAAAGGATCCTGTGACATTGAAGACTGTAGTAATGATGATGAAATTCAGCTTGAATTCAAAGAAATGCATTTTATTATAAAATATTTGTTTTGATTCGCAATAATATTTCATAATATTACTGTTCTTTCGTTTTTTGTTTAAACAATTGACTATGAGAGGCTTTTCCCCCCATAAACAACCCATACACATGCAGATGATGTATTAAACAATGCATTATCTTTGAAAAATCAGGTGACTCATAACTACAAAATCCAAACAATTTCAGACAACGACAAAAAGACCACTGATTTTCTGATAAGACCCTCATACAGGTCGACCACAGTCACGCTCCCCTGATGTCCCATTTGCCACCCTGAACAACATTTTAAACTTATTAACGAAAAGGTTGGAATTGAACTGTAAGGTGCATGTTCCATATTTGTCTCTAAGTGAAGTTTATTCATAAACTAATTTCGAGAGGATCACGTGCTTATGATTGCTAGCGGCTGGACCCACATTATCCAAATTCACTACGCACCAATCAGACGATCCCTAAGCTACTACAAATACCCCAGGTTACGTATCACCGCTATCTCCGCTTTGAAGAATCCCTCCTTCCACCCCTACTTCTCCTCCTTCCTTAGTGGGTGACACGGTGGCCCAGTGCTTAGCGCTGTTGCCTCACAGCAAGAATGTCAACTGAAACTGAAAATGAGTACCGGAAGGGAGGGGGTGGGTGTCGCGGATGAAAGTGAGGACTGGGGGGTTCGCTCACTATTCTGCCGCCTAGGTTCATCTATGGACGCGCTGGCCCTGCTCAGGACACGGTTCATATTTCTGCCGCGCCACAGAGAGTTATCTGAACAGTTTCTTTTAAATAACATGTGAATGTGCGCGTCTGGTGTGTCGTGGCTCTGAGCGGCGTATGACGGCCGTGTATGATGTATGACGCCCTTTAGTTATAGCCTCAAGCAGGTCGTAACATCACCACCAGTTGACATACAGTTTCCATTGGTGACCACACAAAGGATCTCCATATGTTTTGAGGAATATTATTGTATTTCCTCATACTTTTGACAATCTTAGTCAATCAAATAAGTAGACATACAGCAGTATGGGAATTTTGGTGGTATTAGATTTTGATATATCCTATAAAAAAAATCTAAAAGCTTATTAAAAAAAAGTACATGTGGATTGCTGTAGCAAAGTAATGCTTTATGACTGAGTATATGATGAATATTCTTGTTGCATATTAATAAATAACTCTTGATCAGTATTATCTATAAAATCTGTGAAATTTTAAGCTTTTAGTTGATATACACTTTGTCGCGATTGCTTTATGTTTAGACTACAATATTATGTTTTCAAAATGTAACCATAAATGGCCCCACAGGTTGTAGGGTGACAGTAAATGTGTTTTAATCGATTACTGTTAATAAAATGTGTATTCAAAAGTCTTAAACCTTTCCAACTAATAGTTTGTCGTGATTAGATTAGGATTTAATAGCAAAAAAGTGATCGGTCAATGACAGTTAAGGGGATAAACTTAAAAAAAAAGAAATTGAATTGGGGTAGCACGGTGCCGCAGTGGGAAGCACAATCGCCTCACAGCAAAAAGGTTGCTGGTTCGGGCCTCGGCTGGGTCAAGTGGCATTTCTGTGTGGAGTTTGCATGTTCTCCTCGTGTTGGCATGGGTTTTCTACGGGTGCTCCGGTTTTCCCCACAAGTCCAAAGACATGCTCTATAGGTGAATTGGGAAAGTTAAATTGTCTGTAGTGTATGTGTGTGAATGGGTGTGCATGAATGTTTCCCAGTGATCGGTTGCAGCTGGAAGGGCTGCGTAAAACATATGCAGGATAAGTTGGTGATTCATTCCGCTGTGGCGACCCCGAATTAATAAAGGGACTAAGCTGAAAAGAAAATGAACTAATAAATGAAAAATGTAATTACTCAGTAAGTAATTTAATTACTTGACTACATAATATCCCTATAAATCTCAGCAGAGACAACAGAAATGAAGCTCCTCTGATTCTTTGAATGCGAGTCCAATGGGGTCTTTTACTTGCTTGGTTAAAAAGTTGAACGGTTAAAAACCACATGTATTAAAACACAAAATGTTTCGAAGTAATGACACCACATTTCATGCATATATCATCGTCATATATCATACATATCATCTATTGTCATTAATTCCTTACACAATTCATTGTTTCCTACACATGTTTAATCGTCCTGACAAATGTGACCTTCTTTAGTTGGAAAACAGATTTATTCTGCAAAATATATTTGTATAAGTAAGGGATAATCAATGGCTTGCCATGCGTTAAAGGATTTTACTGCACGACGTGGAGGCGAAGGGCCACACAACGCACAGCGGAGGTTTGTATTTTGCCAAAAAATACACCTAAGAACAAATAATAGGTTCAAAAGTCCAAAGACTGACCGTTAGATACAGCGAAGATTAATTATACATCACGTTTTACCAACAGAGACAGTCTGGCCGACATAAACCTTTGCTCGCGGAGCTGCCGCTGACTGCCTTGAGCTTCCGACATTTTTAAAGACGTGCTATCCTTATACATAAACTGCCGATTTGACTTTAAAATAACTATACTCTCGCTTGAAAACCTCTTAAAACCTGATTTTGTGGCATCATTTATGAGTAGGGGTTATGGTGGCGCAGTGGGTAGCATGTTTGCCTCACAGCAAGAAGGTCACTGGTTCGAGCCTCGGCTGGGTCAGTTAGCATTTCTGTGTGGAGTTTGCACGTTCTCCCCGTGTTTGCATGGGATTCCTCTGGGTGCTTCGGTTTACCCCACATTCCAAATACATGTAATACAGGTGAACTAGATATGCTAAAATTGACTGGGTTGCAGCTGTGCATCTGCTGCGTAAAAATGCTGGATAAGTTGGCGGTTCATTCCGCTGTGGTGACCCCAGACTAATAAAGGCACTAAGCCCAAAAGACAATGAATGAATAAATGAATTTATGAGTATTTTTCAAACTTTGCGGATTTCCCGTCCGCCATTACCAGTCCTCATCAACTACAAATGTTTGGGCAAAGTGCATTTATTTTGAACTGTGATCAAAACTGACTGGAACTACCGGTGCGTTTCAACGAAAATAATGCACACCCTCCAGCCAATCAGAATAAAGAATTTCAACAGACCATTGAATAATAAAAAATAAATAAATACAAATGTTCAGCTTGAATCGATTTACTCGAAATCTAATCTAAATAAAATGCTTATAATAGAGCTGTCCAGCATTACATTTATTGATGATTGAAAATGAAGGAGGAAGATGTTTTATCAAAGCTTAGATTTAAATCAATTCATCTTTATTTGTATAGCGCTTTTACATTGTGGATTGTGTCAGAGCAGCTTCACATAGAAGATTATAGTTGATTCTATGCTCTTTGCTCTTGAGCTTTTCACTCACCATAGCACACGTGCTGCTGGTGATGTGACAATAGAAGTGATTTGATTTTATTTACGGAAGAAAGTCTCTGAAGATGCATTTCATTTCAACATTTATAAGTAATTGCAGACTGCCGTTGAACAAAACAGCACAGGAACTGCAAACAGCATTACAGAGACCAAAAAAGCATCACGGATTATTAGTGCAAGTGATTAATGCCTTACTTTTTTTTCCCACTTGTTTTGTTTATTAATTTAGTTTAGGCTAACTCATTAGCAGCTGGTAGTGTTTGTTGCTAGGTAACACAGTGTTGCTTGGTAACAGAGTGGTCTGTCAAATTTGATGGCATAATTGAAGATTTCCTAACTATAAGATACAATTTTGCACGATAGGACAAGAATTTAATAAAATCAAGCTGGTGGTTTGCTTTTCTTGCATTAATTTTCTTTTCGGCTTAGTCCTTTTATTAATCAGGGGTTGCCACAGCGGAATGAACCGACCACAGCACATGTTTATGCAGCGTATGCCTTTCCAGCTGCAACACATCACTGGGAAACACCCATACACTCATATACGGACAATTTAGCTTACCCAATTCACCTATAGCACATGTGTTTAGACTGTGGGGGAGCACTCGGAGGAAACCCACATTAACACGGGGAGAACATGCAAACTCCACACAGAAATGCCAACTGACCCAGCTGGCACTCGAACCAGCAACCTTCTTGCTGTGAGGCGATCGTGCTACCCACTGCGCCACCGGTGTTTAAAAACGAATTCATTATCATATATTAAGTCAAGACCTAAGAGAGGAAATGTTTTGTAGTATGTCCCCTGAGCTTCATGTATTGTTTTCTAAAAAAAAAAAAACTATAAAAAATTTGTTTGTTTCCCATTTAGTTTGGTTTATTTAGTTGTTTACACTTTGTTTTTGGTACACTGTAACTATTGATTTAACTACTCAATAATATTAATTAATTACATATATTTATTATATGGTTAGGATCAGGGCTTAATTTGTGCCGGAACAAGCCTGATCCGGCACCTCATTTTACCGACCCCCCTCCTCACATGCCCAGCTTGACTCTTCTTCCGCAACTCCTTCTCTTTCGTCTACGACACCACACCCCCTTACCCCCAAACCCCCGCTCTTCACTTCCGTCCGCAACATCCCCCCTTCCGCCAACTCCAGTGAAAACCATAAGGGCGGCATGACCATCGTTTGCCTAGAGCGCCAGATACGCTTGTGCCGGTGCTGTGCCGAGAAATGCACCCCTGCCACAAAATGCACCCACTCATAGACTTTCATTAGCATTCTCAGTCTACATTTAAAAAAAATAAAAGGCCATAATTGATTAAAACTTAAAATGATTATTATTTTGATGGATAAAGCAAGGACAAGTAGTGTAATGCATTTAAAAACGCACTATTACACAAATGTAAAATAATAATATTGACTGTAGTGTAGCCTAAAATTAGGCTTTTTGCTGGGTTTTAAACAGATATTTTGGCTATATGGAACACACAAAATTGTTGTTGCTGTTTTAAACTAAACCACACATTAAACAATCTACTTAATATCATCAGAATTGTATTTAAAGCATAGACTGTAAAATATATGGACGTAGTATCCGTGACGTCACCCATAGGTTTATGAAGAATCCAAAAGAAGCTACCAGTAGGCGTGGCTAACCGTTGACATTTTGTTCCCATGTCATCGCACCACCCGGGGCATGCCATACAAGGGCAAAGAGGCGGAGAGTGAGCGGAGCTACAGATGCATGAGAAACACTTAACACTTCATTACCTGCGACTCGTTTTGTGCTCTGACCACATGTGCTTGTATACTATATCAATAAAGTGTTTAGACTTTTAAAAACACTGTTTCATAAGCAATGTCATAAGCACAATGCTTAGTGGCTCAATGTATTACACATTGAGCCACTATAGACATCGTTCTTATGGCGTTTTTCAACAGGAGGAAAGTGCGAATTACTTCTAAACACTTCGGATACGGTCTGTGTTAGTAAATGCAGGGCTGTTGGTGAAATCCAGGCAAAACTGTATGACAACGCTTCAGACGACTGTTCTAGAGCCTACAGCTACTCAATCTGTCAGATTCTGGAGTGCATTACAGGTCTAAAGAACATTTAAATGATCTTAAATAAAGCAAATACATTTATAGAGATGGTGTATAAGCATATAATTTCACTCACCTGGGAAACGGAGGCCATGTGAATGGTTTGTGAGCACAATTAAGTGCACACAGTATGCCATATCATCTGATAATTGTAAGAAATAATTCCAAAAGGCATTTGACTGTGTAAAGCCACATAAAACAACACAAAAATACGATAAATATGCCGAGATCAGCGGCTAACCAGCTGAGGTGACGTGACAGCGACCAGCCAGAGCAAGTTGTCACTGAATTGGCCACGCCCTTAATTATGCAAAAATAATATAACCTAATATAAAGGAAATGGATGAGTTTTTAAAAAATTCACCCCCCTCACAGTCGTCACGAAGGGTAATATTAGCTATATGAACCAAAATCGTTCGTTGTACCAGGCTGTAAACACCTTTTTTCTGCTGTAAAGTTGGCCATTTTAACAGTGGGCTCAATAGAAATTTGCTCTATTATGGAGCCAGGACTAGCGGAATTTCAGGGAATTGCAGTTTCAGTTACTTCCGTATGGGCTTCCCGAGGGAGAGCGAGAGGTTGCCGCTTGATTTAAAGTCAATCTGTTTATTTATTTATCTTCTGTAAGGGAATGGTTCCAATTATGAAACTCACTTCGGTCACTCTCATTATAGTCATATCTCTATTAATTATTTTTTCATTGATTTCAGTTAAGAGTGGTACATTTTTAAGGGGGTGCATTTAGCAGCAGGGTTGCACCTACCAGCACAACACCAGTACTGACACACACACTATAAAAGCTACTAATGCAAGCTGAAACTTGGCCGTTATCTCTTCCTCCTCTGGTAACATGCCAGATCCGTTACCCCGATCTGTTCCAGGACCTCACAATTTACAAATTAAGCACTGTTTAGGATTAGTTGCAATGGCAGATTTAGTGAATTGGGGGCCCTAAGCAACTCCAGCCATTGGGCCCCAAGTCCTAAAATGCACTCTTTCAACTTTTATTTAATTTTTAAATGTAATTTTATTTTATATCGCTCAATCTTCTTTTCTGAGTTATATCTTAATGTAAGCTTAACATTTTAAATAATTAGATGTCTTAGAATGAATTAACAACTAAAAATAATTATATATTTTTTTATAAATTTGACAGTTCCACGGTGGTGCAGTGTAGCACTCTCACCTCACAGCAAGAAGGTCACTGGTTCAAGCCCCGGCTTGACCAGTTGGCATTTCTGTGAGGACATTGCATGTTTGTAGCCTGAAACATATGCTGGATAAGTTGGCGGTTCATTCCGCTGTGACGACCCCTGATTAATAAAGGGACTAAGCCGAAAAGAAAATGAACAAATAAATTTGACAGCTGGACTGCTCCATGTGATGGATTTTTTTTTCCACAGCATTATTATTCCATAACATTACGCTATAATAATAATAATAATACATATTTTTGTATATTTAAATATTAAATAATTTAAAATTATGTAAAAATATATTTGTTTGACACTCACTAAATAAAAAATAATAGAAAATGAGTTTATAGGTATAATTTATACTTCTAGATATTTATTGGGGGCCCCCAGATGTCCTGGGACCCTAAGCGGTTGCTTACCTTACTTATTGGTTAAATCCACCCCTGGTTAGTTGCATGCAATAATGATTTATTAATTGTAACTACTATAGATCATGCCTACAAAGACACAAAAAAAATCGCATTAAAATTTAATGCAATTTTGTTTATCAAGTAAATGCAACCCAGGTTCAGTATGGATACGTACCCCTATTCACATTTCTGGAGAGCGCCAAATACGTCCCAGGAAGTACGTTTATTTGCAGTTTTTATTTTCGCGAAACCACCAGAGGCCGCTGTGCTTTTTCAGATCTCAAATTTCTCTTGTGAGTGCCATTCGCACATGCTGTTCTCACGTAAATCCACCAGAGGCCGCTGTTGACTGACTGACCGACCAATACCCCAACCCACCCTTTTCCCTAAACCCAAGCGACAGTGTTTTAAAAAAAGCAATCCAGAAAAAGCCGGTAAGCAGGTGACGCAAAAATAAACAGAAGCCATTGGCAGCATCATACCACCCCGTATCATTCCATACATAGCTCTGGCTACATAATTTGCGCTCTCCAGAAATTTATACGGGGGTAAGTAATCACAATGAGCCTGTGTTGAGTAAATGTGTTTTGATTTAGTAATTTATATGTTTAACTTAGTGAAGTTTCACAAACTAATTTCGAGAGGAGCAAGTGATAGGATTGACTACAGCTGATCCCTATCACCAATCACTAACTAGCCAATCGGATCATTTTAAATTTAATATAAATATCCAGCCTAAACTTCATTCCTCATCTTCGCTTTGAAACACCCCCCCCCCCTCTCCCATCCATCCGTTCTCCCTCCTCCTCAGTTTAGATTTCGGGTGACACGGTGGTTCAGTGGTTAACACTGTTGCCCCACAGCAAGGAAATTGAGTTGGTTCAACGCTAGCTAAACCAGTCAACACTCTTTGTGCGGAGTTTGCATGTTCTCCCCGTGTTCGCGTGGGGTTTCCCCGGGTACTCTGGTTTCCTCCCATACTCAAAAACTGTTTCAATTCACTATAAACTTCCATGTGAAGCTGCTTTGACACAATCTACATTGTATAAGCGCTATACAAATAAAGATGAATTTAATTGAATTGAATTATTGACCAGGCGGGAGCCTTGGGCTCACCTATCTCTGAGCTCAGGGTTCTCTCCCGGAACAGCATGCCAATCTAGCTAATATAGTCAAGCATTATCTAAGTGTGAACTCTTGAAAATTGCTTTTTTAGGGCCCTATCATACACCCGCCGCAATGCGGCGCAAGGCGTGATGCAATTGTTGTTTGCTAGTTTCAGCTCGACGCAAGTGTCATTTTGACATTTTGCACCACGCTGTTTAAATAGCAAATGCATTTGAGCTCATATGTGCGCCCATAGGCGTTCGGGTCTAAAAAAGGAGGTGTGTTAAGGCGCATTGCTGGCACGTTGCTATTTTGAAGAACTAGAATAGACTGTTCAATAAACCAGCTAAGAGGAGGTCTAAAGTCCAGCGCAGAGCATGTTATTTGTGTGCCTCGCTTAAACATTGCTTAATGCACACAGGATGTAGAGCAATACGCAAATGAAAAATAATTAAAGGATTAAAATATTACAAAAAAATATTATTTTCTAGCCTATGTAAATATAAAAACCACTGTCTCCATGCCTTCATCTCGAGGGGGCTTTTTTTTGCTTTTGTATAATGTTATTATTATTAGCATTATTTATTATATGCATATTTATATTTGTTTTATTAAAAACAAGCTTAGATTTGCCAACCTGTCAGGTTTTAGACCATATGGGGCATAGCATGTGTATTTGGAAATAACTCAGTTTTTTTACCACACTTTGTTATTACTGTTCATTTATTCGTTTGCTGGAAATTAGAGCTGAATTTAGAAATAATTTTGAAAGAAATCTTTGCACATAACAAACGAAATTAATTATGTAGGCTAATGGATGTCTGTGCGTACAACACGTTTCCCTATCCATGAGAGTAAGTGAAAGTAAAGAATGAGAAGGCTCATTCTCCTGTGCTGTAGATGCTCTGTTTAACTGTTTTCTCGCTAGTAAATCGCTCAGTTATTCCACTTACAAAGTCTGCCATGTAAATAGCAAATGTGCCATGTCGCGACGCAACTGACTCTTAAAGGGTATGTGAAATGAGACTCTGATTGGTTTATTTTCAAAACACACCTATAACTCATTAAGAGAATAAGCTCAACCCTGTTAGACCATGCGCCGCGGCACAAAGCAGATTTTTATGTCCTTAAAATAGCAAGTGGATTCTGACACACCCTTAATGCTTTTGCGCCCTGCGCTTTGGACTTTGCGCCTAGATCGTGAAAATAGGGCCCCATGTGTTTTCAGAATGTTTTAAGTGCAAGCATCTATACATTGCTAAATCAAGACACATTTACTTGATAAAAAAATATTGCTCTGTTTAAATCATCAACTTTGATCTCACATTGTTTTTAACTTAATCTAGCGAGATTTCACTTTGAATTAAAGAACAAACTAAACATAATTAGCAGGATGTCACAAACAATCCAATAATAAAGCAAGCTTTCTAATGTTTCTCCTTGATGATTTGAAAGTGTTTGGCAAGAAAAAGCCATGAGCGACGCCAGATCTGCAGTAATGTTCTTGGCTTGCCGCCCTTATGTTTTTTTTTTTCTGACAATAGGTGTGGGCTGCAGCCGAGAGATGACCTCACCGCAAAGTCTGCTTCGCCTGTAATGATATAATGTTAATTCTACGTCCCACGACTGTGTCATTTTTGGAGACACACACCCTTTCTGAAGGAGTGAAGACTAATGCTGTACAGCCTTGAGTACTAACAGGTGAAGAGTTGAACATTTTACACAGGCCCAATGTCACTGTTCATGTCCAACAGCTTTAAAAAAAAACAACACACAATTACACTTCAATTGTTTATAATGGATAAGATTCCAGAAGCTATAGACATAATGCAAACTTAATTTAAATGTTTTTCGGCAGGACTATGGTAAACTGATGAAGTCAGATGGTTATTGTATTGTTCAAAGTTTCAGCTAAGATTTTTTTTAAGGCTTAAAGCCAATAAAGTTAACAAAAGCTGAACTAATTTGATATAAAGTACAGAAAGAAAGTTAGTATATTAATATTGTGAAACTTTATTACATTTATTATGCCTGTTATCTGATTTTAGTTTTATATACACTCACCGGCCACTTTATCAGTTACACCTCTCCAACAGCTTGTTAATGCATATTTCTAATCAGCCAATCACATGGCACCACCTCAATGCATTTAGGCATGTAGACATGGTCAAGACAATCTGCTGCAGTTCAAACTGAGCATCAGAATGGGGAAGAAAGGTGATTTAAGTGACTTTTAACGTGGCATGGTTGTTGGTGCCAGACGGGCTTGTCTGAGTATTTCAGAAACTGCTGATCTACTGGGATTTTCACGCACAACCATCTCTAGGGTTTACAGAAAATGGTCTGAAAAAGAGAAAATATCCAGTGAGCGGCAGTTCTGTGGGTGCAAATGCCTTGTTGATGTCAGAGAAGAATGGCCAGACTGATAGAAAGGCAACAGTAATTCAAATAACCACTTGTTACAACCGAGGTCTGCAGAAGAGCTTTTTTGAGCACACAACATGTCCAACCTTGAGGCGGATGGGCTACAGCAGCAGAAGACCACACCGGGTGCCACTTCTGTCAGCTAAGAACAGCAAACAGAGGCTAAAATTCACACAGGCTCACCAAAATTAGACAATAGAATATTGGAAACATTGCGTGGTCTGATGAGTCTCGATTTCAGCTGTGACATTTGGATGGTAGGGTCAGAATTTGGCGTCAACAACATGAAAGCATGGATCCATCCTGCTTTGCATCAACGGTTCAGGCTGGTGGTAGTAGTGTATTGGTGTGGGGGATATTTTCTTGGCACACTTTGGGCCCATTATTACCAACTGAGCATCATGTCATACCTGAGTATTGTTGCTGACCATGTCCATCCCTTTATGACCAGTGTGCCTATCTTCTGATGGCTAATTCCAGCAGGATAACGCACCGTGTCATAAGGAGCGAATCATCTCAGACTGGTTTCTTGAACATGACAATGAGTTTACTGTACTCAAATGGCCTCCACAGTCACCAGATCTCAATCCAATAGAGCATCTTTGGGATGTGGTGAAACAGGATATTCACATCATGGATGTGCAGCCGTCAAATCTGCAACAACTGTGTGATGCTATCATGTCAATATGGAGCAAAACCTCTAAAGAATATTTCCAGTATCTTGTTGAATCTATGCCATAAAGGATTAAGGCAGTTCTGAAGGCAAAAAGGGGTCCAACCTGGTACTAGTAAGGTGTACCTAAAAAAAGTGGCCGGTGACACTCACTGTGGTATGGCATTCAATAATTCCTTTTCATGGTCCAACAAATACCGTTATGCATACTTTTCCATAAGAGTAAGATTTAGTGATGTCTAAATCCTAGCTGACATTTAGAACCTACATGCTTTTTGTTAAAAATAAACTAACCATGTCAATTAACTAAACACCATCTAAACAAACAGTCTGTGTTTTGTTGTCATGTCGACGGTGAGCTCTGACAGTAGGACTGGAAGCTTGTTGCGGTTTCTCACACGGCGGTGCAGATTTAGAGCTGATGTCATGCAGCGTGTCTTATCAGCGCGCAGCAGGTCATTAGTTCAGACGCTAACTGAGGCCCGTGAGTCAAAGGGCAGACCATTCCTGCGGCCACAACAGAAATCAGACACTTGTGTTTGCACAAACTGCTGCCAAGTGACCATGATAGTGAACTGATAGCGAAATAGTGTTGTCATGATTTCACGGTAAATTTTCTGACAGATAGTATTGCCATGTCAAATTGTCATTACCATTAAAACAATGACTGATTATCATGATTTTTGACAACTCATGGTAAATACTGTAACATTGTGACTAGCTAAATGTGAAAGGCTGCAATCTAAATGCATATTTATATAGACGGTGCATTAGTATACATTTATATATACAGTATGTTATAACTAGGCACACGTGGAATCTGTGCGCTCACTATTTGCTACGTTGATGTTAAATTTATAGCAAAAACATTGAATATTTAATATTATGGTTTTGTATAATAGCGCCATATTACACCCAGATTTCAGAATTATTAGCTATGTTGATTGTGAACTCATAGCGAAAATATTGAATATTCAGAATCATTGTGTTCCCATATTTTGCTCTGATTCATATATTATTTACAGTGATAGAGAACTTATAGCGAAAACAATGAATATTCAGTATCATGGTTTTGCAAAATAGATACACATTACAGATTTATTTACTATGTTGATAGTCAATTTATAGCAAAATCAATAAACATTCAGTTAAATCACTGAATATTCAGTACCATGGTATTGCATAGTGCAATTATATTATGCACAGATTCTAGAATTATACTCAACATTAAATGCATAGTGAAACACTGAATATGCAGTATCTGGTTTTGCATAATAGCACCACATTATGCTCAGATTTCAAAACTATTTGCTGTGTTGATAGTGAACTTATAGCGAAATAGAATATTCAGAATCAGGGTATTGCATATATTATATGCTCAGACTCCTAAATTATTTCCAGCAATGATACTGAAAAAAGAATGAAATCCCTGAAATTTCAGTATCATGTTTTTGCATAAAAGCACCACATTATGCTCAGATTACAGAATCATTTGCTATGTTGAAAGTGAACTCATATAGAAATCGTTGCATAGTCATATCATAGTTTTGTCACAATACACTCAGAATCTAACATTATTGCAACACTAATAATGAACTCATAACAAAATCATTAAATATTCAGCCTAATCATTGAATATTCAGCATCATGGTTTTGCATAACCCTACATTATGCTCAGATTCCAGAATTATTTGCAACGTTGATAGTGAATTTATAGCAAAATCATTGAATGTTCAGTTCATGGTTTTGCATAACAGCACTACATTATGCTCAGACTCCAAAATTATTTGCTGTGTTGATAGTGAACTCACAGGGAAATCATTGAATATTTAATGTTGCGGTTTTGTCATAATATGTTCAGATTACAATATTATTTGCAACATTTATAGTGAACTCATAGCAAAATCTGAAAATAATCAGCTAAACCTTTGAATATTCAGTATCTGGTTTTGCATAATAGCACCACATTATGCTCAGATTCCAGAATTATTTGCTACATTGATAGTGAACTCATAGCAAAATCCTTAAATGTTTAGCTAAATCATTGAATATTCAATATCATGGTTTTGCATAATAGCAATTTAATAGCATTTACAGGGATTTTATAGTGAAATAGCTGAATATTAATACCATGCTCAGATTCCAACATTATTTTCAACATTAATAGTATAACTCACAGCAAAATCCTTAAATATTCAGCTCAATAATTGAATATATTCATTATCATGGTTTTGCATAATAGCTACACATTATGTTCAGATTCCAGAATTATTTGCAACATTGATAGGGAACTCATAGCACAACCATTAAATATTCAGCTAAATCATTGACTATTCAATATCATAATTTTGCATAATAGCACTACATTATGCTCAGATTGCAGAATTATTTGCTATGTTGATAGGGAACTCATTGAATATTCAATATTGCGGTTAAGACATAATACAGTCAGATTGATTATCTGCAACATTTATAGTGAATTTAAAGTGAAATAGTTAAATATTCATATCATGCTCTGAATCCAACATTATTTACAACCTTGACCCTGTCGAAAGAATTTTTGACTATCATGGTTTTGTCACATGCTCAGATTCCAACATAATTTGCAAACGTCAACAGTGACTTCAAAATCACTGGATACTCTGTATTAGAGCCACCATAATTATACTCTGATTCCAACATTATTTACAACGTCGATGTTGAAGAGCAAAATGATTGAATACACAGTATCATGGTTTTGCATAATAGCGCCATATTACGCCAAGAGTCCAGAATTATTTGCTATGTTGAAAGTGAACTCATAGCAAAATCATTCAATATTAAGTATTATTGTGTTGCCATAATATGCTCTGATTCACACATTACTTGCGATGTTGATAGAAAACTAATGTACAAAAAGAGAAATCAATGAATATTCAGTATCATATTTTTTTTCATAATAGCACCACATTATGCTCAGATTCCAGAATAATTTAACTACATTGATAGTAAACTCATAGTGAAATCACTGAATATTCATTAACATACTTTTGCATAATAGCTACACATTATGCTCAGATTCCAGAATTTACTA
>CAIGQZ010034990.1:5531509-5555736 GCA_903798205.1 Danio tinwini | reverse complement strand
AAAAACTCACTTAATAGTGGCATATTATTTCTTAAAACAAGACAATACTTTTTGCTTCTCTAGAAGACGCCTCTTGATTTAAGAGGTTTTAGATATTTGGACTAGAAACAATACAACAAAAGGAGCAAAGAATATTGTCTTGTTTTATGAAATAAGTAATGTGGCAAAATTAAGTGAGTTGTCTGTTAAAACAAGCTAAATAATCTGCCAATAAGTTAAGCTAATTAATCTTGCTTTTCGTTTTGATGTAAGATTATTTTGTTTACTCCGTTGGCAGATTATTTAGCTTGTTTTAAGGAAAAACTCACTTAATTTAGGCATATCATTTCTTAAAACAAGGCGATATCTTTTGCTTCTCTAGAAAACGCTTCTTGATTTAAGAGGCTTTAGATATTTGGGCGAGAAACAAGCTTACAACTAAATCTAACAAATTTTAAATCAAGAAGCAAAGCATATTGTCTTGTTTTATGAAATAATAGGTCAAAATTTAGTGAGTTTTCCCTTAAAACAAGCACAATAATCTGCAAATGAGGTAAGCAAAATTATTACAGTTTTCATTTGATGTAGGATTATTTAGCTTACCCCATTGGCAGATTATTAAGCTTGTTTTAAGGAAAAACTCACTTGATTTTGGCATTTTATTTCTTAAAACAAGACAATACTTTTGGCTTCTCTAGAAGACGCCTCTTGATTTAAGAGGTTTTAGATATTTGGACTAGAAACAAGACAACAAAATCTAACAATTTGTAAATGAAGAAATAAAAAATATTGTGTTGTTTTATGAAATAATATGCCAAAATTAAGAGAGTTTTTCCCTTAAAACAAGCAAAATAATCTGCCAATGAGGTAAACAAAATGATAAACTCTTTCTTTTTGATGTAAGATTATTTTTCTTACCCCATTGGCAGACTATTTAGCTTGTTTTAAGGAACAACTCATTTAATTTTGACATATTATTTCTTAAAACAAGACAATATTCTTTGCTTCTCAAGAAAACACTTCTTGATTTAGGAGTTTTTCGATATTTAGACTAGAAACAAGAAAAAAATAGCGTTTTTGCAGTGTACCAAGTTATCTCTGTGGCAGCAGTCTGTATTTAAAGAAATAGTTCAGGAGAAACTGAAAGATCTTTATATTATTCATCCTTTGGAAACCTGTTTGACTTAATTTCTTATGTATTTTGAATTATTTCTATAAAATATCTACTCATAAAGATTTCAGACCACTTGAGAGAGTAAATAGTGGGTAAATATATATATTTTTTTGCAGTGAACAATCTCTTTAGCTTTTCCATCCATTTTCTTTTCTTTCTGGGAGATGTAAGAAAGACTATTAGCAGTCAAGAATCATTATTAATGCGAGCAAATTACAACAAGACGTTTCACATGCAGGTCATGTCCTGTCTAAACGTGTGCACGGTTAAAATGTAACCTAACCTGGTTGACTAGTCACCTATTATTACCGCCTGCTATTAATGTGACTTAACCATTAGCTTAATGTAAAACCCTGTGCTCTAGATTAGGAGGTTAAACAAAACCGTATTTGCATTCTCCACTTTAATCTGTAGTTACATAAACGCCATATTCATCCGTCATTGGGTGGTATGGTTTCCTTGACAACAGCGACAGTAATTGCTCGTGCTTGTTGATGAAAGCCTTCTTGGATAAACAGAATTTTAAGTAGGTCAGATGAATCCTGCTTTTATCATAACTCGACTGCCATGAGATGGCGGAGCTTTTGAAATTATGATAATGGATTCATTTGTCTTAATATCTGAGGGTGTGTTCAGAATGGTTTCGTTGAAAGAAGATATGCTGCAGAAAGTACATATGGAAGAAATAAGAGAAATTTGTACTTGCATGCCCAAATGCAATGCACTCAAGCTTGTGTATTATTATTATTATTTTTTTTGTTATTGTTTGTTTTTCCTTCAGCATATGATCTAAACAATTTAGCAGTTGAATTTTATTCAGATGTTTTATAAGAAGAATTGGTGCCTTATATCAAAACGTTTAATTAAAATTACTAAAACTTTGAATGAAAAATTATGACTAAGAAACAGGGCTGGGCGATACAGGAAAAAATATCACGATATAATGTTTAATATACTTTGGTATAGATTACTTATTTTTTTACAATCCATTTGGGAATATTAGGATTTTTATTTAACCATTTCATTACCAAGGCAATTCGTTTTAATAGTAAAAAACAAAAAAATAACAAAAATATCTCATCTCTTATGTCTTAAAATAATTCAAGTGCTAAAAAGATACAAACTTAATAAAGAATGTTACAAAGTGTGTGCAATGGTAAAGTATGAACACTGAACAATCAAAGCAAACTTTAAGGTAGATGAACATCTGTAAGATGTCAATAATAATGATACAGTAAACCTCAAACTCTGTAAACAAAAATTATGATAATCAAATCTGAGCTTTCAAGTAAAGGAACCAACCCTCATTATTCAAATACACATTGCAACCACTGAATTATATACATAATGTCCTCTATATTTGGTCTGTGATTGCAACATTACAAATTGTGAAGTTGAATGACTACATTACCCATATGCTAAAATGTAAGATTCTGATGGTATAATAACCTTGGATAAAAATATCACGGTTTCACAGTATTACGGTATTATAATTACTGCTCTAAAATATATTATTTTTAAATGTCTGGGTAAAAAACTAAAACATTTTTACCTTTTGAACACAATATATTTTATTTTGAGAAACATTTAAAATATTTTGGAAGAGTAAACATGTCAGGCTAAATAAATTATTAACTTTCGTTGTCTTCATTTGTTTCAAAAACTGATTTTTTTTACAATTTAAAATGGCATCTTTGGCTATCTTTTCTGCTGAAGATACCGCTGTCCTAAAAAACAAACAAAAAAAAAGGCAATAAAAATGTTTTTTACACATACCTTAGGAATGGTATTGCAGAAAATTTTGACGGTTTTAAAACCTTGACTTTTCCAAACCGCGGTATACCTTGAAAACGGTTATTGTCCCATTCCTAATGGGGTACTATTGGCTGAGATGCACATAAAACGAAACTAAAAAGCCACTCTTGTGACACCCTTATACCCTTTTGTTTAGTCTTTTCACTGCTGCTTGTCACGGCACTCAGTTTTGAGTGTGTTGTTATTCTGACCTTAGGTGGATAAACCCAACTGGAGTCCATTCACATGTTGCGTCTAAGAGCACATACAAAGCGCGAGCGTCTGGATTCCGTTTCCTTAACAATTTATAACAAAATCTCAGAATAAGGCAACCATCAACCGTTTTCTCAGATCATGAAAAAAAGAAAAAAAAAACATTGCTGCAGTTCCGATACTAGTTTGTATTTTTGAAGAGAATGAAAAAGCACTGCAGTGTTTGGGTGCTCTGTGTTTGCCTGAGTCTGTCATTATTACCGAAATTTGTATATTCCATACAAAGTGTCAGCAGATTAATTTGCTGTACTTGAATCGCGGTGCGCACGCGACATTCTAAAATGTTTTCAACTAGGTGCGCCTGGAAAATGCGTCGCACCAAGCCTTGCACTTCGATTGGAAATAACCCTAAACTTATTCATTCCTTCCAAGGTGCGTGCTTAGCAGCCATATTTTACTAAAGCTATAGCACTTGATACCAAACTTTTTTTTTGTATCATTATTGACAATGGTGTTCGGTCAAAAAATTATTGATACAGTTTTATCTGCTCAGCTTAAAAATTTAAAAGCATAAAAACAAAGCATAAAATTTGATTATTTTATGCTTCGTTTTTATGCTTTTAAGTTTTTTAATTTATATTTCCAACAAATGCAAGCCCTGATACAAAACCATTTTTAAAAAATAGTTTATTAGGGCTGCACAATATATCATTTTAGCATCAATATCGCGATATGCGCATCCGCAATAGTCACATCGCAAAGATATGCAATGTTGAATCTGAATTATAATTGACCAGGAGCTACAGAATTGTATTGTAATCACTGTATTTACAGAATTTATATGATTTAAGCAAAAATAAATAAATCTTGGAATTTTTGTCTTGTTTCTAGTTCAAACATCTACATTTCAAAGCAAAAACAAGATTATTTCACTTACCCCACTGGCAGATAATTTTACTTGTTTTAAGGAAAAACTCTTAATGGTGAAAACAAAACACAATTTTTACTTGCTCTAAGAATTGTTTTGATATTTTGACTGGAAATGAGACAAAACAAGGTAAGAACTTTATTTTGCATTGTGATTTATAAAATTTTTCCACCTGAACACTATTAGAGTCCCCAGAAAACTTAAATAGAGCTATTCAAACCATCTTGTGATACTGTATTCATATCTCAATATTTATCGCAGAAAAATGTAATATAACAGATTTTTCCAATATTGTGCAGCCCTATAATTTATCATTATATTTATTATTCTTGTTATTGACTACACTGTTAAAAAAAACTATGACAAAGTTTATCTGCTTTCAACTTTTTTTTTTTTAGTTCAGGGTGTCCGTAGGTCTTAAAACACAATTTTAGGCAATTTTTTATTATTACATTATTATTATTATTATTATTATTATTTATTCATTTTCCTTTGGCTTAGTCCATTTCAGAGGTTGCCACAGCGGAATGAACTACCAACTATTCCAACATAGGTTTTACACAGCTGATGCCTTTCAGCCGCAACCCAGTATTGGAAAACATCCATACACACTCATTCTTTCACACACACACACACACACACACACACACACACACACACACACACACACTATGGACAATTTAGTCAATTCCCATATAGCACATGTGTTTAGACTGTGGGGGAAACCGGAGCACCCGGAGGGAACCCACGCCAAAACGGGGAGAACATGCAAACTCCACTCAAAAATGCCAACTGGCTCAGCTGGCACTCGAACCAGTGACCTTCTTGCTGTGAGGCAACAGTGCTAACTAGGCATAGGACGATAACCATTTTCAAGGTATAGTCAAGATTTTAAAACCGCCAAAATTTTCTGTAATACCGTTCCTAAGGTATGTGTAAGATTTGTTTTTGCTTACAATTTTTTTTAGGACAGCAGTATCTCCAGCAGAAAAAAATATCCAAAGATGCCGTTTTAAATAGTGAAGAAATTGTGTTTTTGAAACTAATAAAGGCAGCAGAAATCAATTAATCTTTTGAATTATTTAGCCTGACATGTTTACTGTTCTAAACTATTATAAATCTTTCAAAAAATAAAATATATTGTTTTCAAAAGAGGAAAAACGTACAGAAAGAATATATTTTAGAGCAGTGCGCACAATAGCATGAAACGGTGATATTTTTATCCAAGGTTATCATACCGTCAGAATCTTATGCCGGCCCATGCCTAGTGCTAACCACTGAGCCACGCTGCCACATTATTATTGTATAACTTAATGTATTCAATTATAATAACTTTTTTTGATAGGGCAAGTAAAAATCTTTTCCAACTGGGATATAAAAAATCCTGTATAAGTTAAAAATTTCATTCATAATGGTCTTAATAATGTCAAAGTTTTAAACTTGGTGAAACCTGCAGAAACCCCCTAGTTATACAAACTTTAACTTAGTTTTTTTTGTCGGTTTGACTTATTGTATGCAAGTTGAGATGACTAGAAAAGATAATTTGATTTAACTTACAAAATTCTAGGCAGCAAGATAGATTTTCCATCGAATTGTTAACCACTTCATTTATTACACTTAATGTTAGCAGTTTTGATTAAATGAGATCATGTTTTACTTCATAAGATTAGGGAGGCACACAGTGGCTCAGTGGTTAGCACTGTCACCTCACAGCAAGAAGGTCACTGGTTCGAGTCCCGGCTGGGCCAGTTGCCATTTCTGTGTGCAGTTTGCATGTTCTCCCTATGATGGCGTGGGTTTCCTCTGGGTGCTCCGGTTTCCCCCACAAAGTTCAAACACATGCACTATGTGAATTGGGTAAAAATAAATTGGCCGTAGTGTATGACTGTATGTGTGTGTGTGAATGTGAGAGTGTGTATGGGTGTTTCCCAGAGCTGGGTTGGGGCTGGAGGGACATATGCTGCGTAAAACATTTGCTGGAATAGTTGGCGCTTCACTGCGCTGTGGCGACCACTGATAAATAAGGGACTAAGCCGAAAGAAAATGAATATTTTATAGTTGTATCAGCAGGCTGCTGTATAAAGCAGACAATGCAGGAGTAGAGAATACAATAGTCTTAATTATAAACCCACAAGAATACACAAGAGACTGCATCAGAAAACAGCACAGCACCTTACATAGTACTGAACAACAAAAATGTGGGAACTAATTAATAACCAAGGAAACTAGCTGGAGAACTCAAGCAGGCAAAACAGGAACAAAAATGTATATAACATGCAGTAATGGGATATTATTATATATAATATAGCATAAGTAGCATGTTTATTGTGTTTGTCAGTAGTATTGCGCACACACATATATATTTATATAAAAATAAAAATTTCAATATAGTGGTTGCTCAATGTGGATTTTAAGTTAGAACATATATAGATATTTTTTGTATATTTTTTATTTATTTCAAATTGTGGAAAATGTAATTATTAGTTTTAAGGTATCTGTTTTTTTTAGAATAACATTTGTAACCATTTTGGATTAATATGAACAAACTTGAAGCAACATAACATTATTTTTTATTTCTTGAATATTGACAACGCGGTTGACTTTAGTTTTTATTTGTTGTTCTTAAAGGATTGATTTAAATTGACCAATAAAGCGTTTTTAATGTCTATTAATAATGAGTAGTATGTTAATTGATCATTCCCACTCACATACTGTATACAGCATCGCAACATTTTGAGGTCAACAATGTTCCAACAATGTCTCTTTACTTTTTTCTCTCTCTCTTTCTCCCTTTCATTTTTTCCCCCTCTTACTTTTTTTTAGTCTCTTACATTCTTTTCTCTTAATTTCTTTTTCACTTTTTTTTCTTTCTTGCTTGTTTGCTTGCTTTTTCTTCTCTTTTTCCCATCTTTTCCTTTCTCTTTTTCTTTTGCTTTTACTTTTACTCTTTTTTTTATTTCTTTATTTTCTTGTACTTCCTTTCTTTCTAATATTTTCTCTTATTTATTTATTTTTCTTCCTTCTTTTTTCTCTTTTTTTCTTTCTTTCCTTCCTCTTTTTTTTCTTTTTCTCTTTATTTTCCCTTTTATTTTTATTTTAATTTTTTCCTTTCTTTTTAATTTCTTTTGTTCTTTCTTTACTCTTTTCCCATTTTCCTTTCTGTCTTTCTTTTTTCTTCTTCTTTGTTTCTTTTTCCCTTCTTTCATTTTCTCTTTGTCTTTTCTTTCTGTCCTTTTTCTTGTAATTTTTCTTTCTCCCTTTAATTTTTCTGCTATCTTTCTCTTTCATTTTTCTCTCTTTACTTTGATTTTTTTTCTCTTTTCTTTCTTTCTTTCTTTCTTTCTTTCTTTCTTTTGAATTCTTTTAACTTCACTTTTTCTTGTCTGTCTTTCTCTTTCACTTTCTTTTTTCATTTTTCTTTCTCTTTTTCTTTGTCACTTTTCTCTTTCTTTCTCTCTTGTTTTTCATTCTTTCTCTGTCACTTTTCTCTTTCTTTCTTTCTTTCTTTCTTTCTTTCTTTCTTTCTCTCTTGTTTTTCATTCTTTTTCTTTCCCTTTTTCTCATCTTTCTTTTTTTTCCTTTTTCGCCTACCTACCTAATAAACTAACAACTAATAACTTATAGGCAGCATGCATTATGCACTTCACAGTATGCAGCAGCATGCATAATGTGAATTCTCCCATTTGTTTTTGATGTGTATGGGTAGAGCAGTGTGTTCAATAACATGTGCTTCTGTTTCCCATCAGAATGTCTCACTACACAGACGAGCCACGCTTCACTATCGAACAGATCGACCTCCTCCAGAGACTGCGGCGCACGGGTATGACCAGACCCGAGATCGTGCACGCCCTCGACACCCTGGAGCGACTCGACCGTGAACATGGTGACAAATTCGGCCGCCGCGGACAGTCAGACTCCATTGCCACCAACAGCACCACCTCCAGCACTACACCCACCTCAAATAACGCTAGCAATGCCACCATGGCAACTTCCTCCACCACTTCCACAGCAACTCAGACGCAGTTCCCTGGCAATCTATCGCCCTCGCCTAGCAACAGCTATGCCACATCTCCACCCGCTGTCTTGCCCTCGCCCGTCTCTTTGGTGGCCCTGGCCCAGAACGGACGGGACGCTCTAGCAGCCACACCCAATGGAAAACTATCGCCAAACCGCTACTCAGTTAACAGTTCTGTGGCTGTGAGGACGTACGCGCTCGAGGGGTCCGAGGAAGACCTGGATATAGATGACAAGGTGGAGGAGCTCATGAGGTCAGTCTGCTTTTTTAGGGTTATCAATGGACCCTTTTTACTTTTGAGCAATTGAGCCATGAAAAATATTAAGTTTACTCCAAAATAAACAAAACTAGGGCTGTACGATATTGAAAAAATCTGACTTAGCGATATTTTGTGTTGCTGCAATTTATATTGCGATGTGAATATAATTTTACCAGCTGATTAAAATAATTATTTAGAGAGATTTCATTAATTTAGATCAACTGGGAGGATCAAGTCATTTTTCTATGCAGTGCATCTGCTTAAAATACAATAAATAACAAGCATATATAAATAGGACAGAGCAAAAATTAAAGTTAGATAAACAGTCCATTATGTTTTTTTGGGGGAGTCTAACAGCATTCAAGGACAAAAATGTAACAATCAAATGTAAAATGACATGGTCATCATTGTATAAATAATATCTTTAGCTTTCAATCTTTAATAAATAATCTAATCCTGTGACTATTGCGGATACGCACATAGCAATATTGATGCTCAAACGAGATTATATATATATATATATATATATATATATATATATATATATATATATTGTTCAGCCCTAAGCAAAACCCTTTCTAAGTATTTCGTGTAGGCTTGTATTTCTTAGTACTGTAAAAATACTCAAAAATATCTCTGTCAATGTTTTCAAACAATTATATTTGATTTACCAGAGTCACACAAGTGCCAATTTCACGTCACATTCATAACGGAGAGATGTTACATCCATAACCAAGCTTTTCTCTCATAAATGCGAAAATGTCAAATAAAATAAAATCAATAATTTTTGGTCTATAGAGAGCCGACTTTACCCTTTTTATTAGCATTGTTTCTTTTATTTTGTGCCTAAAACTCACTTTTTGGTCACATCCTCATAATGTCCTGCCTTAGTGTCCCACCAGTGACGATATAAAGCCATATATAGTGGGATATTGCTTTTATACAACAGTTCGATGACATAATCATGTATATAAAAAAGAAAATAAAACAGAGTGTCAAAAATTATTTTGTATGAGGAACTACTTTCTTCTGCCATTCATTCACATCTGCAGCTGACGTCAGAACAAACGTGCCTTTAGAGCTAGTATTTTAATGATTTTCTAGCGTAATGTCTAAAGTGATGACAAAACAGGTGATTTTTCTCACATTTTAGGATTATAAGGCTGAACGGCATCAGTCTACAGAGATTTCCCAGTATTTCTGTTGCCATTGTGAGATCACAATAATTATCCCTTAAAAAGCCAAAGCAAAGCAAACACTACCAGATTACTATGGTATAAATACAGCACTACAAAATACAAAAGAGAGAGATCGACTTAGTGTCAGTTACCCGTTTTATAAGGATTTGTTCAGCTGTAGTTTAAAATATGAAAAGAAAATGCTGAGTTTTTCTTCCCTAAGGACTTATTATGCAGTCTCTGTCGCCATATTGTAGCGCAATCTCTTTGCTCTGCTCAGCTGATGGCTGCCAATGTCAGAAATTAATAATATTTAAAATAGGCACTATCCTTAGAAATAAACTGCATAGTTGTAATCTAAGCAACTACATTCTTGCATATAAAAGCCTCAAAAGTACATTATGTTGTCCAACAGCAGCAATATTTATCAAACTGTAGTGAGTTTGTTCATCTGCTGTCACCATGTGGGCGGAAAGGCTAAAAGAGGGCTGTTATTGCAGAATATCATACAGCTATCAGATTCAAAAACTGGTGTGTGTGTGTGTGTATATATATATATATATATATATATATATATATATATATTATTTTAGGGCTGTATTGGCAAGGGGCTCACGATATAATACATATCACAGTACATGGGTCACGATGCAATATATCACGGTATATTGCGATACAAATAAATATTGTGATATATTGCAATAGTTTGTATTAGTATGCGTGTCACATTATATTGACAACGTGATAAAGTCGGCAGACAAATTAAAATTCCAATTCCAATTTATTTTCCATCCATTCCAATTCATTAGAACTGCACAGTGTGATTGAACAGAGAACTAAATATATTGCAAAGCTTACAAATGGCGTTTTCTTTTGTCTAATTCAGTACTTCCTGGTATAGCGTTAAAATTAAAGTGCAGCCACACGTCAGCTCTAAAAGCTAGAGGCACCTTTATATTTTTCGCCATGCTCACTCTTGCTTACTTCTGATCCTGTACTACTTGGCGTTTTGTTGATCGCGAGTTAGCGACATCTACAAGAGCGGAGGAGGAGGTCATTTGGCACAACTTAAATCGATACTTGAGGTTGAACTATCGATACACTATCGTAAAAGAAATCCTTGCGATAGTTAGATGTATCGAAATTTTTCACACACACATACACCTGAACAACTTATTTGTAGTCTGAGACCCTGACAACTGAATGAGCAAATAAAGCTTTTTTTTTTTTTTTTTACATTTGAAGCCAACTAAAATGACCAACAATTACCTAGCAATTACACTACTCAATTAGTCATGCAGCATTTTGAGGTCACGCATCAGTAATGTTGAACATTAGCATTCAAACCTTTGCATATTGTAATTGTCATTTTTTTATAGGGCTGGGCGATTTGGCCTAAAATCAAAATCTTGATTAATTGAGCATTTTAACTTGATCACGATTAATGAACGATTATTTTATTTATTTATTAAATCGTTTGCACTCATAGTTCACTGACCAGTTTTGTACCGTAAATATGCTCACATATTACAAGTCAGAGATTTTTGAATCAAGGGTGCGTTACTTGATTTTAAAATAATTGAAAGAAACACACACGATCTATGATTATTTACTGAACATCAACGCTGAGCAGCTGAAATGAAAACGCACATTGCCTAAAAAAAGTGAAAGTAAATAACTTGCACTTTTGGAAACAAAATTTGTTATTTTCAAAGCTTTTTCATATTAAAAGTAGAAAATAAGCAGTATCTCCTCTAAATAAAAAAGTCTTGTATATCTTGTAAATGAATATTTTAATTTAAATAATAATTTCATCGTAATAGAAAATATGCCGTCTCAAGGCACAGCTTCCAATTAATATCTAATGTAGTTAAATTTTTTTGAGCGGTGCACAGGTATGCAACCGTGCAAAGGCTGCACTGGACCATACCCATGTGTTCGACGCAGAAGTATACATCAGCATTAAAAGAGGAGGGTCACATGACTCCACACGCGGTAGGGAAAGTAATTGAAAACATGGATCGGGAAAATTTTGCTTGATTGCAGGTTTAATTTTGATTACTTTTTTGATTAATCGCCCAGCCCTAATTGTTTTATACAAAAATGAGCATATAGTATGTGCTGCTCAGTAGTTGTTGCACTAATGTATACAGTGTGGGTTTTAAATGACAATTAAATTACATGGCAAATATATTAAATGTATTAGTTTAGCAATTTTAATTAATCAGTAATATTTGTATTATTGTTATTATTATCTATGACAAGATTTTGCTAAATAAATATCAATAAAATTGTTGTACTAATTTAACTAACATGGAAAATAAAATAAAAAATACTGTATAGACATTTAAAAACTAAACAATGAAACTACAGTGAAAATGACATGACTAATAACTACTTTACGGTATTATTTATTATAACTAATTATTATTATTATTATTATTATAACTATGCTACTAAAATAAATGTTAAAGTAAAATATTAAAACAAAGGTCAACACCAATGCAAACTTGAAATGACACAAACAATAACTAATTCACAGTATGAATTATTATAAAAACAATCCTAATGCTACTTAAAAAAAATATCAAAATAAAATAAAAAAGGTCAAAGGTTAACGAACTAAATGTAAACCAGATCTGAATGTGGCATTGTGTTTACCTGCTGTAAAGAGTGCGAGTTGAGTCTGTGGTGAATCTTTCCAGACGGGATGATGTTGTGGTGTTGAATTGGAGCCGTCATGTGTTGTGTGCAGGCGGGACAGCTCACTGGTGAAGGAGGAAATCAAAGCCTTCCTGGGAAACAGACGAATCTCACAGGCCGTGGTGGCTCAGGTCACAGGTCAGTCCATCATAGGCGACAATTACAGTATACAGTCATGCTTTTACAATGCAAGACACGCCACTGGAATAAGCATCAAAGTTAGCATGAAATAAAAGCTATAATGTACAGAATCAGAGGTCACCACAGCGGAATGAACCACCAACTATTGCAGCATATGTTTTACACAGTGGATGGCCTTCCAGCCACAACCCAGTACTGGGAAACTCCCATACACTGTCACATTTAAATACACTACGGCCAATTTAGTTTATTCAATGAGACGACAGTGCTAATCTGAGCCAACGTGCCGCCCACTATACAGGGAGTGCAGAATTATTAGGCAAGTTGTATTTTTGAGGATTAATTTTATTATTGAACAACAACCATGTTCTTTGATGATACCAGCCCAAACCAGTACTCCACTTCCACCTTGCTGGCGTCTAAATTGGACTGGAGCTCCCTGCCCTTTACCGATCCAGCCAGGGGCCCATCCATCTGGCCCATCAAGACTCACTCTCATTTCATCAGTCCATAAAACCTTAGAAAAATCATAAGTCTTGAGATATTTCTTGGCCCAGTCTTGACGTTTCAGCTTGTGTGTCTTGTTCAGTGGTGGTCGTTTTTCAGCCTTTCTTACCTTGGCCATGTCTCTGAGTATTGCACACCTTGTGCTTTTGGGCACTCCAGTGATGTTGCAGCTCTTAAATATGGCAAAACTGGTGGCAAGTGGCATCTTGGCAGCTGCACGCTTGACTTTTCTCAGTTCATGGGCAGTTATTTTGCGCCTTGGTTTTTCCACACGCTTCTTGCGACCCTGTTGACTATTTTGAATGAAACGCTTGATTGTTCGATGATCACGCTTCAGAAGCTTGGCAATTTTAAGAGTGCTGCATCCCTCTGAAAGATATCTCACTATTTTTGACTTTTCGAAGCCTGTCAAGTCCTTCTTTTGACCCATTTTGCCAAAGGAAAGGAAGTTGCCAAATAATTATGCACACCTGATATAGGGTGATGATGTCATTAGACCACACCCCTTCTCATTACAGAGATGCACATCACCTAATATGCTTCATTGGTAGTAGGCTTTCAGCCCTTTACAGCTTGAAGTAAGACAACATGCATAAAGAGGATGATGTGCTCAAAATACTTATTTGCCTAATAATTCTGCACTCCCTGTAATGTACAGTTGAGGACTAATTATTTGCCCTCCATTGAAATTATTAGCCCTCCAGTCTTTTGCAAATATATCCCAAGTAATGTTTAACACAGAAAGGGAATTTTCAAAGTGTTTCCTATTAAATATTTGTTTTTATTCTGGAGAAAGTCTTGCTTCTTTTAGTTTGGTTGGAATAAAAGCTGATTTATTTTTTATTTTAGATTATTTGAGAGGTCAATATTATTAGCCCCATTAACATTTTTTTCCATTGGCTACAGAACAAAGCACTGTTGTCTAACGACTTGCCTAATTAACCTAATTTGCCTAGTTAACCTAATTACCCTAGTTACCCTAATTACCCTGGTTAAGCCTTTAAATGTCACTTTAAGCTGAATACTAGTATCTTGAAAAATATCTAGGAAAGAGTATGTACTGTCATAATGACAAAGACAAATGAAATAAATGATTAGAAATTAGTCATTAAAACTATTATGTTTAGAAATGTGTTGGAAAAAAAAGCTTCTGTCAAACAGCACTTTGGAAATGTTTGAAAAAAGAATAAAACTTTTAAAGGAGGAGTGTATATAACAATGTGTAGATAATTTAGAACTGAATATCCAATTAAATGGCTTGCAGAACAGGGGCTTGATTTGAAATTAATCGTTGGTTTGTGGATTTGCTATTGGTGGAGCTCGTGATTGACAGGTTGTCCTCACATCACTAAATACCAATCAGAAAAGAGATGAAATGTGTTTTTTGTTTAATGTTGGAAAAGTTTTTGACGACAGATACTAAGAATGTATTTAAAATAAATGCACTAATGAATTATAAAAAAAAATTACTGCAATATTCATAAAAAAAATAAATAAATCACTGATTAGTTCATTGTTTATGATCCTGCTTCTTGTGGCTTTATTGAATAATATGTTCTAATAAACTATGATTTTGTCACTTCAGAGCATTTTGCTTTCATAGAGTAACTGAATTTCTTTGTATTTTAAATAAAACACTAATACATTACTTATTACAAATACAGCTATATATATATATATATATTCTTGTCATCAATCCCAGTCGTAAGAGCAACAATTAATAACTTCTAGTTGATCATTTGGAAAAATGGCAGAAGGTAGATTTTTCCTATGAATCATCTGTTGAGCTGCATCCCAATCATCACAAATACTACAGAAGTCCTACTGGACCCTGCATGGACCCAAGATTCTCACAGAAATCAGTAAAGTTTTGTGTAGGAAAAATTGTGGTTTGGGGTTACATGCAGTAAAGGGCGTGCGTGTGCGAGAGATCTGCAGAATGGATAGCAATATCAACAGCCTGGGGTATCAAGACATTTGTGCTGCCCATTACATTACAAACCACTGGAGAGCGCAAATTCTTCAGCAGGATAGCGCTCCTTCTCATACTTCAGCCTCCACATCAAGTTTTCTGAAAGCAAAGGTCAAGGTGCTCCAGGATTGGCCAGCCCAGTCACCAGACATGTACATTATTGAGCATGTCTGGGGTAAGATGGAGGAGGCATTGAAGATGAATCCAAAGATTCTTGATGAACTCTGGAAGTCCTGCAAGGACGCTTTCTTTGCCATTCCAGATGACTTTATTAATAAGTGATTTGAGTCATTGCAGAGATGTATGGATGCAGTCCTCCAAGATCATGATGGAGTCATACACAATATTCATTCTGTTTCCACTGCAGCATGACTTTATATTCTATACCGGACATTATTACTGTTCACTGACTTTTGTCCAAGCAGAGTCAGATCTCACTGTCCAAAATAAATCATTAAAAATCAAGGCATGATCATATTTTATTTTGGTAAAATAAGCGTAATCTAGAGGCCTTTGCCTTTCATATAAGCCTCTTCTGACACCAAATGATCAACTAGAAGTCAAGTTATTATTTGTTGTTCCTAAAACTTGGATAGGCGAAAGATTTTGTCAGGTAGTGTACATACAGATACATTAAAAAATCGATAAATCAAGTAATTTTGTTAATCTTTTTTTATTTAAAGATGCCGCTGGATGATAGTTGATAGTTTACAATCCTGCCTCACGTAGCTTTATTAAATAATATGTTCTAATAAACTGTGATTTTGTCACTTTAGAGCATTTTGCTTTCAGAGAGGATCCACATACAATGGATTTAATCTACTGAACAGAAATGGAATTTTTAATATCCTGTTGTTTTGTCATTATTGTGTGCATGTCTCTGTCTCTGTGCATTAGTTTGTTATTGATCTCTTTTGTGATTTTCTGTGTCAGGCATCAGTCAGAGCAGGATCTCTCACTGGCTCCTTCAGCAGGGCTCAGATCTCAGCGAACAGAAGAAACGAGCTTTCTATCGCTGGTACCAGCTGGAGAAAACCACGCCAGGTTAACCCTCTTTAAGTGTTTTCAATTTACTGCAAGTTGCTAAAGAAAACAGTCACAGTTTTGTCTATATGAATAAAGGATGATGTTTCACACAAGCCTTCTTTAAACAGTAAATAATATGCTATGTCCAGATATGGAAATGCGTACTCGTGCTGAAAGGTAGATGACAAAATACCTTGATCATGTTTCAAATTCTCATTTACTTTTTAATTATTTAACTGCAATTAGGGATGTCAGTTTCCACAAATTCACAATTGCGATCGATCAGCAATAATATGAACAATTAATTAATTATTTAAACCCTTGTGTATTCTTCAAATGTACTACCCTTTGGGTATGTTAGTGGTTGTTTTTGCCTCATTGACTTCCATTTTAATGGCATTTTTGATTGCAAAGCCATGACAGCATATAATCATGCATTCTTGATTGTTGGTCATTTTACCTGTTGGGAAAATGTTAAATTTGTCATTTCTACTGTTGATCATCAGTTGGCAGCATTGACCCTTTAGATAGGTCTGTGCATAAAAGTTTCTGGCTTTTAGTATATGGAGTTCCGTGGAGAAAAAGGCAGATTATAGTGTGTGTGTGCACAAATACACTTACTAGGCCTGGGCTGATAAAACTCTATCTGTATTTATTGACCGAACACCAATGTCAATAACGATTAAAAAAAGTTTGGTATGAACTTTTGGTATAAAGCGATAAGTTAAAATCGGGCTGCTTAGCACGCACCATAAAAGGAATGCCAATAAGCTTTGGGTTATTTCCAATCGATGCGCACGGCTTGGCACTACGAATGCTGCACTCAAGTGACATGCTCACATTTTCCAGGCACACCCACCTGTTAAAAACATCTAAACTTTTCTGAATGCTGCAAGCGCACTGCAATTCGTGCAAGTAGAACTAAAGAAATCTGCTTTACACTGTAATAACGGCAGCCTCAGACAAACACAGAGTACCCAAACACTGCAGTGCTTTTTCATTCTCTTCACAAATACAAACTACTATCAGAGCTGCAGCAATGGTTTGTTCGTTTGTCATGCTCTGAGAAAACCGTTCATGGTCGCCTAATTATGAGAGATGCCAGAGGAGTGTGAGCACAGAGCTCGTTGAAAATGAAGGAAACTGAATCCATGTGGTCGCGCTTTTCTTGTGCTTTTAGATGCAACATGTGAACGGATGCCGGTTGGGGTTTATCACCCTAAAATGAGTGCTGTTTAGTAGCAGTGAGGTGATTGTAAATAAAAAAAAGTTTGCCAGAGTGACATCTTGGTTTCTTTTCTTGTGCATCCAGCCACTAGCTCCCCATCTGAAATAGTTTTTTAGCATAAGGGGTAATGTAGTCATCCAACTTCACAATTTGTAAGGTTTCAATGTGTATTTGAATAATGAGGGTTGGTTCCTTTACTTGAAAGCTCAGATTTGATTAGCATTATTTGTATTGTTTACAGAGTTTATGGTTATCTGTATGTTTATTACAGACAACTTAAGGATGTTCATCTAACAAAGTTTGCTTTGATTGTTCAGCGTTTACACTGTACAACTGCACACACTCTGTAACATTGTATAACGTTTAAGAGTCTCTTTAACACTTATGTTTTTTATTATAAGACATAAGAGACGGGATATTTTTGTTAACTGGTATTTTTGTTTTTGACTATTAAAACTATTTGATGTAGTAATGTTGGTAAATTAAAATAAATGGATTGTAAAAAAATATTCAATAATTATTGATACTGAATAATATTAAACACTATATTGTGATTAAAAAAATTACACATGGAAGTGTCAAGCGTAAGTGATTTACATGTTAAGTTAATGCAAAGACGTAAATAGACATCCTGCGGCGCGAAATGCGCGAATGACGCGATTCGAGCGAGTGTTTTGCAGGATTGACGACTTCACGTGCGTATCGCTTGTTTGTCGTAAATCGCTCGAGTTCAAAAATCTGAACTTCAGCGGACATTCGCGCCGCGTTAACCAATCAGGAGCTTGCTCTTGTGGGGCCGTGATTATGATGTAGTGCCTGTTGTTGGTGTCCCGGGGGGAAATCCTCCAGCCGACATTGACAACAGTTCCTCAAACTGGGCTCGGCTCAGTCGGTAGCACCGCTGAAAGCTTTCATCATCCAGATACAGTTTCAGGAGAAGTTTTTAAACTCACAGAGCTGGGTGAACCTCTGAAAGGATCTAGTGGACTCAGAAACAGCTCTAAATGAATCTACGCTGTTTTCAGCCTTCATAAAGCACATAAAAACAGCTATTATCTCAATAAAATCCATGTTAGCCATTAAGCAACGAAGCTATAGTCCGCACCTATTGTGAAGTGAATTTAATGTATGAATAAAGTGGATTTGACGTGCGAATGAAGCGAGTAAACTTAAAATGTTCACGCGTCTATTTACGCACGAATATCGCGATTTATTCACGCTTGCCGCGTCTGATGTGAACACAGCACAACACTTACTATGCTTACTATGTTCAGAGAGCTGAGCTGCTCATTTTGATTTTCTCAAACATAATAAAGTGCACAAAGGTCACTGCAACTGATGATCAACAATAGAAATTAAAACATCTACCTCTTACCAAAAAGGGGAAAACCAGCAACAATCAAGAATGCATGATTATATGATGTCATGGCTTTGCAATCAAAAAATGACATTATAGTGGAAGTCAATGGGGCAAGAACAAAAGGGGAGTCAATTTGTGCAGAGCGTATTGTTAAGTTTTGTTTTTAAATTCAAAGCACTTTCCCAAAATACGTGTCAAAATAAAATTATTACAGTAACAAAAGTTCATGGCCGGTTTTTAATTTCTTCTGTGATTTATTTAATACATTATTGAGTGCAGACATTCTTTGGTAATTGAAAGAAATTTGGCCACAGCACTAAACTTATCAGGAAGAGCGCTGTGATTTACATTTGATGTGCTCATATGACGCTCAAAACACAAGCATCTTCACCCAAAAGAAAACTTTTAACAGTAAATAAAAGGCTAGTAGAATCGTAAAAAGAATAAAGATTGTTAATTTATCAGAACCATTTGATGATTAAATGTAATGACTGCTGTGAACAAATCGCTTGTTACTGTAAGTTTGTTATTTTCTCGTTAAATGTGCGTAGTTTAACTTATGAACTGCTTATTAACCATTAAGATGGTTATTGGAGACTGTCAGGGTCTGTATGTGTTCATATATGTTGCATTTATTTATTTTATATAATTGCAGACGTTACAGTAGGCTGTAACACTGTCACACTGTCATTGATCTGCAGTTATAATCAAATCATGTTCATAGAAATGTTAGTAATAAACATTTATACACAAGTATTAATGTTTAAAGCATCTGTTTTGTTAGAAGAGCTTCTCATATAATGTGAACGACCTGTACAGCTTTACTGTAGACATTTATTCGAGCGAGAATGATGTCGACTCAAACTCTCTGTAGTACACCACACCCACCAAATATAAGGTGACCCGTACCGACCCAAACTCCTCTCCTCTCCTTCTGCTATATGAGCTATATGAGCAAAGCTACATTTCCTTTTATCTATTGAATGAGTACATAATCCAGGTATTTAAAGTGCATTTATTCTTTTTACAAATGTAGAATGCACTACTTGCACTATTTATACTTCAAAATGGCAAAGAGCAGTGCATTATTATGTGATTTGGGGCGCACATACTAGCTATTGGCAATGTCTCCATCTATGGTCGATAAATGCTACCATCAAAACACTAATATTAGTTGATACATATTTTTATGCCATTAATTTTTCCATGCATATTTTCAGGTGCCACCCTAAACATGCGCCCCACCCCCGTATCTCTGGAAGAGATGGAGTGGCGTCAGACTCCACCCCCTATAAGCTCCGCCCCTGGAAGCTTCCGTCTGCGCAGAGGCAGTCGGTTCACCTGGAGGAAGGAATGTCTCGCTGTGATGGAGAGGTAAACCTCAGAAACTGATCATGCTTCAGATATAGCTCCTTTTAAGGCTGGTTTATACTCTACGAGACTGCACGTTCGCTTGGGTGTACGTTGCGAATCTGACATCAATAGAGATGATTCACTTTGGGTGCGCGTGACATGATTTCGTCTGCCGGAAAGCACAACATTTTATTGACTTTATTAATTTACTTTGAATTTACACATGCAACAGAAGCCTTTAGAAGCCTAATGTGAAGTGCTTTAGGTCAGTGTTTTCCAACCCTGTTCCTTAAGGCACATATTTTGTACATATTTTGGATGTCTGCCTTATCTGACCCATTATCTTCAGGATTTGGAGTTTCTTCTAATGTTCTGATGAGTTGATTCAGGTGTGTTTGATTGGGGAGAGTTTGAAAATGTGTACTGTCGGTGTGCCTTCAGGAACAGCGATGGGGGAAAAATTGCTTTAGGGTTCTTGCTTTACGTTTCCCATATCATTCTGCAGCCCAAGACCGGTTACTTACTAAAGCTAAGCAGTGCTATGCCTGGTCAGTACCTAGATGGGGGACCACATGGGAAAACTAGGTTGCTGTTAGAAGTAATGTTAGTGAAGCTAGCAGGGGGCGCTCAACCTGCAGTCTGTATTAGTCCTAATGCCCCAGTAAAGTGAAGGGGACTCTATTCTGTCAGTGAGAGCCGTCTTTCGGATGAGACGTTAAACCGAGGTCCCGACTCTCTGTGGTGGGAGTAATGCGTTACAAAAGTAATGTATTACAGTAACGTATTACATTTTCCTGTAACGCAGTAGTGCAAGGCATTACTAATACATTTTCAGTAATATTTTACTCGGTACATGTTCAGTAACGCGTGCGTTACAACAAACTTTTCGCCCGACATTAACAAATATAAAAATACTGCAGTTCTATTTCCTGTTGGTGGTGAGTGAATATACGTGTGTTGTCATTAATGTCCCTCTGGCTATCGGAACTTTTTACTTTGACCACGGAATGATTTCAGCCTCTGAGCTCGAGGTCTGGGGCTATTTTGGCTCAGCCCGGTTCGCAGTAACGTTAAGCCCACGCGCAGCGAAAAAGCGGCAAATAGATGAAAATGGCAGATGACAGTACATTCGTGAGATGGACGTACGCGCATATGGCGTTATTTCACTGACAAATGTCGTAAGCGCAGTATTACAAGTCCATTTCCTCTGTTCATAGACAAAACTCCTCGCGTGCACTCAAAACACTGCCTGGTCTGCTCACGTGCGAATGATCTGCTCTCACTCCGTCGAATGATGCAGACTCACAATTTGTGCCCTGTGTTTCCTCCTCTTTTCCTGCTTTTGCTCTCCAGAGATCCTCCTGTTACATTGTTATCCCAAGAATGTTGAAATGGTTTATATATTGCTACACTATTTACCTACAGGTTAAGGTAAATTATTTAATAAATACTAGTGTTTTTGAGTGTTAGGTGTACTGCCTATGTTTTAGGCTAGTGTTATTTACAATACATAGTCAAGCTATTTACAGATATTGCCAGATAACAACTTTACCTCTACCATACTTTAACCAAATCATTTGTGAATCTGACTGTCATCCTTTCTTGCATTGTCTTAAGCCTTCACGTTGGCAATTATATACTATATTGTTAGATAGCTGTAAAGTTGGTTTTATATTTGCACATTCATTCATTTAGAAGTCTCTATGTTGTTTACTATGTTACTTTGAATATTCGATCGGAATTAGCATGCAAGTATGACGTCAAAACAACATTAACACTATCTAATTGACTGTGAACAATGTTGTACTTTGATAGTCACTGGCTGCTTATATGATTTGCCTATTTAGTATTTGCAAAGAATACTTTTCTGAAATTATATTATAAGGAGAAAGTCTGAATATCCGAATATAAAACCAACTTTTCCTCTATTATTGTTAGTAGTCTGGATAGGTCACAGTCATTCTGCTACATCATATCTCTTTCTACTGGATGTAACATGCTCTGCCGTACATTTGGTTGTTTTAGAAAGTTCTAATTCTGTAGGTTTTTTTTTTGGTGAAAGTAACTAAAAAGTAATATAAGAGTCATGTAACATATTACAATTTTGAGACAGTAATATTGTAATGTAAGGGATTACTTTTAAATAACAGTAACAAGTAATCTGTAATGTATTACAGTTTGGAAGTAACTTGCACAACACTGGTCGTCACATGGCACTTCTCGCAAAGAGTAGGGGTGTAGCCCCGGTGTCCTGGCTAAGTTCTCTCCATCAGCCATTAACAATCATGGCCTCCCAATCATCCCCATCCACCGAATTGGCTCTATTACTGTCTCTCTACTCCACCTATAGCTGGTGTGTGGCGAACGCCCATCCTGTGGATGCTGCACACTAGTTGTGGTGTGGAATGACCTTTATTGTATAAAACGTTTTGCATTAAGTACGCAGTTAGCTTGGATATATTAAATATATTAATATATTATTGGTTTAGTAAGTATTTAAACAACTGTAATAAAAGCAAACATTTGTATGAGTGTCCTTTAAAATTATTTGTTTTATTTATGATTAAATTCATTCATTTAGCACTTATTTCACTCGCTGACTGCTTTAATACGGTTTCGTCATCACAGTTACTTCGAGTTGTCATAAATAAAAATACAACGGCAAATGCATCAAGAAAATTAGTCAAATTTCTTCACCGGTAAATTAAACCTTCTCATTCCGCACAATTCCCGAAACTAATTTTCTTGTATTTTTTTAATGGTCGGTCACATGATCTATTCACAGCAATTTACAGAAAAGTCTTTATTATTAGCGAACATTGTTAAAGACATGTCTCTACAAAAAAGCCACCATAAAATGCGTAGCTTTTGCTCAAATCATGACCCAAAAATGAAAAATAAACGGCAAGTCCAGCTGACTTGTATTTAAAATCAAACAGTATGTAAAATTTAATTTTGCATTTGCTAAACTATTTTGTGTTCTCTGCAGTTATTTCAGTGATAATCAATATCCAGATGAGGCCAAAAGAGAGGAGATTGCCAATGCCTGCAATGCTGTCATTCAGAAACCAGGTAAAGAAAAAAAGCTTCTGTATCTGAATCTGTGCTTGTCAGATTTATTGAGAGATTGCACTACAATTTGCATGTTTTATTGGCATTTCTCATCTTTCAATTTCACTTTTCCTGCCTAGGAAAGAAGTTGTCTGATTTGGAAAGAGTCACGTCCTTAAAAGTCTACAACTGGTTTGCCAATCGACGCAAAGAGATCAAGAGGAGGGCCAATATTGGTACCGTATTTTAGTCGATTTACATCTGTTTATGTTTAATATTTTATGTTTTGCATTTATTAGGTATTCATTGCAATTTCAGTGTTTTGTTTCTTCATTTTAATTAACAAAATCATTTGTATAGCTTTTCATTTGAATCAGTTTGCACTATAATAATCCTGACCTGTCATTTTCAGCTTGAACCATGTCAAAGTTGATTAAACTAATTCGAGAAAACACTATGAAGTCACATTAATATAATAGCATTTATAAATTAATCATTTACAAATAATATGAACATGAATTTTCTTTACATTTTAGAACAAATCCTTAAAGTTCATAAGTATTCACAACAGTAAAAATATGAAATGAATAATAATAATAACTAAACAAAAGTAAAAACAAACAATTACTATATTTAAATTGTAGTTGCATTAACAGAATTTATTATATACATGCAATACCGAAATGTGCGTGAAATGCATACTATTTTTGATACTGCTAGCAAATCAGCTACTGCTAGGAAATTAGCTTTCACACTGGATGCGGAAAGCACTGTGCTATGAAACCCATTCATTTCAATGGCTTGCTGTGCACTAGTGTGACTTACTACTGCCTCAACCAATCAGCAAAAAACACGTTCAGAGTTAGAAATAGCTCAATATTCTACTGATGCACACATACAGTATACGCATCTATGCATGAACTACACATGCTCACCAGAAAAGCAAAGTCTATTCAAATAATGTACCGACACAACATTTTGATGTAGTATACTTGTTCCTGCTACTTGCAATAGTAGCACTATTGCAAGTAGCAGTAACTATGTGCTGTCATGGCAGCACTGGTAAAATGATGCATCTCAACTTGTATTGCAAAAATAGTACTGTCAAGAAAAAACAAAAAAAACAGTAGTTAAAATTTGACGGCCAATAAAAATAAAAACTGTCGATAAAATTTTACGGTGAATAAAAATAAAAACAGTCGTTAATTTTACTGTCAATAAAAAAAAACAGTCGTTAAAATTTTACTGTCAATAAAAATAAAAACAGTCGTTAATTTTATTGTCAATTAAAAAAAACAGTCGTTAATTTTACTGTCAATAAAAATAAAAACAGTTGTTAATTTTAT
>CAIGQZ010034990.1:5514588-5531499 GCA_903798205.1 Danio tinwini | reverse complement strand
GTCAATAAAAATAAAAACAGTTGTTAATTTTATTGTCAATAAAAAAACTGTCGTTAATTTTACTGTCAATAAAAATAAAAACAGTCGTTAAAATTTTACGGTCAATAAAAATAAAAACAGTCGTTAATTTTACGGTCAATAAAAATAAAAAGTCGTTAATTTTATGGTCTATAAAAAACTCGTTAATTTTACAGTCAATAAAAAAAACAGCCATTAAAATTTTACGGTCAATAAAAATTGATTAATTAATTAACTTGTATTTTTTTTACATCTGTATAGTTTAAGTTATTGACTTCCATTTTAAAAGGCATTAATAAATGATATTCTTAAATAAAACAACAAATAATTATTACAAAGCATGTGCATCCAGAATTTTTGCTTTCTGCACACAATTTTCATTATAATGCATAATTCAGATGATTAAAAAAACAAAAAACTATGTATATTCCTGTGTAATTTAGCCATCAAGCTGTAAAATCAACCATCAGTTTACTGATTGAGTTACTGGCAGTCAATCATTTTCTGTTGTTCGTTTGTTTGTTTGCTGTATTAGTGGTTTTTAAAGAGTTTCAGATGTTTCATGACAGGGTCTTTTTTCCAAGAAGCCACAATCCTGGAGAGTCATGGGATTGATGTACAGAGTCCTGGAGGACACTCTAACAGCGACGATGTTGACGCCAATGACTACAGCGAGCAGGTGAAGCAATCATTCACTGAATCATTCAGGATTTTGTTTTAACACTATTGCTAGAGCTCACCTTATTGGTTTAATTACAGGGTTGTGATGTTGCCTATTTTGAAAAGAGAGGCGTGAACAGACCTTTTGGTTATTATCGACTGGAGCCCACCTCACCAACACAGGTATCGCAAGCTGTGAAGGGAATCTTTTCTAAGTTTGAAAAAAATAAGAAAGAAAAATCCCAAATACATATTGGGGGAATCTCCATCAAGTTCTTAGAGTGGTTCATTGTAGTATTGGTAACTTACCAACCAACAGTAAACAAGGCAAGCATAATGCAGTCATGTGGGTGTAATGGTTGCTACATCTTTATAGTTATTTGAAAAATGTGTTTCCATCTCCCATTTTTTGCATTAACTTAAAATCATAAAAAAACATTTTGGCAAATTAGGGGATTCCTATTCAAAATTTGGCTTTCCATTACTCATTTTTAATGTGATGCTTCAAAATGCAAATAAATCAAAGCTATGAACTCCAGCAATATAAAGTCTTTGTTTGTTGTATGCAGAGCCATAGACCTTTATCTATAAATAAAGTATAATTATGGAATCTGTGTTCATCGTAACTGAAAGCTATGTAGTGTTTGCTGGCCTCACGTATCACGCACCTGTCAGTCAGTCAGTATGTCACCTTAAAGGGTTAAATAAATACGCACAGCACTACTAAGGTTACAGAAAAGTTTGCGCTGTTATAATTCACTTACCTTTTAATACGTTTGGTGCGATTATAACCTTTTTAAAAAACGCCAATGTTTTGAATGAGAAGCTGTAATGTAGCCGTGGCGGGATGAATTTTGGTGTGGCGCCCCGCCATGGAAGAATGTAGCGGAAACCTTGATATATATGTATATATATATATATATATATATATATATCATGAAATATATGTTATATTTTATATATGTTATATATAAAATATAACAAATAAAATAATATATACTTCTATACAAAATTATTACCTGTGGCTCTTAATGATATGAGATCTTAAAGTGAAAAAAAGTCTTTTTTAGCAGAAAATTTTAGATTTTTTTGCTTCATTTGTGGTTTTGCCAACAACTAAAATAACATTTAGAAAATAAAGGATTTAAAATAAAATGATCACATCCATTTTCTTATTTTAACACCTAATCAAGCTAAAATTAAGACATTTATTACATGGACAGGCAGGAACCTAGCAATTGATGGATATTCCGTCATAGACTTGTTGCAATTAACGGAAATTCACCCTAGCAACAAAGAACTTTAATCCATGTATATTGTGGTGTTATCATTATTTTTTTTTTTTTTTGCAAAAATGTCTTTGCAAGAAACATTATTTCCACAGTAGTTCAATTGCTTTCCAAATTCCACAGTATTGTCAAACTCATTTCATTAAAATTGTCTAGATTGCATAAGTATTTTGACCCTCAAAGTTTCAGTAGTAGTTGAATTTTGACAAGTGCATTAATGATATTAGTTTTTGTTATAAATAAATACATTTTTAAAACAATAAAATTGTACATTTAAATCACAATTACAATTTTTACGATTATGTGTGTGTATATATAAATATTGAGAGATATATATATATATATATATATATAAATGGCTAAAATTTGCTAATTTATGCGCATGTCTCTTTAAGGACGACGCCGGCAATCATGCAGATCACCAAGACCCCATCTCTCTGGCCGTGGAGATGGCAGCTGTCAATCACAGCATCCTCGCCCTATCACGTCCAGGAGGCGTGGCCAGTGAAATTAAAACAGAAGCGATAGACGACGACTGAGGAAAACTGCCAGACGACGCATATGTGTGTATGTGTGTGTGAGTGGATGTTGCAGACATGTTCACGGGGCAATGATCAAATCAACGCTTATAGAATCTAATAATCGCCTGCCATCGACACTCCTGCTGAACCACTAAACAAAGCCAGAGTCAACCACGGCTCTTATTTAAGCTTCCCAAACCTCGTACCTCATTCCAGTTCCAGTAACTTGTATAAGCGTTTCGTGTGCTTCCTGTCTGTGTGCTCCAGTAATCCTCATTCTCACGGATAAGCTAAAAGGTGAGCAAAGCTGTGGTTTATTTCTGCTCCGGATTCATCATTCCCACTACAAATGTTCTTAGTTGACTGATTTTAATGTTTGTTCTTGTATTGTAATTCATTAAAATAGCAGTTGGGTGAATCTCGCGGAAACGGTCAAGACGACATTTCACCACAGGATCAAAAAGCAAAACAAGTATTAATATTTTGAGGACCATTACGATTATTATTTTTTGTTTTAGAAGCACATTCTTCTCTTAAACTTTTAGTGTAAAATGGGAAAAAGTATTGAATTTAAGCTCCTGTGAAATTAAAATAACTTTTTTTAGATGTTAGTCATCAGTATGTTAGTCGTAATGTAGCTTCTGTGCTACAAAATTCACATTTAGAAGATATAAACCAGGGCTCAAAATTGCAAACATTTTGGTCGCATATGCGCCCGAAATTTTATCTTTGTGACCCTTAAATTATATTTGGGAGCATTTGTGCGAGTGCATAAAATTGATGTCGTGCGACCACACAAAATGTTCACCACATGCGCAGATTTAGGAGGCATTCATGCATTAGGCATCTTTGCACCTAAAAACACCAAACGCAGCACTCAGGAAGGGTTTAAAACAGTTGACATGTCAAATTGCTGCAGTAAACAAAGCCTGTAATGTTTGCCCCGCCTTCAAGCTCTTCTTATTGGCCCACTGCGCTAGAACACAACGCAAATGGATTGGTTAATATCAGCTGTCAATCACTCAGTTCCGATGACAGGGAGCTACAGCCGCGAAAACGTAAAGGTCTGGATACGAGAGAATGAAAACAACACTGCACAAATAATGGCACATCTGATTAGTGATCATGTGCTGAATGTCAATCCAGCATTTACACTTTTCAAAGAGTGTATAAAAGACTTCCAGTGTTTAAAGTCCGCTATGAAAATGACTAAAGCATTCACCGTAAAGCCTGTTTGACGGAGTTTTCAGGTAACAGTGTTTGCCACTGAATCTACACATTTTAAGCACGAGATGTTCTAACATTATTTAATTCTTCATTTAATCGTCATGATGCTGTCGTGCGACGGACACCGCGTTCACCATCGCTAAAGAACATGCATTCACTGAGCTGAAACTAATATTGCAGCTCATGAAAAGACTGTTATTGCTATTAAGATGACGTATGCAAATAATAAGTTATATATAATCTGTGCAATATCAGACAGCACCTGTGAGAACAGCACAGTTATTATTGTTAATGCAGTTCATCTCATTCACGTCAAGCAGTGCGTGCAGGGCCGGTGAGTGCATGCCGATTTTTGTTTATTTGTTAGTTTTGATTAGTGTTGATTTCAAATACAATACATCTGTTAATATAAAACGTGTAGTAACTGTGCTCATAGTTTTTGGTGGGTGCTACTAAATTTTGTCTGGTGCACCTAATGTTTTTGAAGTTAGGAGCACCGGTGCTACCAAGAAAAAAGGTTAATTTCGAGCCCTGTAATCAGTGTTGGGGAAAGTTGCTTTTGAAAGTAATGCATTACGATATTGAGTTACTCCCCCAAAAAAGTAACTGGTTACGTTACTTTTGAGTTACTTTTCATACCCGCCTGAGGCTTGATCTCTTTCAGAACTTGCAGGGGTTTTTTTTTTTCTTTTTTTTTTTTAATAGACAAGCTCTGTGTTTATTAGCTGTTTCCATGCAAAAATGTGAATTAATTGTATGCGCAAAACCGAAACATTGCATAAAAGACGTGCGAATAAAGCAGCGTTTCCCTCCAAGAAGTCAAAACGAACAAAATAGTGACTTCCTGATTAACTGGCGCCAAATATCAACAGTAAAAACAGAATTTGCTGCGTTAAGAGAAGCTGCAAGCATTTAATAAATGACTTGCGCTAAATGAAGGCAATCCTGACACGCAGTGAACGCGTGGTGGCGTTTGAAGGCATCAGATGTGGAAGCACAGATGCTCTTGATTCTGGAGGTCATTAATAAAAAAATAATACTAATATTGAGATGGTTACGGCGTTTTAGAATGACCAAAACAACATTTCAGATGTTTTACAGTGTGACGTCAGACACAGCGACACTCCAAGTTGGTGGCACCCTTGCGCTAAAAGCTACAGTAATACATGCCGTTTTCTTCTAAATGATTACATTAGTAGAGTTCAATATATTTTCATTAAAATGGAAACCAACGTACACAATAATGTGCTTCACTTCCCCTTTAAAGCATTTGTTTGTATTTCTGTATTTGTCATTTAAATTAAGTAATAATGATAAACATACTAGATTGGAAATTGTGCTCAATTTTCACGAGAGTTTGCGAAATATTATTTACTTATTTTCCTTTTGATCTGTGAGTGAAATTTGACTAGTTTTTTTTTCTTTTTAATTCATTCACATTTCACCCAATTGCATTATACTGTGTTTTCATGTGCAAACAGGGGGAAACTGAATTATTATCAAAGTGAAACTTGAAAGATGTGGTTTGATAACTGCCAAAAGCGCGAGTTATTGTGTGCAAAAAGTCTCCTGGACTCTAAATGAACCGAATCGAGACTGAAACCGTTAAACATGTCCAGCGTTACCCAAAGTGAATGTGCATTAACGCGTTATTCTTATGTTTGTATTTATTTAGCTTTTTTTACCGTTAATGCAGAAAGTTCACATACAGGATCAGGACCGAAGCATCTGTTCTCACTGTGTTTAAATATTTATATCTGAAGATGTGAAATATCATTCCGCTATGATTTAGGCAGAAGATCACAGCAGAAATATCACATAAGAATCACGAGAAAGACTGACTAATAAACAGAAATCTCTCCACTAACATAAGCTTAGTTCCAAAATGTAGCTCATTTTGTTCAGAAAAGGTTCTCAGAGAACTTTATTGACTTATTGGCATTCATTTCATAAAAGAGCAAACAAGCAAAACGAATCCTTTGTACAGCCATTTTTAGGTAAATGTAATACCTTGTCCTAACTACACATGATGCAGCGACAGGAGATATTTCTGTGTTAAAAGGAGTTTTAATTTCTACTTTAGAAACAGTTTCTATTTCTGCAATGTCAAGGCTAAACAACAGCATAAACTACTATGATCACCTCAGGTACTGATTATGGGCTTTATTTAGTGTTTAATGCTACTAATGGGAGTTTGAAGACTGATTTATGTGACATTTATTGCCATACTAAAAGCAACAGCCGCAGATAGTTGACCTCAGATCTTGAAATAACAAATAACAAGCAAACATATAGTTTGGAAATAAATGTTAGAACTGTGACCAACATTCCAACAAGGATCAGTCACTCAAGATGCTTTTAATAACGTTAAAGAGATTTAATATGTGATAGTTCGATTATACACTACCTGACAAAAGTCTTGTCGCCTGTACAAGTTTTAGGAACAACAAACAATAACTTTTCTTCTAGATGATCATTTGGTATCAGAAGTGGCTTATATTAAAGGCAAAAGCCTCTAGATTACGCTTATTTTATCAAAATAAAATATGATCATGCCTTCAATGATTTCATTAGGACAGTAAGGTCTGACTTTGCTTAGACAAAAGTCTTGTCACTGAACAGTAATAATGTCCAGTATAGAATATAAAGTCATGCTGCAGTGGAAACAGAATGAATATTGTGTATGACTCCATCATGAGCTTGGAGGACTGCATCCATACATCTCTGAATGACTCAAATCACTTATTAATAAAGTCATCTGAAATGGCAAAGAAAGCGTTCTTGCAGGACTCCCAGAGTTCATCAAGATTCTTTGGATTCATCTTTAATGCCTCCATCTTACCCCAAGACATCCTCAATAATGTTCATGTCAGGTGACTGGGCTGGCCAATCCTGGAGCACCTTGACCTTTGCTTCAGGAACCTTGATGTGGAGGCTGAAATATGAGGAGCACTATCCTGCTGAAGAATTTGCCCTCTCCTGTGGTTTGTAATGTAATGGGCAGCACAAATGTCTTGATACCTCGTGCTGTTGCCATCCACTCTGCAGATCTCTCTCATGCCCCGATACTGAATGTAACCCCAAACCACGATTTATCCTTCACCAAACTTGACAGATATCTGTGAGAATCTTGGGCCCATGCGGGTTCCAGTAGGTCTTGTGCAGTATTTGTGATGATTGGGATGCAGCTCAACAGATGATTCAGCAATAAAATCTACCTTCTGCCACGTTTCCAAATGATCAACTAGAAGTCAAGTTATTATTTGTTGCTCTTATGACTGGAATTGACGACAAGACTTAGTAGTCAGGTAGTGTAAAACCTTGCCATTTGCTTTTATTGGCTCTGGTATTTTAATTTGTGTAGTGTCGCGCATTGTGTGTTGTTAGGACACGGTGTAAGCATTCATTTACGTACAAAATAGTCTTACAAACGGTAATTCGTTGTTCTGTGCTCTATGAATGAAGGCCCTGGTTTTATATATCCTTCCTCTCTTAATGTATACAATTGATATTTATATAAAAAAAAATGACCATTTTTGTTCAATAATACTTCAGGATATTTTGTTTTAGTTGACTGTTTTATGCAGTTTTATGTTCAGAGCAGTCTCCTGAAGCGTGTCTGATTCAGATGAAGCACCCTCGTACATTTTTTTACGTTTGTTACATCAGATTTGAACACTGCAGAGAGAGGCTAAAGAAATGTGGTTTATTTTCTATTGCTGTAATGTTCAATGTTTGAATATACAGTTGAGGTCAGAATTATTAGCCCTCCTGTTTATATTTCGGTTTCAACACATTTCTAAACATAATAGTTTGAATAACTCATCTCTAATAACTGATTTATTTTATCTTCGTCATGATGACAGTAAATAATATTTGACTAGATATTTTTCAAGACACTTCTATACAGCTTAAAGTGACATTTAACTAGACTTAACTAGGTTAATTAGGCAAGTTAGGGTAATTAGGATTAGGTTTGTTCTTAGGGATGCAGCGAAATGAAAATGCGTGGCCGAAAACCAAAATAAATTATGCCAATTATTAATTCTATTGCATTTATGGCTATGACTGTGTAATAATCTTACTAAAAGCAAGGCAATTGAATTTCATTCAGTTTTCTACAACTTTATTCCTCAGGGATCGCCACAGCGGAATGAACCGCCAACTTATCCGGCATATGTTTTACACAGCGGATGCCTTTCCAGCTGCAATCAAGTACTGGGAAACATCCATACACTACGGCCAATTTAGTTTACCCAATTCACCTATAGCGCATGTGTTTGGACTGTGGGGGAAAACAAACCACCCAGAGGAAAGCCACGCCAACACATGGAGAACATGCAAACTCCGCGCAGAAATGCCAACTGACCCAGCCGGAACTCGAACCAGTGACGTTCTTGCTGTGAGGTGACAGTGCTAACCACTGAGCCACCGTGTCAAAATCAATTACAAATAATGAAACTATTTAACACATTGCAACAATGGGTTATCACTTCCAGGGATGAGGACTTTTTACAGTAAGCAATTTTATTTTACCCAATAAATCGATAAGATCCACTGATATATCGGTTGGGTCAGTTGGCGTTTCTGTGTGGAGTTTGCATGTTCTCCCTGTGTTCGCGTGGGTTTCCTCCGGCTGCTCTGGTTTCCCCTTACAAGTCCAAACACATGTGCTGTACATGAATTGGGAAAGCTAAATTGTCCGTAGTGTATGTGTGTGAATGAGTGTGTATGGATGTTTCCCAGTGATGGGTTGCAGCTGGAAGGGCATCCGCTGCATAAAATATATGCTGGATAAGTTGGCGGTTCATTCCACTGTGACGACCCCAGATTAATAAAGGGACTAAGCTGAAAAGAAAATGAATGAATATATATATATAGTCAATCAAATGAACTTAAACGGTTAATAAAATCCAACAAATATTTGTTTGGGCCCGAACTACAAAACCAATTTTAGTATCAGCTTTTCTGAAATTGCACACTAGTTTGATCATCTGTAAATATCATTCTAACTATATTGTCTAAATATTATTATAACTATAGGCCTACATCATGCTGAGGATCAAAAACAAAATGACATGATATCACAGGCGATTGTTTCCTGACCGAATGCACCTGAATGACACTCCTCAGAAAGCTTGAGAAGCATCTTTAGGATCGATATAATTTGTAAAATCAAGCCCTGCAGGTTAAGGAACCAGCTTTGTTTACGCATGCGCTGTGGATGAGGCGTCAGCCTTCACCCCGGTGCTCTGCTTCTATCTAGATCATTTCACGTGCTGCTTTATTTCTGCATCAAAGTAATGATGTTTATATCACAGATCGAGTACAGTCGCGATAAAGTGTCGAGGATCAGAACAGAACGAATAAACACACCACAGGCATGCTGCTTCAGATAAGTACGTGCCAGCCACGGTTGCTGTTTGCGTCATCACAACACACAGTTTCGGCCGTGTTGTTTCTGTGATTAGAGCCATTTTCGGCTGAAAAGTTTTAGTGGCCGTATATTTTGTGCATCCTTAGTTAGTTCTGTAGCTAATCGAAAACAGATATTGCTTAAGGAAGCTAATATTATTGACCTTAAAAAAAATCTAAACTGCTTTTATTCTAGCGGAAATAAAACAAACTAAAAGAAAAAATATTATAGAAAATACTGCGAAAAATTCCTGAATCTGTTAAACATCATTTGGGAAACATTCACTAATAATTTTGACTTCAACTGTACAAGAGGAATGACTTGTCCATGGTGGTGTGCCACCTCTTTCCACATGTTGGAACGTGCCAAACTGCAGTATGACGTGTAATCGACATTTACATGATCTCACAGTGACATAAAGGACTCGTTCGGTTAGTCTTAAGTGTTTAATTGCAGAGCGACGAACGCTTTAATTCTGTGAACCCACAGCGTAACCCTACTGCTTTTAAAGGGGGTGCTTTCCGTTTAGTTCTCCAGAGTGCATTTTCATACGTCTGTCTGTAAACAAAAAAAAAACTAAATAAACTCTATATAGGCTTATAAAAGCAACTGTATAAATGAGCAGAATACAGTAACTATGAATTGTTTCAATCGAATAACTATGATTTGAAAGCATTCTGTTCTGAATCATCTGTATCTCCCATTTAAGAATTTAGTGCCTTTTTTGGACAGTAGACTGTTCTGTAAGTATACTATAGTATATATGAACTTTTTGTACAGTTTCTTTGTTTAAAATGACTTTTTTTAAAACCTGTGTTTATTTTAGTACTTTATCTTCTGGAAAATAAAGGTATATTGATGATCAGGGGTGTGAGTCTGTTCTTTCCCTTTTTTGATTTGATTTTGAAGTGAAGTTTCATACGGAAGTCCTAAGAGGCCATGCATTCAAATATTTTCTCTCTCTTGACTTAATTATCTCGTGATCCTGACAGAACTCTTGATCTCGACAACAAAAAGTTATGTCATGTCGTGATCACATTTTTTTTTTTGCTTTTATTTATGCATTACTTGTTGTTATTATTAATATCTGGCAAATGTCTGGCCAGAGAGTCTGCACCGGCCCTGCAAACAGGGAGAGAATAGCCTAACTGCAAATGTGCATTTGTGCAACACATTAAAAGTCATTCAAAACAGCCATAATATGAGAGCAAACGCTCGTGTTCATGATTAATGTACATTTATGATTACATTCACGTATACCATTACAGTTGCAATCAGAATTATTCAACCCCCTGATTTATTAGCCCCCCTGTTTATTTTTTCCCCAATTTCTGTTAAACAAAGAGAAGATTTTTTCAACACATTTCTAAACATAATAGTTTTAATAACTCATCTCTTTATTTTATCTTCGTCATGATGACAGGAAATAATATTTGACTATATATTTTTCAAGACACTTCTATACAGCTTAAAGTGACATTTAAAGGCTTAACTAGGATAATTAGGTTAACTAGGCAGGTTAGGGTAATTAGGCAAGTTATTGTATAATGATGGTTTGTTCTGGAGACTATGGAAAAATAAATAGCTTAAAGGGGCTAATAATTTTGACCTTAAAACGGGTTTTAAAAATTAAAAACTGCTTTTATCCTAGCCAAAATAAAACAAATAAGACTTTCTCCAGAAGAAAAAAATATTATCAGACATACTGTGAAAATTTCCTTGCTCTGTTAAACATCATTTGGGAAAGATTTAAAAAAGAAAAAAAATTTAAAGGGGGTTCAATAATTCTGATTGCAACTGTATATACCATTATTTACAATAATATTCCCTCAACTGTTACCATTTTAAAGCAATTCTATAACCCCAAAATAAGTTGCTGCATTTATTAAATTATGAAGAATGATGAAGGTCCTGCTTTGCTTTGGTCCTTTCCGCAAATTATTTTCCGCAAATAACTTTAAAAATGCGCCATATGGAGTTGCTTTAAAATGGTAAGTTGAAGCAATTTTATTGTAAATAATGATACATAATCATTCATTTTTTTTTTCGGCTTAGTCCCTTTATTAATCAGGGGTCACCACATTGGAATGAACGGCCAACTTATCCAGCATTTGTTTTACGCAGCGGATGCCCTTCCAGCTGCAACCCATCTCTGGGAAACATCCATGCACACTCATTCACACTACGGACAATTTAGCTTATCCAATTCACCTGTACTGCATGTCTTTGGACTGTGGGGGAAACCGGAGCACCCAGAGGAAACCCACACCAACACAGGGAGAACATGCAAACTCCATACAGAAACGCCAACTGACCCAGCCGAGGCTCGAACCAGCAACCTTCTTGCTGTGAGGCGACAGCACTACCTACTGCACCACTGCGTCGCCATATATAATCATATACATGAATATAATCATGAATGTGAATTCATCATGAGCACAAGCGTTTGCTCTCATATTATAGCTGTTCTGAATGCCTTTAATGTGTTGCACGAATGCGCGTCTGCAGTTATTCTCTCCCTGTTCGCAGGGCCGGTGTCCTGACATTTGCCAGATATTAATACTAATACTACTACTAATAATAATAATAACAATTAATACATAAATTAAAGCAAAAAACAGTCACGGCATAAGTTTTCGTTTTGTCTAAATCATGATTTGAAGTCATGATCACAACAAACACGAGAAAAAATTATTTTAATGCATGGCTTCCGTAGTATTATGCATTTCCAAGGCAAATAATAAACTAGAGAAACTAAAGACATTTTAAAGGGAACTTATTATGGAAAAAAAAATAATGTCACTTTTGCAGTGACAGTTAGTGAATATAACCAGCTTCTAATAGAAAAAAAACCATTATTTTTTTTACAGTTACATCAATATGGGCATCCGTGTATCAATGAACTATTGTCAAAGAAAATGTTTTGATACTACGGTAAATCAATATTTTAGTGGCTGAATCCAATGTGTTCGTAAAAGACAGCATTTGAACAACAAAATAGAAAATGGCCACATGAGAAATCAATCAAGTCTGCTAAAAACTTAAATATAATTTTGATCAAACTCTTCTGAAGTTAAAAGTAAACGCTTTTTTATCTTCTAACCACTAGGTGGAGCACTGCATCAAAACTGCGCAGCTCAATCTGTTCACTTTTGGCCCGTTTCCACTGAGTGGTACAGTACGTTACGGTTCGGGTCACCTTTATCAGGCTTGTGGCTCCACTGCCAAAGGGTACCAATAGTTTGCGTGGTGTATGACAGTTTCGGTCGATGTCTTTCTCTCTCTCTCTCTAGAGAGAGAGAGAGAGAGAGGAAATGTCTAAAGTAAAGCTGTACGGGGCGTTCACATATCATATGAGAAGCACTTCTCACAAAACAGATGCTTTATACACAGAAACACTGGTGTATAAATGTTTATTAATGTTCACTAGACAATTGGCCATAGGAGAAATGGTCGTGCCCAACTGAGCCTGGTTTCTCTCGAGGTTTTTTAAATTCTTCACTTTCGCCAATTGGTGAAGTTTTTTCCTCGCCGCTGTCGCCACTGGCTTGCATGGTTCGGGATCTGTAGAGCTGCGCATCGATGGATTTGCTCTTCAGTGTTTGGACTCTCAGTAGTGATTATTAAACCACACTGAACTGAGCTAAACTGAACTGAACTTAAACACTGAAAACTGAACTGACACTGTTTCAATTCACTATAAACTTCCATGTGAAGCTGCTTTGACACAATCTACATTGTATAAGCGCTATACAAATAAAGGTGAATTGAATTGAATTCATTACTAACCTTTCTATGAACAGGATTTGATTATAGCTGCAGATTAATGATGAATGTTTTGCAGCCTGTGCAGTAAGCAGATGCAGATAAAGTGAGAGTGATTTACATGTGAAGTCAAAGATGTGATTAGACATCCTGTGGCGCAAATTGACGCGCTTCAGACTGCAAAATAAAGTGTGAGCAAACATCCAACAAGCGGAGCAGTGGAACAGACGGAACAACAAGCAGCTTAGATGGAGGTTGGTTCATAGATGACGGCCGCAGTACGTGACCGAATTGAAGGACATTATTTGTGCTTTACATGTATGACTGCTGTTATGTACATAAAATCGATGAATTTGTTTAACTCTTTTCCTGCAGTTAACGTAAGAAAACGCTTCCCTGCCATTGACGACTTTTACAGCAATCCGTGTTTAGGGTGTATAACCTAAAGCATGTCCTATGTGTGAGGTACATGTTAGATGCTCGGGTGAGTGAAATCTGAGAGAAAGTAAGATTGTGGATAAAAATAAGAGTTATACAACAATCCATTGGCTTAATCCCTAGCGTTTTAGATCTTGTCTTGACATGAGACCAAAATATAGAAGCTTTATTTTTATGATTTGTGTCATTGTGTCAAATTGCACACCTAACATAGACTACCTAATAATAAGATATATACAGTTGAAGTCAGAATTATTTGCCCCCCTTTGAATTCTGTTTTCTTTTTTTAAATATTTCCCAAATGATGTTTAATAGAGCGAGGACATTTTCACAGTATGTCTGATAATATTTTTTCTTCAGAATCAGTTTTATTGCCAAATGTGCTTCACACACACAAGGAATTTGTTTTGGCAACAGAAGCTTCCAGTGTACATCAAGTGACAACACAAAATTAAATACAAGAAAGAAAAGGCAATAAACATTAAACAGAGATGCAGTCAGTCAAAAAAGATCTGGATGTTGAGTTGTATGTACAGATATGTTGTAAATATACAGGTTATAAGGTGCTGTGTACAAGTGCGTATGAGAAAGTATTGCACGTTTATTGCACAGTAGGGGAATATTTAACTGTTCATGAGGTGGATGGCCTGAGGAAAGAAACTTTTCCTGTGTCTGGCTGTTTTTGTGCTTGGTGCTCTGTAGCGCCGACCAGACGGTAACAGTTCGAACAGGTAGTGTGCTGGGTGTGAGGCGTCCAGAGTGATTTTACAAGCCCTTTTACTCACTCTGGAAGAGTACAGTTCTTGAAGTGTAGGAAGTGTAGTGTCAGTGATTCTTCTGGAGAAAGTGTTTGTTTTTTTAACATTAAGGTAAATATTATTAGCCTTTAAGCTATATTTGTTTAGATAGTCTACAGAACAAACCATCATTATACAATAACTTGCCTAGTTACCCTAACCTGCCTAGTTAACCTAATTAACCTAGTTAAGCCTTTAAATGTCACTAAGCTGTATAGAAGTGTCTTGAAAAATATCTAGAAAAATATTATTTACTGTCATTGTTGTAAAAAAATAAATGATGGATAGAAGAGAACCCAGTCCAGGAGACTCGAAACAAGCAGAATTCCTTTATTGAGACGTGTTGGTTAATCTGCAGTCATACAACGTCTTCAGAAGTTCATGTGTCTGCAGAGCCTATTGTAGGTCTGCAGTCTGCTAGTTTTATCACAAGTCTGAATGGAGACAAAGATGTCCTGTCTATAGTGTCTTCTTAGGAGGAGGGGAGATGGCTAAACAAAGCATGCAAATTCAGCATTGAAGTCAGCATGATACCCGGCATGTAGGTGTTAGAAACCTGCCACACAAGTTCATCAACAAAAGGGGTTTCTTTAGCCTGAAAGTATCACCCTAAGACAAGGGCTGAGTGTTAAATCCTGCCCATAGCATTTGTATAACAACTTTTCAGTTGTATGTAGATTATTGTTCATTTGAAACTAGATTATATAAATTTATATTCCCACATCATCATGACAAAGATAAAATAAATCAGCTATTAGATATGAGTTATTAAAACTATTATGATTAGAAATGTTGAAAAAAGCTCTCTGTTACACAGAAATTGGGAGAAAAATAAATGGGGGCTAATAATTCAGGGGGGCTAATAATTCTGACTTCAACTGTATGTATTTTTATATTTATATATTTTTTTTTAAATCCCAAAATTGTCAGCAATTTTTTTCCACGGCAAAATCAAGTAATTTTATGGCAAAATAAATAAATAATTCACAAAAAACTAGGGGGTCTAGAATATCTAGATTAATTGCCGTTGTCTCTCACATTGTCCCACAAAAACATTAAAATAGTGTGGATTAAACATTAATACTATTGGCACCAAGGTTATGCTTACTGGGAGATAGGGAACAGATGCCAAATATTACAAAAGGAGAGTTTACAGTCATCATGGTGGGGATCTCAGTGACAGCTAGAGTCATCTTAAAACATTGGAAAACTCCCAAAATTCCAGAGTTAAAAGAATGGGCCAATATAATGACTAAAACAGCTTCATATGAACGTCTACTTAGCAAATTACATAACAAGGACAAAGCAGAGGTCCCTGTAGGTATCCCAGTGTGGGAAGACTTTTGGTCTTATGTGACGATGTCTTGTAATACAATTTAAAATTACTTACCAGGTACTCCTTTTAATAATATTGTACTTTTGTCCATAGTAACCACTGTATACATTTTGGCTTTACATTTAGTAGGCCACAAGTGATCATTTGTAATATGTGTTTGTATTATCTTGTCATGAACCAGAAGAAAACAATAAAAAAAAATAGTGTGGATTAGTGTACAATCTTTTATATTTATTTTATAGTCATTTGACTAATGAGATCTTTAAAGTAACGCTATATTTACTTTCCCAGATAATTAGTTACTTTTATAATTATATAACTCAGTTACTAACTGTGAGAAGTAACTAGTAACTATAATTAATTACTCTTTTAAAGGAACGTGCCCAACACTGGTGGCCACAGACTCACTAGCAGAAGAAGAAGAGAAGAACACTAACAATTTCAACAGGAGCCGATTCACTTTTGGTGCTCGGCCCTAACAATACGTTTATTACTCTCACCATTGCAATATAAAATCTGTATTAAATTTTTGTAATTACTTTGATCTACACAATAAATAAACACAATGATTTGATCATAAATTACCCATTCGACATGAAAAATACAACTCATTCACCATGATAATACTAAAAAAAAGACAATCATTATGAATAAAACTGCCTGGCACTTTTAATCTGTACAAGTAAAACCCATCTCACGTTCTCATTAAAAACTAAATCATGAAACACAAGTATTCTGATCAATCAATGTTGAGTTTACCCAAGCACATGAACAATCTCTTGCATTAAAGCAGTGTTTCTCAACCACGTTCCTGGAGGAGCACCAGCACTGCATGTTTTGGATGTCTCCTTTGTTCGTCACACCCATTACAGGTCTTTCAGTCTCTGCTAATGAGCTGATGATCTGAATCAGGCGTGTTTGCTTAAGGAGACATGGAAAATGTGCAGAGCTGGTGGTCCTTCAGAAACATGTTTGAGAAACTGCATTAAAGGGATAGTTCACCCAAAAATGAAAATTGTTTAATTCTTCACTTGTACACACAAAAGAAGATATTTTGAAGAATGTAAAAAAATAAAATATTTAACCATTGACATCCATAGTATTTGTTTTTCCTACTGTAGAAGTCAATGGTAACTATCCCCTTTGGTGTTTAACAGAAGACAGTCATACAAATTTTGAAACCACTTAAAGGTGAGTAAAAAAAGTAAGTAAATGTTCATGTTGGGTGAACATGGGTGAACTATCCCCTTTTCCGTTCAGATAAATGGCACTTTGTCAGATTAAAAACATTTAAATACCAAAAATACTGCTTATTCAGACTGAACATGTGCTTTAAATCAAACACTAGGCACTAAGTAGTGTTGATATGCATTACACAATGGGATGGCATTCACATCCTTGCATATATAGATGATCCATATATATAGATGATCCATATATATAT
>CAIGQZ010034990.1:5496790-5514188 GCA_903798205.1 Danio tinwini | reverse complement strand
TTAATAATAATAATAATAAATAAATAAAAATAGCTGTTTACATAGTAGACTCTTAATCAGAGTATTGCCTTAAGCGTATTAATATCATATTAAAGTATTGTGGCCCATGTTTGTGTACTCCATGTTTGACTAAACCACACTATCAGGGCTTTGGGAACTTGCTAAGCAGCATTTACTGTATGTACGTACATTAAAAGCAAGTATGCTATGGCTGTTTATTTACTTGAGTAAATGTGTGTATATCTAAATTTATTCAGTTTTTAAATTACAGTAATATTATTGACTAATATGAAAATGTTCGTCTGATTTATGTACAATACAGTTTGTACAGTAATATTTTCTGTCTTTTAGTAGAGATATTATATGAAAGACTTGCTTTGTTTACCAAATAAAGTGAATCTAATTGGATTTGCATTTTAAACATCAAATAAAAGTTAAAAAGGTGGTATTTTTTATTTCACATATTAAGATTTTAGTTATGAGACTCCCAAAATAATTCAGCAGAAATCCACCGATTTTTACCAAAATTCTCAGCAGAAATAGCAAAAAATGTCCGCAGATTCTGTCTGGCCCTACCTATGGCTCACGCTTATTGACAAAGGAAGATGATTTACGGTTAGTCGTGTCAGGAATCTAACCACAGGGGGCGCGAGTGAAATTGGACAAACTTGAGGGGTTGCATGTCCTTTTTGTTTGAAAACCCATGCACGAGAGAATGTGCTCTAATTTTAGCAGTGTGATTGGCGTTTTTTAAATTCCAGTATCGATTGGTACCAAATTCAATACTTTTCAAAACCCTAATTGAAGAAGTTGTTTTAGAGGACTTCTTTGAATTCTATAAACAAGCAAATTGAATATAAAAGCAACAAGATATCACAAGGGCTGTCAAAACCTCCTTCCTGGAGAGCCTGTATAAGTATATCTTCATCTTGTCCAAAAAACACCTGCCTAGAAGCTTCTAGTAATCCAAAAAAAAAACTCTAATTATCTTAGCTCAGGTGTGATTTTTGGAGGGGAAAAAAAGTGACCCTCCAGGAGCTAGAATGGACAATCCTGAGTTAGAAAATACCATTCTCAGAAATACTAAAAAAACTAATTCAAACCACTGCTCTATTTATATTTTTTACATGCAAATAAAGACTACCAACTAGTGATCATAATTGAGTAAACTGTAAATTTCACAACACTATTTTGAATCAAGAAAAACAGTCCACAATTTTTAGGACCAAAATTAATTTTCTCAAAAGCACCATGAGCCTAAGTAGATCATAGAAGCTATTATTATCACCACTTATCTATTATGACCCACCTAGGCATATATAACCCATTTGGGAAATTCAGCCCTGGCTAGCACTGCAAGATCCACGTGGTAATCATGGATCTACTGACAGTCAAGTTTTGCACACAAATGTTTCAATAAACAACATTTGCAAATATTTTGTCTGGAAACATCTTTGATAGTGATAGTGATAGTATTGCTGGTTATATTGATTTACTGAATTCATAAGGATTACCAACCTGCTGGAACATCAAGTTCCACTCCAACCCAAACGCCCTTTGCAAAGTCAGTCTGTCCAACATAACGGACTGTTCCAGTTTTATTGGTGCCCACAGTAACATATTCCCCCTCTTTTAGCCAGTCAGGAGCCTCAAGGCTTTCCTCCGAATCTGAAAGGATCTCCAGTCTCTCTTGAGAATCATTCAGTGCTGATAAAGACTCTATGTGTTTAGTTTTACCCTCATCCTCTTCTTCATGTAGGATCCCTTTGAAAGACTTCAGGCCAGAGGACTTGACTCTGTGGATCTGGAAAGGGTTGGTGGTGGAAGCAACAGTGGACTTGGTGTTGGAAGGTGCTGATGGCTTATTCTTCAATGGCACTGATGGCTCCGATGGTTTTGAGGCAGCTGATGGTGTTGATGAAGCTTTGGTTCCTGAATGAGATGTTTGGCCAGATGATGATACAGTCTCATTTTGGTCATTGGTTTTAGAGGTTTCTTGAGGTGAGGATGCAGAAACAAGGAGTTTCTGAGAAGATGCATCTTGAAGAGACTCCCTACCATGTTCTTCTGATGTCTGGGATACTGTAAATATCTGTTCTCCATGCTCAGGGTGTGCTGGTTCAAGTTTTACCCAATGCTCTAGAGATGTGCTGCTATTTGGCGCAATCACATTGTCTGCTTTTGGTTCAGTCTTTTTGGAAATAGGCTTGTCTGCTTTATTCTCCATGCTGTTGGGGGGAGCGGGATCATTCAAGCCCACACACTCCGAGAGGGTTGCTGTTGAGACACTTGTGGAGATGTATCCGCTTGAGACGTCGCTAATGGAACTGTTTGTGGAGTCACCAACCGGGCTTTGCTTTGGGTCTTCGATTTCTACAGGACCAAGAGGTGGAACCTCCTCGATCTTTGAAGAAACAGGAGGAAGTTCAGCCTCTACCACTTCTGAAGAATCAGAAACAGGTGTATCCTCTCTGACTTCTGAAGAAACAGATGAGGGTAAAGCCTCCTCAATCCCTGGAGAAACAGGAGAAAGTTGAGCCCCTTCAAATTCTGGAGGAACAGAAAGAGGTGTATCCTCTCTGACCACTGGAGAAACGGCTGGAGGTAAAACCTCTTCATCCTTTGAAGAAACAAAAGAAGGTAGATCCTCATCAACCTTTGTAAAAACAGATGAACATAAAACCTCCTCAACCTTTGTAGAAGAAGGTAGATCCTCCTCAATGGCCTGGCAAACAGGAGAAAGTTGAGCCTCTTCAAATTCTGGAGGAAGAGAATGAGGTGTATCTTTTCTGACCTCTGGAGAAACAGTTGGAGGTAAAACCCCTTCATCCTTTAAAGAAACAGAATGAGGTAGAACCTCCTCAACTTTTGAAGAAACAGGAGGAGGTAGATCCTCATCAACTTTTGTAGAAACAGATGAACATGGAACCTTCTCAATCTTTGAAGAAACAGGAGGAGGTAGATCCTCATCAACCTTTGTAGAAACCGATGAACATGGAAGCTTCTCGACCTTTGTAGAAGGTAGAACCTCAATGTCTTGGCAAACAAATAAAGGTAGAACTTCAACCTTTTGGGAAATAGACAGAGGTAGAGCCTCCTCAACCTCTTGTAAAACAGATGGAGGTAGAACCTCTGGAGAAAGTTTAGTAGGTAGAACTTCCTTAACTACCGACAGAATCTCCTCAATCTTTTCTGTATTCTTTGAAACTGGAGTCTCTATAGCATGGCTCTGAGAAAATGGCAGAGATCAAGCTAATTAATATTATATGCAATATTCTAAACAACTTTACAGTTAGCCACTGCACTACATAACCAGATAAAGCTTCTTATAAAGAGCTTCCTAAAATACATGCAGACTTACTATCAGTTTGTCGGACGTGGTTTCTGAGAATATTGTGGATGCCTCAGTGTTCTCTACTCCAGCGAGAATAGTCGGAAATATGGGCACAAAGGAAGCTGATTCTGATTGGTTGCATTGAGCAGCATCTTCTGATGGCATCTTTAACATAAAACACATCCAAATTGACAAGCACAAATTATATATTTTATTAAAATACTAAATTATGTTATCTAACAGGGATACACCAAATGTTTTGACCGCTGATATTCGGTTAATTAAACCTATCGGCAAAAATATGAAACAGGTCGAGACTGATGGTTAATAATTACCTGCAAGTAAAGAGTTAGGCTTCTTTTGAATAATCCAATGTTTTTCTCACAGCAAAATAATTCAATACTTGCAACATACTAAACATAATCTTTACAAAATATCAGACCTGCGTCTAATATGTACAACATGTCAGATATGTGTTGGGAAAGTAGAAAGTCCAAACTCGGACCTAGAGAGTTGCTTTCCTGCGGAGTTTTGCAGCAAACTTGTTTCAACAAACCTGCCAGGAAGTTTCTAGTATATCTAGTAGGAGCTTGATTAGCTGGTTCAGGTGTGTTGGAGCTAAACTCTCTAGGGCACTGGCCCTCCAGGACCGAGTTTGTACACCCCTGGTGTACACCATGCTCAAGCGCTGGCACAAAACCATTGATTAGTTTGGGCTAAAACATCTTGGACAATAAAAGAAACCAATTGCACTTTAAGTATTTTTCTGGAGCAAAAGTTATAATTCACATACAGCAACAGCACAGACTTTAAGTTTATTAAATAAATATGTTCTATTACATGTCAAACTAAAGTTAATAGCTATTTATGGTATGCCATGGGGTTCATGCGCACAGACTCTACATTTTCAGACAGCCAGCCCAAGCACTTCTGCTGAACTGTCACTCCACTACAGAATTGCCAGATCTGGTTTCTTTAAAAATCAGCAATCTTCACTGCCTGATTGATAAACAATATAAAGTGGATATGCAATCGAAGAAGCACTGCATTAAATTCCAGTTTTTCACACCATGTCTTAAAAATATGGACATTTATTTTATCCCAGTATTTTCAATGGAGTATCTACACTAGCCTGCTGCGACTGACAGGTGTTAATGTTTACACTGTCTTTTAACTCATTTTACGCTTGAACAACTAAATTAAAGGTGCTGTATGTACGTTTTTGACTCTTCTAAAGAATAAAAATACCATAATTTGTGTGCAGATATTTAAGAAGCATCCCAAGTGAACATACTTGTTTAACTGAAAAACAATGCTGAAGTCAGATATTCTGCTTTGAAAATGGTTTTTCCGTGCCGGAGCGCTGTCTTTGTTTAGGTAAATTTAACCTGCACAATGCCAGTTTAGCCAATTATAATTCAGCACTCTGGGTTGCCTTGTTGGAAAACAGTGTATTTCATTCATTTATTTAGAAAGACTCTGAAAGTATGCGTCCGTGACCGAAAATGTGACCGAAAATGTGACCTCTGGTCAGTATTAGATGTCGAAATGAGACAGATTAAGTTCCACATGAGGTTATTAATTAGCAAATGATATAAATATTACGAATGTAAACATTAGGTGAGCAGGTTACATTGTAACCGCGTGTCCTAACAACACACTTTGTGATGAGATACGCAGTGATGAGCTATTTGGCTGTTTGCAGCAGACGAAACACGACAGAAATTTAAATACAGCCTTTCAGAAGCACAGAATATGCACTCACTCATGAAAAGGTAAGGTTTATAATCTATTTAATACATGTTAACCCTCTTTAACATCATTAAATGTAGATGCTGAATCACTCATGTGTTTAGTTCTAAACTTCAATTTCAAATGGTTTATTGTATTTTCCAGATCTGAGCTGAACTATCTGCTGCTGCTTTCAGTATTTGGCAATAAATGTCAAGTAAAATTGCATTCAAACCCACATTATTGGCATTTAGCACTAAATAAAACACACAAGGTTTACCTGAGGTGATCACTGGTTTCTGTTGTTCAGCTGTGAGAAATAGAAGCCATTTCTAATATATCAATTTAAGGTGTTGGTTAGAACCAAAACTCCTTTTAATATGAAAATATTCCCTCTATCGCGTGTCGTTGCTTTAATGCAGAACACTTTTTAAATCACTCGCTCCTGCACTCAATCTGGCAACCTGCGATTGCGTTTGTTTTAATCCAGGTGTGCAATACCTAGTTCAACCACTGGGTGTCAAACTTACATACTGCACCTTTAATTACAAAGTCGATGCTGTAAAAGAAACCTTATGAAATTGAAAATAGTCACATAAACCTTTCAAGGTTTACCGTTGACTGAAAAACACTAGCTGTGCATATAGCCCACTGACTAGTATCGGTATCAAAAATAGGCAAGCATTTTTGGTTAATATCGGTATCTGCCAAAAAATAAAAATCATATCGGTGAATCCCTATTATCTAAATTTACATTAATAGTTATGATTCATAATTTTCAGACAATTCATAAAATGAACACTTTATATAAATACACATTAGATTTTTTGGCTCCTACCGAACAGACCAGTCCAGAGCTGCCGATGTCTTCAAGACTGACAGACTGTACAACAATACGTGGCACATTCTTTAAGAAATTAAAAGAGAAAAAAATTGTATTAGGTGTTTTACAAGGAATCCGCACATTTAACCCTTGTTAACAGTACAGTACAGGATGTTTTCTCTTATACTGCACTAATGTTTAGTCACAGCAGTTGTTGTTACCTGCTGAAAGGCAGCAGGAGACGGCAGATCTTTCTTTTCATCTTTCTTAGATAACAGAGACTTGAACATCTTGGGTACTGGAGACACTAGAGCTTTCACTGGGGAAAAATAAGATGCAGCCAATCCTGAGAGACCTGCAGGAACACAGGTTTGAGGAGCAGCAGATCAGAGAAAGATGGGCAGACAGAAGATTAGCAGAAGAGAAAAAAAGAAGGAATCCCATTTGAGTGACAAATGAATGCAAAGATGAAGCTTAAAGGGGTACTCACCCAAAACTGAAAACTGTTTACTCACCCTTTACTTGTTCCAAACCTGAGTTTCTTTCTTCTGTTGAACACAAAAGATACTATATTTTGAAGAAAGCTGAAAACTTGTAATCATTGACTTTAACACAAGAGGAAGAAGAAAGAAGCTCAAAGGTTTGGAACCCCTTGAGGGTGAGTAAATGTTCATTTTTGGTTGAACTACCCCTTTAAGGCCATACTCAAAATATGTACAGTTGCCTTGAACCAGGCCAAAGCACACTTGTTCCCCCTCCCGTCTCCCCTGACGGCCCGCACTCACATTACATTTGGGCCTGGGCGCGCTTACGTCATCGATGATGCGCTCTTCAGTAAGCGCTCTCGCTCAGCACAGTGGAGATTTCTTTAGTTATATCGTTTAAGTCGTTTGATATGTGGTGATACGCAGTCTAATATTTCGCCGAACAGATCAACCTCTTTTGACGCTTATAAACAATCATAAAGTCCTCATGCTGCAGAAATTAGGAGGTTTGCTGAAGGTGCAACTGACGTGCAGTGAGGGGTTTGCGTCTTTAATAATCTACAACAGTTTGCGTTCATTGAACAGTACGAATGATTAATTAATCCATATAAAACAGTCCATTAAAAATCACGTCTCGCTTTCAGTTTCAGGCTCAGGCACGCTTGCACTCACACTGTAAGTGTACCGCGCCTGAGCCCAAGTGAACCACGTTCAGGCCTACCTCTTCCAACCGAGCCAGGGCCGCCCAAGTAAACCGTGCCTGAGCCTGATTCAGAGCACTCACACTTCTCAAACGATGCGGGAAATGGGCCTGGGCACGGTTCGGATAGCATAGTGTGAGTACGGCCTAAAATACTGAAGTTGCTCAGCTCTTCCAACACGAACATGCAGTAGCACACAGAGCCACATGGGCAGCTTCTAATGGTGACTGCCTAGTGCCAAAGTGTAAGTCCTCATTTGGTCAATCTGTTTTCTCTGTAAAGGGAGCCAAACTGTGGAATGATTTACCTGTTAGACTAAAATTAGAAAGTAATATCAATATTTTTAGTAGCGTTCTTAAAAAGTGGTTAAAAACAAAACAGCAGTGTTTGCACAAATAGTCTACTATTAGTTTGTTGGATCATGTCGCCTTTGCTTTTGACTTCAGTAATTTCATGTAAAGAATTATAATGTTGGGCATATGTATTATTATATTTCCATTTTGTCAATTTTGTCAAGCCTCCTGTGGACAGGTGTTGAAAATTAGCAAGTTTGCTAAAACACTTAAACAAATGCATTTGGTTGTCCAGTGTAATTGTGATGTCCATGTCAAATAAATAAATAAATAAAAATAAAATAAATAAACAAATGACATAAATAAAAAATAAAATAAATAAACAAATGACGCACAATACACTTGCAGTTAATACACTCCTTTTTATGCATTTTAAACCTAATTTAGAGGTATTTGATGGAATGCACTGAAGTACTGCTCCTTAAACATAGTGCCCTGCAGTGCTGAGTTCATGCACAGGCCAAATTATTATAACAAACGCTTATAACAAGTCAAAGACACTTAAAAGGACAGTTCGGCCAAAACTTTCAATCCTGTCATCATTTACTCACCCCTTTACATCTTCCAAACCTGTTTGACTTTTTCTTCAGTAAGATATTTAGAAAAATGCTGAAAACCTGTAACCATTAACTTCCATAGTATTTGTTTTTCCTACTATGGAGGTCAATGGTTACAGGTTTTTAGCTTCCGTCAGAATATCTTCTTTAGATATTGGAATAGATAACATAAACTCAAAATGGTTTAGAAAAGGGGTGTTGGCACGCAGTGAGTTTTGCAAGTCGACCAAACTACAGTTTATATCAGGGGTGCCCAAACTTTTCTAAGGAAGAGCCAAAAACCAAAGTTGATTGAGGCTAGTGGACTGAAGGTAAATATAGTTTCCTAATATAAATGTATTTAATAATATTAAAAAATTACTAGAAAACACTGCTTTATATTAACTAATACAGTATATTTTTTACATTTTATAATGAACTTAATAGATTAAAAACAATCTCATTTATAACAAAATTACTTTTAGTTTTTGCTTGGATTTGCTCACCAATGTCTTCTGCTCTATTTGTCGAGTGACAGTATATATATATATATATATATATATATATATATATAGTTATATTGTTTATATATATATATATTGTTATATTGTCAATATATATATATATATATATATATATATATATATATATATATATATATTGTTTATTTACAACATTTAATAGAAACATTTTATTTTAATTAGCTTTTTTTGTAACTCAGTAATAAAACAAACAAACAAACTGTTAAATTAGAAATGACAATCTCTGTGTTAAAAGCATTTGCCCCCATAATTCCACACTCTCTTTCTCACATGGGATGGTGGGCCAAATCTAAGGTTACAAAAGGCCAACTTTGGGCATCCCTGGTTTATATAATATGATGATGATCATATTTTAAACATGGCTCCTGTAAGATTTTTTTGCATGAAGCAGAAAGGAGGCGAGGGGAGTTTGCGGTTGAGGGAGCCCCCAGCAAAGTTTTTGTCTAGCAACTCCCCTGTTGTAGGCAATGACGTGGTGCTAAATAGTTGTTAAGGTGTCACTAATTCATTCTGAGTCTTATTTTTAGCATGCTGCTAAGGTGTTTCCAAGCATCTCTTTATTGTTGTTGGCATATTACACAGCCAAACTCTCAAAGTCAAACTCTAACAGGTAATATAAGCTTTGTCTTACCTGTAAATAGAAAGGTAGACTGTAAAAGAGGTTAAGCACAGTTACCCGGCTCTGAGTTGTGACTTTGCACAGATGATGAGTGAGAGATGCTCTTCGGGAGTGGCGTTGGCACAGAAATATCCTGACGACTGTCCCAGCCACCCTGCAAGAATGCCAAAATGCAGACATAACCACCATTATGATAAAAGAAACCTTGAAAAACAACAACAAAAAATGTTTTTTTTTTTTTGAGTGGTGCTAAAGTATTCTGAGGACTTTTATTGTGTTGTTTCAATGTTTTGATGGTTGCCAGGGTGTTGTTAAAATGTTCTGAGTGTTTTTATAATGTGCATGGTTGCTACTAGCATTGCAAAGATGTTCTGAAGGCTTTTATTTAGGGTTCTTGTGGTTGCTAAGATGTTATGAAGGCTTTTTTAAGGCTGTTGTTACTGTGGGGGTTGCTAGGGTGTTGTTCTGATGGCTTCTATAGGGTTGTTACAGTGTTCTTGGGGTTGCTAGGATGTTAAGATGTTCTGAAGGCTTTTATAGTATTGCTACAGTGTTCTTGTAGTTGCTAGGATGTTGCTACAATGTTTTGAAAGCTGTTATTGTGTTGTTACCATGTTATTGGGGTTGCTAGGATGTTGCTAAGATGTTCTGATGGCTTCTATAGTGTTGTTACAGTATTCTTGGGCTTGCTAGGATGTTGCTACAATGTTTTGAAAGCTGCTATTGTGTTGTTACCATGTTCTTGCGGTTGCTAGGATGTTGCTAAGATGTTCTAAATGCTTTTATGTTGTTACTAAATTCTTGGAGTTGCTAGGCTGTTGCTAAGATGTTCTAAAGGCTTTTATGGTGTTGTTACTATGTTCTTGGAGTTGCTACGATGTTGCTACAATGTTCTAAAACTGTTAATGTGTTTGACCATGTTCTTGAGGTTTCTAGGATGTTGCTAAGATGTTCTAAAGGCTTTAATGGTGTTGTTACTATGTTCTTAGAGTTGCTAGGATGTTGCTACAATGTTCTGAAAGCTGTCATTGTGTTGTTACCATGTTCTAAGGGGTTTGCTGAGATGTTCTGAAGGCTTTTATAGTATTGTTACAGTGTTCTTGGAGTTGCTAGGATGTTGCTAAGATGTTCTGAAGGCTTTTATAGTGTCGTTACGGTGTTCTTGGGGTTGCTAGGATGTTGCGAGGATGTTCTGAAGGCTCTTATTATGTTGTTATGTTCATAGAGTTCCTAGGATGTTGTTAAGATGTTATGATGGCTTTTATAGTGTTGTTACAGTGTTCTTAGAGTTGCTAGAATGTTGCTAAGATGTTCTGATGGCTTCTATCGGTTGTTACAGTGTTCTTGGGGTTGCTGGGATGTTGTTAAGATGTTCTGAAGGCTTTTATAGTGTTGTTACAGTGTTCTTAGGGTTGCTAGGATGTTGCTAAGATGTTCTAAAGGCTTTTATAGTATTGTTACTGTGTTCTTGGGGTTGCTAGGGTGTTGCTAAGATGTTCTGATGGCTTCTATAGGGTTGTTACAGTGTTCTTGGAGTTGCTAGGATGTTGCTGCAATGTTCTGAAAGCTGCTGTGGTGTTGTTACAGTGTTCTTGGTGTTGCTGGAATGTTGCTAAGATGTTCTGATGTCTTCTATAGTGTTGTTACAGTGTTCTTGGGGTTGCTAAGGTACTGCTAAGATGTTATGATAGCTGCTATAGTGTTGGGATGGTTGCCCCTTTGTTGCTAAAGTGCGAGTGTGTTTGACTATGTTATAATGTCCAGGATAGTTGCTAGTAGTTTTTTTAGTAGTTTTTAAGTAAGTTTTTAAGGTTTAAAGTTTTTTAGTGTTTCGATTGTGCTGATCACAATCTTGGTGTTCAACATGGTTGCTAGGGTGTTTCTAAGGTGTTTTAAGAGCTAAAAATACTTTAACTTTTGTATAGCATTCTGCTGGATACTATGGCATAGATAGGCGGTTTTGACTGTTTTTACATGCTGTTATAGTGTTTGGGATACTATCCATATCTATACTGGATGATACTTTATGATAGATTGTATTGGCTGATACCAAACATTTACCAAATTATAAAATATATACTGTATGAGAAATCTGAACCAATATTTCAGGTGTTTTTTTCTCACTTTATAGTCTTCTGAGTCTTGGCTGATGGACAAGTCTTTCCTGCTACCAGAAAGCTGAGAATTTGAACAGATGCTGGGTTAGATTTCTGCTTAAATTAGATGATTATTAGTGTTGTTCATGTCTTACCCGATGTACATTGGGTGAACTGAGGCAACGTTTGGGAATCTTTCCTTTATCCGTCAGATGTTCCCTCACAGAAACCTCCTAAATTGTCAAAGATGACATTTAGAAATAGCAAAAAATAGAGCTTGTATATTCTGATTTAGCCCTACAGTACTCAAAATTACATTTAAAGGCTTAACTAGGTTAATTAAACGAGCTAGTGTAATTAGGCAAGTCATTGTTTAACAGTGGTTTGTTCTGTAGACAATCCAAAACAAATATTGCTTAAGGGAGCTAATAACTTTGACCTTAAAATGTTTTTTAAACAATTAAAAACTGCTTTTATTTTAGTCGAAATAAAACAAATAAGACTTAATCCAGAAGAAAAAATATTAAACGAAATACTGTAAAAAAATCCTTGTTTTTTTTTAACTGTGTGTCTGACCTGTCTGAGACGGTCCAGTGTGAGGATGTTCTCCACTGCTAACACACTGCGCAGGTATTTCTCAATAGCGGCTTCACTGTCGGCTCCAGGGTTGTCTGTGCTGGTGGCCAGTCGAGCAAGCATTTCCCTGTCCTCAGAGCCCTGCATGTCCTGTCAAACACACACACCTCTGTTACCAGTCTAGTCAAATAATCACATTCCTAAATACACAAGACCTTGCTTTTGATGTGCTCCTCCTCCTCACGTACCCCAGGGATATTTGAGACAATCTCAAATGTGACTCCACAGCTGTGGATTGAGCTGCGGTGAGACATTCTCTTCAGGAGACTTTGAGCAAAACCCTGCAAACCAGAAATCAGATCAATACATAACAGGCATGTTCAATAATTCACATCATGATCTAATATCCATTTATATAGCACATTTATGGCCACAATCATGTAAAGTGCCATGGGATTTTTAATGTCCAGAGTGTCAGGATCTCAGTTTAACGTCTCATCTGAAAGACGGTGCTCACTGACAGTATAGTGTCCACTTCACTATACTGGGGCTTTAGAACTTACACAGACCACAGGTTGAGCACCCCCTGCTGGCCTTACTATCAACTCGATTACATTTTCAAGCACTTTATCTCAAATCCAGTCCCGTTTTAAACCTTAAAATCACTTGGTTATAATTCGACTGATGTGAAACGTCCCACCTGTCGTCCGGTGAGGTTGACACAGATGCGTTTGCGCAGGACCAACTGCATTTGTGCTGGATGACTGAGCAGAACAGTGGTGCTGACTGTGAGGTAAACCCTCTGATCCTGACCTGTGGCTCGATTCAGTTCAGGGCTGTCATGAACCGTGCAATCCCATGATGCCTCTGCTTTAACCTGTAAAGAGAGAGTTTCTCAATTCACCTCTTACATTCTCAAAGCAACATCAAGACATGCTGAAAACCCACCTCTTCAAAACTGCTAATCATGAATATGTCTGGAAGAACATCCACCACATAAAAACATATGCCAGAGTGCAGGGCTGCCAACTTTTGGTTTTAGCTTGGAGTGAAAATTTTTCCCCCGCCCCTATGCCCCAAGCCACGCCCCTATTTGTTTATAAATAAAAAAATATATATTATTTTGATAAATACTTTTTATGAAATATTTATTATAAATAAGAGTATTATTACTATTATACAATTATTCTAAATTAAAATTCAGTTTCCCAGTAATGGGTTGCAGCTGGAAGGGCATCTGTTGCGTAAAACGTGCTGATAAGTTGGCGGTTCATTCAGCTGTGGCGACCCCAGATTAATAAAGGGACTAAGCTGAAAAAAAAAAAAAAAAAATCAATTCTAAACAAATGTAAAAACACAAGAAGTGATATGCTAAGATCATTTAAGAAATCTTTTGCATAAATATATAAATTTCAGGACAGCATGGTGGCTCAGTGGTTAGCACTGTCGCCTCATAGTAGGAAGGTCGCTGGTTCGAGCATGTCTGTGTGTAGTTTGCATGTTCTCCCTGTGTTGGTGTGGGTTTCCTTCGAGTGCTTCAGTTTTCCCCACAGTGCAAACAAATAAGCTATAGATGAATTACCATGTTTGTAAACATTCAGGATGCGCGTGCAGGGAGGTGACAGAAAAAAAACGGGAATTCTAGCATTTACATCGAGGGAATGACATCCGATGCAGTACAGAGTTTTTTGTTGTCTTAGAAGATATATTGATAATATATATAATATATAATCAATATATCTTCTATTTACATAACGCTTTCAGCTTATTATAACAGCTTGTCACCCAGTAATAAGCACAGTGATTCAGCAAAATTAACGTTAAAGTGAGCTGCGTTCATCTGACAGGTCCATTTGCCATGGCACCCTCCCAATGGATATTGGATAAGACGAAATCACCAAGCATCCAGCCCCAAATATACAATCTCATTGAAGCTCCAAGTGTTTTACAGGAGAGAAGTTAAAGGTCTACAAGTGTTTGGATGCCAACAATTGTGTTCTGTGTGGTCATATGCAATAAATACTGCTCCCTGATTACCAGATTCAAAACTATGTAGTGCTAAAAACCGAGGTTCTGCCGAGCCAAAGACAAGGAAAGAAGACGGAGCTATACAAGGCCTGTGTAATCATCAACAAGCAAAACCACTGCATTCTGACAGCGAATTGCACCTGTACAGCAGGGTATGTGAACTTACACATAAAGGTAAAGTTGATTTTATATTCGCACATTCAGACTTTCTCCTTAATAATATAATTTCATAAAAGTATTATTTGCAAACTCTAAATAGCGAAATCATATTAGCATCCAATGACTATCAAAGTACAACATTGTTCACAGTCAAATAAACAGTGTTAGTGTTGTTTTCAAGTCACAATTGCAGGTTGACTGAATATTCAAAGTGCCGTGGTAAACAATATAGGGAGTGTGTCACAAGTTGTCACTGAATGATGAGCATTCAGCGTCCGCAGTTTAATTAACCATATGTAACTGTTTTGCTGAAATCATTGCTGCAAAAACGAGTAATGTATATGATTCAGCATAGCGGGAACTAACCTGAATATAACATGAGAACTGCAGAGTCCAGCATTTCTAATTAGGTCGTCACTTCATTCAGCTCCCTTTTAGCCAAAGACGTCTGCGGTCGGCATTGAAAGCAGTGTACTGTACGGTAAAAGTTTTCTAGTTTTGGAATTTGGCATCTCACCACACAACACCACATGTTTGCTATTGCAGCCGGTCTCTTTTTGCAACCGAGGACCCGTGTGACGTAGGTTGGTAATTCGTCTATAGGTGAATTGAATAAACTAAATTGGCCATAGGTGTATGAGTGTGTGTGTGAATGAGTATGGGTGTTTCCTAGTTGTGAGCTGTGGCTGGAAGGGCATTCGATGCGTAAAACAAATGCCGGAACAGTTGGCGGTTCATTTCACTGTGGTGACCTCTACAGTAGAGACTAAGCTGAAGGAAAATGTTGTTAATGAATAATAATGAATAAATATTAATTTCATTAGAATGAAATTCTATGGACATGTCGGCGCAATAGCCTAGTAGTTAGCACCCCGACATATGGTGCAGTAGCATGTCAGGGCGTCCCAAGTTTGAATCCCAGCTCGAGGACATTTCCCAACAATGCACTCCCCCTCTCTCTCCCACTTCACTTCCTGTCTCATTACTGTCCTATCTAATAAAGGCAAAAAAATAAATCTTAAAAAAAAAAAATAAATAAAAGAATGAAATTCTATGGACATTTGTATAGAACACAAAAAATATGTTTTATAAAATGATCTGTTGTGTTGTCTTAGACCCGACTCATGGTCAAGAATTAGGTTTATCAAGTCTAAACTCCCCAATCTCATCCCTCCTTTCTGCTTCATACAAAAAAAAGTAATCTACCAGGAGCCATTACTTAAAATAAGATCACCTTCATATTATTTAAACTTTACTCTTGTCGACTTCCAAAACTCAATGCGTGTCGACACCTGTACATAAAAGGCTGTTACCCCAGCCATAAAATGACCTCTGAAATGTGCATCTATTAAACTGATATGTTTTTAATAACAGCATTATGACACTAATAAGAGCGAACCATTCCCTTACAGAAGATTACATCTTATTTATTTGTAAACCTAGTGTGTTTTAAAATGTGTTTCACTTATTGTGTTTGTTTTATCCATCAAGATAATAATCATATTACGTTTAATTAATTATGGCCTTTGGTTTTCATGTAGACTGAGAATCCCAATGAAAGTCTATGAAAGGGGTACATTTTACATCAGGGTTGCGTTTCTCGGCACAACACCTGTTGCACAACGCATGAGCGGCGAGTGAGCAGTCCGTATTTTCATTTATATTTATTTTTTCGCCATGCATGTTCACAACTGGGATTCATACAGGTAGCAGAAACGCGAGCAGCTTGCGTCAGTTTGTTTTTGATTACACTGTGTAGCAGGGCCACATGGTGTCATTGCGAGTGATTCTTATTATCCAATCATATAACTCAGAAATCAGAAATCAGAAAGAGCTTTATTGCCAGGTATGTTCACACATACGAGGAATTTGTTTTCGTGACAGAGCTTCTACAGTGCAACTAAATTACAGAGGACTAAAAAACAGATAATAAATATATTTTAAAAGTAGTGAATGCAATATACAAATTGACAAGTGTATGTACAGGTGTATTACTATATATAACACAATATGTGCAGCTGTTATGTGCAAATTGGCATGTAAAGTGTGTTGTTAAATAAGTGTATGTGTGCATAAAAAAAAGTGTATAGCAGGTAGTGATGTTGGTTCCACAATTATTATCATCATCAAGTGTTCATGAGATGGATTGCCTGAGGGAAGAAACCGTTTCTGTGTCGGGCTGTTCTGGTGCGCAGTGCTCTGTAGCGTCGACCAGAAGGTAAAAGTTCAAAGAGGCAGTGTGCTGGGTGTGAGAGGTCCAGAGTGATTTTAGCAGCCCTTCTGCTCGCTCTGGATAAGTACAGTTCTTGGAGAGTAGGGAGGGTTGTACCAATGATTCGTTCAGCAGTCCGAACTATTCGGTGTGTATATAAGGGAGGATTCGGGTGTGTGTATGTGTAGTGAAGCACCGCTTGTGCATCACTACCTAAGTCCCGCTGGTTCCGACTCTGCCCCTTTCGTTCCCGCAGGTAGACATTGATTTGCTTTTCCTTTAGCATCGGTGTTATGTAGCTGTACTTAACTGGCTGTATTTGATTTTCTAGCATCTGGTGATAAGATTGGCTGTGGCTTGTTGTTGTCGCTGTCACCCCAGCAGGATTGTTCTTTATTCCTGGGCTTTTTTAACCTCTAATGCGTCCGTGAGTGCATGTTTACGAAGTGGTTCGCAAGCTAAAGGTATGTATGATTTTAAATAATTGCGCGCCGATCTGTTATCAATGTTTAACATTGTGGAGTTTGGTGCTACGTAACTAGTTTACCTGCCACTGGTAAGCCTCTAACTCCCATTGTAAGCCTCTAACTCCCATTATTGCATGTGAACTATGGCGCAGTGGGTAGCACAATCGCCTCACAGCAAAAAGGTCGCTGGTTCGAGCCATGGCTAGGGTCAGTTGACGTTTATGTGTGGACTTTGCATGTTCTCCCCGTGTTTGTGTGGGTTTCCTCCGGGTGCTCCCGATTACCCCACAAGTCTAAAGACATGCGGTATAGGTGAATTGGGTAAGCTAAATTGTCCATAGTGTATGTGTAGGTTGTTGTTAGGATGTTCTGATTGTTTGTATGATATTGTTATGTTATGATGGTTGCTAGGGTGTTGCAAGTGGGTTTTTTTTCTTTATTATGCTGTTATTGTGTTATGATGGCTGGTAGTCTGTTACTAAGTTGTTCTGAGTGTTTTACCATGTGGTCATTGTGTTCCGGCTGTTGCTATGGTGTTGCTAAGGTGTTCTGAAGGATTTTACAACTTTGTTAGTGTTCTGGTGGTTGCTAGGGTGATGCTGATGTTTTAAAATTGTCACTATAGTGTTCTGATGGTTGCTAGGGTGTTGTTAAGGTGTTCTAAGGGATTTTATCACTTTGTTATTGTGTTCTGGTGGTTGTGATGGTGTTAAGGTGTTCTGCCTGTTTGAATGAT
>CAIGQZ010034990.1:5465452-5489052 GCA_903798205.1 Danio tinwini | reverse complement strand
TAAAATACTATAGATTTATTTATTTATTTTACTAATACCAATTAAAATGACAAAACAAAATCCCTGTGTGTACTAAAATATTAATATATTTTGTAAAAAGATAAATGCTTAAAGGGCACCTAGTTTACCCCTTTTTCAAGACGTAAGGGCGTACTCACACTATGCTATCCGAACCATGCCCAGGCCCCTTTCCCGGATCGTTTGAGAAGTGTGAGTGCTCTGAATCGGGCTCAGGCACAGTTCACTTGTGCGGCCCTGGCCAGGTTGGAAGAGGTGGGCGCGGTACTCTTACAGTGTGAGTGCAAGCGTGCCTAAGCCCGAAACTGAAAGCGAGACGTGACTTTTAATGGACTGTTTCATATGGATTAATTAATCATTCGTACTGTTCTATGAACGCAAACTGTCATAGATTATTAAAGATGCAAACCCCTCACTGCACGACAGCTGCAGCAAACCTCCTAATTCCTGGAGCACGAGAACTTTTATTGTTTATGAGCGTCAAAAGTGGTTGATCTGTTCGGCAAAATATTAGACTGCGTATCACCACATATCAAACGACTTAAATGATATAACTAAAGAAATCTCCACTGTGCTGAGCGAGAGCGCTTACTAAACAGCACATCATCGATGACGCAAGCATGCCCAGGCCCGAATGTAATGTGAGTGCGGGACGTCGGGGGAGAGGGGAGGGGGGACAAGCGTGCTTTGGCCCGGTTCAAGGCAACGGTACATAGTGTGAGTCAAAACATCCATCAGATTATTTACTATTCCTTTGTCTATATTGGACATTTGAGATGTTTTCACTTTGTAGCTGTTTTGGTGCCTGTGCTGTTAATGCAAATAAGCTGCTTCTCCCCGCCCACCATTCCCACGTGCGTGTCAGAGCCAAAGAGATCACTCACTATTGCTATGATGGGTGCAGCTTCTCCTGCTGCGCCTCACGCATAAGCAGCACAGTATCAGACAAGTATGGAACAGATCTCTCTTACTCCAGTAAGAACTCTTCTAACGGTTATTTGATGTATTTGTTGTGGAGTTAATTCAAGGCTTTCTACAACAACGAGTCACACACAATGTTGCTCACACTCATGCACGCACAGCTTTGCACTGTTTTTGCACAGCAAATGTGACAGGATACACCTTAACATCCACTGCTGTATGGATATCCACTATGTTAATGAACAAAATAAACTCCGGGTTTTACTGTCTTCATTACAAACATGCACTGTTTTAGAAACGTTTTAAACTTGTAAGTCATTCTTGAGGTGCTGCTGAACAAAGAAAGCTGAAGAGATCGTTTAATCCCAGTTGCTTTGCGCACGTCTTGTCTTGGGAATATGATTACACACGTAATTACGAAGATATGTTAATATGCGGCTGTCAATCAATTTGATGGAGGGGGAAACCGCACTCCTATGACACATTGTGGTCGGCCTCAAAATGGGAGGGATTTGGATTCTATTTTAAGGTCAGGAAATAAAAATATAAAAAATACTTAGTGTTTATATCACTCTAATATGACTATGGACACACTATACCAATACACAGTCCTGTCCAAACAGCTTACAAAAGAGGATTTTTATCATAGGTGCCCTTTAATGCACAAAATAATCCCGAGAGATGGTTTTAATGCAGGTCTGTTCTGAGTTAGAATTTATACCAGACTGAAGTGAGCTGAGGATGTTTGAATGCATTTTACCCTCTGTGTGTCTGTGCTTTTGGCAGGTCGAGCCTGCTGGACCTCCACATTGCCCATAGAAATGTTGAGCACAGACTCTGTGATCAGAGGCAGAGTTCCAGAGTCCTGCACTGACCGAACCTCCACATGAACACGCCGGGACTGACCCTGAAACAGGGTCATTATTTTGATGCATTATTTTGTGGTCAGGTCGTCAGTGTGTATGGATGGAGAAGTTAGGAGTCCACACAGACCTGTTTGAGCTGAAAGATTCCTCCAGTACAGACGTCTTTAGCTGGCTGCACCTCCACCGGCACAAACACTCCAGTGTCGTTGAGCTCCAGGACCTGAACCCAGAGCTCCAGCCTGCGGGTCACTTCACTCCACCTGCACAACACAACAACAAAGCACAAAGCTGACAGTGGGAAATTAGGCATATTTTGTACATTGACTAAAATTATAATATACAGTATTTTATGTAAGCCACATAGTTCAGAGACTCCTAAATCTAAACCTTTTCTATAAAATACAGTCTTTATTCAATTATTTGAAATGATTTTTAACAAAGCAAGGACGTTTTTTATAGTATTTCATGCTATAGTTATCTTCTGGAGAAAGGCTTGCATCTTTATATATATATACATATATATATATATACACACACACACACACACACACACACACACACACACACACACACACACACACACACACACACACACACACACACACACACTTGAAGTCATAATTATTAGCACCCCTTTGAATTTTTTTTTTCTTTTTTTTCTTTTTTTTATATCTCCCAAATTATGTTTAACAGAGCAAGGAAAGTTTTACAGTATGTCTGATAATATTTTTTCTTTTGGAGAAAGTCTTATTTGTTTTATTTAAGCTAGAACAAAGCAGTTAAAAATTTTTAAACACCATTTTAGGTTAAAAATTATTAGCCCCTTTAAGCTATTTTTTTAATAGTCTCCAGAACAAACCATCATTATACAATAACTTGCCTAATTACCCTACCTGCCTAGTTAACCTAATTAACCTAGTAAAGCCTTTAGATGTCACTTTAAGCTGTATAGAAGTGTCATGAAAAATATCTAGTCAAATATTATTTACTGTCATCATGACAAAGATAAAATAAATCAGTTATTAGAGATGAGTTATTAAAACTAGTATGATTAGAAATGTGTTGAAAAAATCTTCTCTCCGTTAAACAGAAATTAGGGAAAAAAATAAACAGGGGCAATCATTCAGGGGGGCTCATAATTCTGACTTCAACTGTATATATGAAAAAAAAAAAAAAAAAAAAAAAAAAAATATATATATATATATATATATATATATATATATATATATAGTGAATTAAGCTAAATTGGCTGTAGTGTAGAATGAGAATGTATGGGTGTTTCCCAGTGATGGGTTGCAGCTGGAAGGGCATCCGCTGCATAAAACAAATGTTCATTCTGCTGGGTTGACCCCTGATAAATAAAAGGACTAAGCCAAAAAAGAAAAGAAAATAATAATAATAATAATAATAATCCCTTACATTTATATAGCGCTTTTCTGGGCACTCAAAGCACTTTTACACAATGGGGGGGTTGGGGTCTACTCATCCACTACCAGTGTGCTGCATCCACCTGGATGACGTGACGGCAGCCATTTTGCACCAGACCGCACACCACACACCAGCTGATTCATTGGTGGAGAGGAGACAGAGTGATGAAGCCAATTATGATATGGGGAGGGTTAGGAGGCCATGATGGACAGAGGCCAGTGGGCAGATTTGGCCAGGATGCCGGGGTTAAACCAATACTCTTTTTTTCGAAAGACATCCTGGGACTTTTAATGACCACAGAGAGTCAGGACCTCGGATTTAACATCTCATCCGAAAGACGGCACTCACTGAGCAGTATAGAGATTCAGGCGATCTCAGACCGATTGTTTTGACGTGGATCCGAGCACGATATACAAATGAAAAACGAACTGCACTCACTGGGGAGAGGCGCCAGCCCCCTAAACAAAGGTCTTGATGTGAAAGCACCCTAACATTGTTAAGATAAATATTTTTATTATTATTTCTTAAATCAATTAATATTTTCTAGCTCAATCATGATCCTCTGAAATCGAACTAAATCTAGTCCCATAAAAATAGATTCTCTAAACAATAAAATAAAAATCTTGAATGCAAATATACCTTTCTCTGAGAGAGCGAGTCTTGGCCTGAATCACCCCCAGGTCCCAGAGAGCCAGATTCCTGCGCGGATTTGCCTGTTTGTGACCATAAACCTCCACAGCCACAGCTCCCTCCATCAGAAACTCCTGGAAGTCTTCAGTTACGGCTACCTCCAGAGTCTACAGATGATGAAAGACATGTGACGAAAAGTACACAAAGGGAAAAATAAGAATCAGGTTTATTCGCCAAGTGTGCGCAAACACACAATAATTTTTTTGTGTTTATTTATTTATATATATATATATATATATATATATATATATATATATATACACACACACATATATACATATATACACACACACGTACAAGGAGAGAAATAAATATCACAAATGTAGTGTTTTATGTAATGAACTGAGACCTTGCAGTTGTCGAACACCACCAGACTCTGTGGTTCTCTGCTGCTGGCAGCGGACAGACCCACTTCAGGAGCGATAAACACTGGCTCCGGCTGATCCCAGAAATGATACTGACAGAAAACGAAGTTGGAGAGATGCTGAGGAAGACCAGTCGCCTGAATCACCTTGATCTGGAAAGAAATTAAGACAAAGCAAAGTTACACCTCTGCCCTACCACTACACATAACTACACATTTGGTCAAAGTTGAGTTAAAGAGGTAATTCACCTAAAAATGAATATTTCCTGTTAATTTCCTCACCCACAGGTCATCTAAGATTTAAGTGCCTTCCTTTCTTCAGTAGACCATTAATTAACATGTTAAGCTGAATCTGTGGTGCTTGGTGATTCATATAATAGCATAAACACATACAAACGATGATACATTGAGCTCTTGTGAAGAGAAATGATCTCTCCGTGTAAGAAACCAACCATTATTTACAATATTATTAGCTTTAATCCACACCTGCTCAAACAGGTATCGGCGGATGTGCAAATGTGGTCCGGTCGCTTTGATGACGAAAGGTCAGGTGATGTAGATTGTTAATAGATATTGGTGATTGCACCCCCAGCCCTCGTACTTTCGTCATCAAACCTACTGGACTACATTCGCCTAATTTAAAGCGTCCCTATTATGGGTTTTTGAAAATGACTTTCCATGCAGTGTGTAACACAGCTCTGAGTGAATGAAAACATCCAGCTGAGGTTTAAATCTGAAAGTGCACCGTGTTTAAAACTATTGACTAAAAAATAAATAAATAAATAAAAAGTCGGCTGAAAAAGTCATTTATATGATTTGTCTTTCGTCTAAATCTTTGGCCTGAGCGTATCGACGGAGACACGAAGCAATATAATATATGAAGTGCCCCATCCGGTAATATGTGAACATCCCCTTCCTTATAAACCAAGGTTATAGTTTTGGGTTTTTCGTTCATTTCATTTTGACTTTTTGTTTTTAAATTCAGTTCGCTTTAATTAGTTTTAGAGGCAGATTTACTCATTTTTATTAGTTTTTATATTTGGAAATTGCTTAGTTTTAGTTTAATTTTTATTAGTTTAAATTTTAGTTTTTTTCTTTGTAAATTAGGATGTTTTTTTTAGGTGAAAGATTCAAAATGATCAGAATAAATATTGTATAATAAAAACTTAACCAAAGATAGGCTACATTTTTTGACACAAGAGCACTACCATCTACCCATCCTCAAATTCAATATTTCGTGTATTTCATGACGATCTAAAAAGCAAAGTTTGGACTCAACATAGCAAAATATGTAGACAGCAATCATAATTTCAGTCAGTTAAATCATCACCATGATTGGAAAAGTTTCTTACAATTAAGTTTTGTAACCCAACTGAAGGATGATTCACTTAAATTTGCGTTTCACCAGATCCCCTCATTCTTCAAGTTTGGTTCAGTCACAGTACAATGTCATGTGCTGTTTGTGTTCACGCATGTGCAGTATTATCGCTGCACCGCTTCTCAAATCTGATCTCAGTGTACTGTTCTAACTGAATAACTCAGTATATATATTGGTTTATCTAGAGTCAGAGGGGGTATCAGGCATATAAAAGTAAGTTGTTTGTGTATAAGTGCTTAACGTTACTGGAGATGCGAATTGTTTCAAATGATTTAGTTTGATTTGGTGAAATAGTTCAACCGGTTCACTTAAAAGATCCAGTTAAAAAGAGTGATTCATTTGCAATCGCGATCACGAATACAGAAATAAAACCCATTATTGGGCACAAATGTGTAAAATTAATACTTTTAAGTGTCTGCTCAGGTCGTATTTAACGTGGTCACTGTACTGCTGTCATGTCCAGCTGTTGTTTTTGTCACGTGAGCAACAGCGAGGCCTAACTGGAGGAGAACTAGCTTGATCTGGCTAATGGCGTCAGGATTACAGACTATCAGGTGCTGTACGGATCAAACACCTGGCAGCGCGAAGCAAACAGATTTACTTCTAAAAGGCATACAGCATGTATTAAATACATTTACAATGACTAAAACGAAGTGCGTTTCTGCTATAATTTTAGTTTTGTATGCACACAATACAGTTTCAGTTAGTTCTAGTTTATAAAAAAAACTCGTTTTTATTTTTAGTTAACGAAAATGTTTTTCAATTCTAGTTTCCGTTTTTTTCGTTTGTTTTCATTAACTATAACAACCTTGTTTCAAACCCTAGCGGCGTTTGGGTGTGTGGGATTGATTGTGATGACTGAAGATTAATACAACACAATACAATTAATATCCTGCAAAGGATTCGCCGGCTGTTTGTTAAAGGAAGAATCAGCGAAGACTATTAACAAACGGGACTTAGTCAGACCTTGACAGGAACTTTGTCAGTACCATAGACTGTTCATGGACCGGTTACTCCTTCATCCGGATCATAAGCTTAAATTAAAATAGTGGCCTCCTTGTTTTCTCTAGCTTGCAAAATATGTATTTATTTGTGTTTTGTTACTTGTAATTGCTCTGCGGGGCTTTTACTGTATCTGGTTAACTCGTTATATTCACATATTGTGTCTAAAACCATGTAGACAATGTGCTGCCTGCCGATTTCTTTACTGATTTAAATGTTTGTGAGCTGGTGATTCCCTGACGTTTGTCGTTGCTGTAGCCACCATTTGTTGTGCTTATACACACGTACTGCAGTCCATTTTCAAAATAGTTTTTGCCACTGTGTGGATTAATACTGAATGTGTGTCACTGTTTTTACTTATGGTTAAGAATAGAGCAATATGCTGGTGTTTAACTGCACTACTTTAATGCTCTCCTCCATTGGGCTCACACATACACTCTACACTCTGACTATAACAATGTTGATAAGCCATATTGGGCATTTCTTTCCATCTCGTGCTGAACACAGTTGACAAAAAAATAAAATAATAAAACAAATTAAATCATCTTGCAACAGACTGGGTCATCGGACCAACTAGCGCAGATTGGCATCACGTAAAGAAGGGGTTTGGGAACAAATTAATCTCTTAACGAATCATATGGGAGTCGCTGGGAAAACTAGGTAAAAATTAATGCATATTATAAGACAATTAAAGTGTTTTTTGACCTTTCATGCGTATCAGCCTGTTGTTGGAGACCCCCAAAACCAAAACATGACCTTTTATAATGCACAATAGGGTATATTTAAGTCTAATCTTATCTAATAACTGACCGTGCAGGTGAGTTTGCGTTCCTGCATTTCGCTCTCTGGACTGTTCTCAGAGTCTCCGGTGTCCGTCTCACACTCCTCAAATCCTCCACTCAAATGCTCCACTTCAACATGAAGACGACCGGACACCTAAAAACACACAAAATGACTTAACAGAATACGAAAGCAACAATACAACATACAGTGCCTACATAAAATCATCATACCCTGTGAAAAATCGATACCTTTACTCACATTACACACCTTGCTTTTCAAAAGACCTTTGGGAAAAAGTTGTAGAAAGATATCAAGATATCGGAAGAGGCTACAAAAACATTTCAAAGGCTGGAAAAGACTCGAATGTGATTTAATTTCAGGATGTATGACAAATAAATTGTTTAAAGGGGTATGATGATTTTCTATAGCTCTGTAAATAAGTTTACAACCTTAAAATGTTTAATCCCTGACAATTGCTGCTTGCAGCTATACATTTTTAGCATTTTTAATGAGCATCCATTTGCACTGAAGAAGAGACTCGAGCCATATTAAGAAACCTAACCATCCAGAACATGCAGCTGAAGTCAGAGTTATGCAATGTAATTAGACAATGATAGAGAATGTGAGCGCACACCTCCCCCTTCTGGTTGATGATGGGCACTGCGTACTGCAACTTGACCTCGTACAGCAGGCAGGACAGGAAAACATTGGCCACACCGATCAGACTGTGGTTCTCCTGCTCGTCAAAGAATGGATCGGCACGCTTGAAGTATGAACGCATGGCCTGAGCAGAGAGATGAAGGAAGGGGTGAACATTTAACAACAGAGATTAAATTTCTCTATTAAAACAGTATATTTTGCAAAGTTAAGAATAGGCTCATTTAACAGATAAAAACCACTCTCATATGTTTTGGTATTACATAAAACTCCCAACAATTTTGTGAAGATGTCTATAAAATATTTGGAGACGTATTTTATACTGATAATCCAACTGTGGGTGTGATACTTGAAGGCACGGAGGAAAGGAGAATGAACTATCTTCTTTAAATATTGTCTTCTGTGGCACTAAAATGCATTACATCTAACAGGCTTAGATCGGACCCACGCACATTTAAACAGCGGATTAGAATAGTTCAAGAGATTTACGAGATGGAAAGAATAACTTTTTCTCTCAGACTTCAGATGAATATCTTTGAACCAATATACAATCCAATCTTAATACACAGTAGTGCATAATTAACTTTATACATATAAGGTGGATTTTGTAAATTACTATATTACATTGCCAATTTATGGATCTTCTCTCCTCCCTTTCCTTTTTTTTTAACATTTATTTAATTAAAAGTATTTTTTTTAACCCTATATACAATTGGTATGGAAAGTATTTAGAGCCTCTTAAAGGGCCACGAAACACCTCTAGTTTGGAAAAAGTCAGGAAAGTGGGCGTGTCCAGCTCTGGGAGTGTGGGAGTGTCGGGGGAGGGAAAGAGGGAAGGATTTGCTAAAATGGGAGTTTCCGTTTGGGCACGCGCTGATTTTCACAGAGGCAAAAACACACAGACCAAGGGAGAAAGACAGTGACTGTGTTTACATGGACATCAGTAATCCAATTATTTGCCAATTTATTAATTTGTCGACTTTAACTGCAATTTGGCACTTTTTACTTTTATTCAGGAACATTTCCTGCATGCCCCCCGTGACAAACGAGAGGAACTGCTGGAGAGTAGAGTTTTAATGGAATGTTTAATACCACACGGCGAATCTGTAACTTTGGGTGCTTTCACACTAGTAAATCGATTCATGTTCCGAAACAGGGATTAAAATTGTTCCATTGTTGCTCTTTGTTCTTAGTGCGGTTCGCTTTCACACGGCAAAGTTTCTAAACGGACCAAAACAGCTAAAACAAGTCACGTGTGAGTAAACTCTCCTCACATTGGTCAGAGTTTCACGGTTTATTTTGAAGAGTCCCGCTAAGCTGTCGGGGGTGGTTTGGTGGTGTTTGACAGGGTGTGCGCGACATGTCTGAAGTGCGAGGAGGGATGCGGTGGGGTGGGGTGATGAGAAGGGTGCGCAACGTATTTTGAGGACCAGGAGGGAGACGCGCGATTTCCGGGAGATTATCACTCGTTTGCGGGCATCAGGGAGTCTCTGTGCATTTGCGGGAGACTCCCAGATCTTCCGGGAGACTTGGGATGTCTGGAATGACCTCCCGCCCTACTCATAATCCTCTCTTCAAATAGCTGTATGCCTATTACGTATTGCTTTCTCACTACAATCGATCCGCTCCAGGGTTCGTTTCAATCGAGCTGAGACCACCTCATTCAGGCGGCCTCGGAGCGATTGCTCTGGCGTGGAACCGAACGCGATTGGCCTGTTCACATATGCCAAACAAACCATGCTAACTGGGCAAACGCGCCATGTTCCAGAACAAAAGTCTAGGTGTGAACGCACCCTTAGATGCACTCGGTAGATAGCGTCAGAAAGCCGTGTGTGTGTAGACTATCCTGTCACAAAATGCGGTGAAAATCCTACATGATGGTAAAAGTTTGATTGTGGTGTTTACATGTTTACACTCGGAGAGCAGCATTTACAGCGGATCTTTCAGTCTATAATATTGTAGTGATATTAACATACTGTAAACTTACTAACTAAATCATTTTGACTAAGGTATGTCTTTAAAAACCGAAAGAGCACTGCTGACAATATGAACTAACTTTGCCATCTGAATGAACAAACAAAGAGCACTGCTCACACACACTTACCAAATCTGTAGAGACAGGACAAATCAACACATACTGGAGCCTTGTCTTTTTAAAAAGGAGACGAGCAGCAAATCCGGATTTCATCATTTCCAGATGCGAAAAACTCTCAGGTAAAAAAATGTTCCTTACAAACGCATTTCTGACACGTGCACTGTAATCCACACGCGAGTCCAGCTGCGCTCTCATAGCGGGGAAATGAAAACAAAACCTTTGTTGCAGCACATTAATAAACGCAGCACTGATGACCCGTCTCTCCAAATTCTTGTTCTTTCACTTGTTTTGGCTACACAACGTGGCGTCTCTCTGTCGTCTGAACACTGTAACAGGTAAAACAGTCTTCGAAGCTATCATGCATATTAATGAAGTTGCGCCGCATACACAATAGAGCGCGCTGATTGGCTTGAACCAAGACTTTTTCATGAATTAATGCTGCACACTCAGAGAAGCATCTAATCGCCGTGACGCAGCTTTAAAAGTTCGCTTTAAACCGGAAGAACGAATTTCCTCAAAAAAACGCAAAAACAACCAATTTTCACTTTTTAATGCAATATATGTGTCCTAATAGTGTTTATAGCAGCGTGGGACACATATATGACTGGCAACAGCTCAAAACATGTGTTTGTGTTTCGTGACCCTTTAAATTTTTTATTCTTTGTTATATTGCAGCCATTTGCGAAAATCATTTAAGTTATTTTTTTCTTTAATGTACACACAGTACCTCATATTGACAGAAAAACACTTTCTGTTGACATTTTTGCAAAAAGTTTAAGGGGGTCTGAATACTTTCTGTACCCACTGTATATTGTATGACATGATTTTGTCTGCTTGATCCTTTTCCCCTTGTCTTTTCAATGTCCAATCTTGTTTACCTTTGTTGTATAAGATTTTTGTATGTTCCAATAATAATAATAATAATAATAATAATAATAATAATAATAATAATAATAATAATAAAAAACAGTATATATATATTTAGAACCCATTTCTGTCTTTTTAGAAACAAAAAAAAACAGGGTTACATCTAGTGAGATAATCGAAGTCATGTAGGTGAAAAACAGTGGAAATGTTTTGCAATAGGAGGCCTCTACTTATTTACTTTTTTATTATTATTCTATTTAATTTATTTTAGTTTATTGTATAGTTTTATATGTACCCTGTAAAAAATATCTGGTAATTAACAGTTTCCGTATTTTGTTGATTCACAAGTGTAAATTTATTTATATCCATATATCAGAAGTGGCTTATATAAAAGGGAAAGGTCTCTAGATTACACTTATTTTACCAAAATAAAATATGATCATGTCTTGATTTTTAATTATTTTATTAGGACAGTAAGGTCTGACTTTGCTGAGACAAAAGTTACTTAACACAAATAATGTACAGTATAGAATATAAAGTCATGTCGTGTATGACTCCCGTGAGCTTGGAGGACTGCATCCATACATCTCTGCAATGACTCAAATCACTTATTAATAAAGTCATCTGGAAAGACAAAGAAAGCGTTCTTGCAGGACTCCCAGAGTTCATCAAGATTCTTTCAATCATCTTCAACGCCTCCTCCATCATCTTATCCCAGACAATTAACAGTTTCCGTATTTTGTGATTCACAAGTGTGAATTTATTTACATCCATAGATGCAATATACCGACAATAGAATTAATCTATTTTTGAGAACATTTGATCCAATATTTACCGCAGCATCAAAACAATAAAAATGCAAAACAGTTTTTTTGCCTTTAATACATTAGTGTGCACCCGGACTTATTTTCAATGCAAGCAAATCAATGACTATCATGCATTTTTTTCATCATTTACAGAAAACATCCAATCTTCTATTAAAAAAATAAAATAAAATAAAAAAAAAAAAAAAAATTTTGTCAGTAAAAGCAATGCTGCTAAAAATCTGTCAATTTTGCTAAAGTAAGAGCATTAAAGTGAGATTTGCATACCGGATCATCCTCATCATAGTCTTTCCACTCCTGGTAGAGATCTCTCATGTCCACCAGCCGGTTCTCGATCTTTTCCAACGCCCAGATCTGCTTTCCTTTGCCTTTCCTCCTCACTTCAATTGCCGGCTCGCTCAGGACTGTGTCCCGCTGCAGGAATTAAGCACATACAGTTATAGTCAGAATTATTAGTATATTTTTTGTAGATTTTTATAAAACATTTTTAAGCAATAGTTGTAATAACTGATTTCTTTCGTCTTTGCCATGATGACAGCACATAATATTTGACTAGATATTTTTCAAGATACTAGTATTCAGCTTAAAGTGACATTTAAAGACTTAACTAGGTTAATAGGGCAGGTTAGGGTAATTAGGCACGTCATTGTATAACAGTGGTTTGTTCTGTAGACAATCTAAGACAAATATCGCATAAAAGGGCTAATGATATTGATCTTAAAATGGTTTTTAAAAAATAAAAACTGCTTTTATTCTAGCTGAAACAAAACAAATAAGACTTTCTCTGGAAGAAAAAATATTATCAGACATACTGTGAAAAATTCCTTGCTCTGTTAAATATCATTTGGGAAATATTAGATAAAAAGAAAACAAATATTCACAGGAGGGCGAATAATTTGGACTTCAACTAAATATCTGTATTAAAGCAGCAATTTGACCTTAATCTAGAATTCAACACACTCCAACATTAGAAAGTAATATCAATACCAATGTTTTAACTTTAAAAGAATCAATATTTGGTGGAATAACCCAGAGTTTCAATCAGAGTCTCTTATTTTTTAACATTTCTTTCATAGCAATGTAGTAGCAAAATAATAACTTCATGACTTCATGACTTTTCTCCAATTAAAACTCAAAAATGTTTTCAGGTCTTTCATGACTGTAACTTTAATGAAGAAGCTAAAAATCTTCCTTACTGTGCGTTCACAAAGGCGGCGAGAGGGTTAAGTAACCGGAAGTCATTCATTTTCAATCGGAGCCGGTGACAATAGGCAGAAATAAGCGGTAAGGAGCGGCACATCAGGTCTTTGCCAAATTGATCGTCAAGAAGAGTTGAAAGTCAACTTCATGGTAATGAGCTTTGACCTCCCGCTCTCCCATGTTATGTAAGCTAACACGGAGGTAACTGAAACTGCAATTCATGGAAATTCTGCTAGTCCTGGCTCCATAATAGAGCACATTTCTATTGAACCCACTGTTAAAATGGCCAACTTTACAGCAGAAAAAAAGTGTTTACAGCCTGGTACAAAAAACTATTTTGGTTCATATATATAAATATAATATTACCCTTTATGACAACTGTGAGGGGGGTGAATATGTTTATAACTCATACGTTTCTTTCATGTTAAGTTATATTAAGTCTGCATAATTAGGGGTGTGGCCACTTGAGTGACAGCTAGGTCTCACTGCCACCTCAGCCGATTCCGGCTGATTAGCCGCTGATCTCAGCATATATATCATATTTTTGTTTTGTTTTATGTGGCTTTACACAGTCAGTTGCCTTTTGGAATTATTTCCTACAATTATCAGATGATATGGCATGCTGTGTGCACTTAGTTGTGCTCTCAAACCATTCAAGTTGCCTCCATTACCCAGGTGAGTGAGATTATTTACTTGTATATCATATCTATAAATTATTATTTTTTTATTTAAGATCATTTATCATTTATAATGTTCTTTAGAGCTGTAATGCACTCCAGAATCTGACAGATTGATTAGCTGTGGGCTCTAGAACAGTTGTCTGAAATGTTATCATACAGTGGTATGCCTAGATTTCATAGCCTTGCATTTACTAAGACTATATTTTAAGTCTTTGGAAGTAATTTGCGTTTTCCTCCTGTAGAAAAACGTCATAAGAACAATTCTTCGTGGCTCAAGGTGTTACAACAGTTTTTTTTTAAAAGGACTAAACGCTTTATTGATATAGTCTACAACCAAGCACATGTGGTCAGAACACAAATGAGTCGCAGGTAATGAAGTATTACGCGTTTCTCCCAAAGAAAGGTCCATCTAACCAGAATGCTAGCAGGTGTCTGTAGCTCACGCTCTGCCTCTTTGTCCTTATTTGGTCACCCCCAGTTGGAGCGATGATGCGCAAACAAAATGGCGCCAGTTGGCCACGTCCACTTGTAGCTTTCTTTTGCATTCTTCAGAAACCTATAGGTGACGTCACGGGTTCTACGTCCAGATTTTTTACAGTCTATGGCTATGACGAGGTTCGGCGGCAAGCAATCAGAATGTTTCCACCGCTTAAGAGGATTCCAAAGAACGCAGTCCTGTGAACTTTGGTTCCAACCACAGTTGTTCCCAAGGGAGAATATTGCAGTCGCCGGATATCCAGTTATTTATAATGTTTTTATACAGGGACTTAAATAAAATAAAATAAAAGTTACTGGTGAGTTAATGTCTGTGCACTAATGTCATGGTTTCCGCTACATTCATTTTTCCATGGTGGGGCACCCCACAAAAATTCATCCCGCCACGGCTACATTACAGCTTCTCATTCAAAACATTCAGTCATTGTTGTGTTTTTTTTATAGCGGGTTATAAATCGCACCAAAATGTATTAAAATGTAATTGAATTATAACAAAGCAAACTTTTCTGTAATCGTAGTAGTGCTGTGCGTTATTTGTTTAACTCTTTAAAGTGACATGCCGATTGACTGACTGACTCACATGCTGATTGACTCTGTTCAATCGATGTTTTGCGCGATGCGTGAGGCCAGTAAACAGGCGTAGCTTTCAGTTAAGATGAACAGTTTCCATAAATATACTTTATAGATAAAGGTCTATAGCTCTGCATACAAAGACTTTATCTTGCTAGAGTTTATAGCCGCTTCACTTTACTTCAGGATGCACTAACTGTGCGTTCACACCGAAGGCAGCAAGAGCGTCAAAATTCGCTTCGTAGATCTCATATTTAAAGGGGCCGCTGCAGCATATCATATCATATCATATCAGTTACATTTCCACATAAAACATGCTTTCTAGCGTGAAAAAAAAATGTTGCACACTTTATCAAATTCACTTAACAATTTGAAGATCAAGTTGCATGTGGTGTGGCTTTGCTCCACTTAATTATCCAATATGTGCATATGTCTGAAATATCCTGAAGCAGCAATACTGTTTTGTATTGTCGCATGAGATTTCCGCTTTTTTAAAGAAAAAAATATATATAACATTAATGCACATCAGTAAATCACCAGTAACTTTTTTAATGTATGTTCCTGTAAGAAAACCTTGTAAATTATTGGAAATCCGGCGACCGTAATATTAAAACCCTTGGGAACAACTGTGGTTAGAACCAAAGTTTACAGGACTGTGCTCGCTTGACTTCTTTCAAGCGGTGGACTTCTACATTCTGATTGGTTGCCGCCGAACCGCATCATAGCTCATTCCCATAAAGTTGACTTGATTTCAACTCTTCTCGACGCACACACCGGCGAAGACGCGTTGCGCTGCTCCTCGCCGCCGGCTCCTGTTGAAAATGAATGACTTTAGGCTACTTTGACGCTCTCGCTGCTTTCGGTGTAAACGTACAGTAATGCCGCTATGTAGGTCTATTGGAGACCTTCAAAAATATTCCAAGCAAATCACAAGAAAATCTGTGCTTGAGCATCATATATTTGAGTGCGTGCAAGACGTTTTGTGCACAAACAGAGGAAATTGGCAAGCAAAGAGATTCACATGCTCGTATTACATAAATGTGATCTCGACTTGTAATACAGCACTTCACAACATTTGTCATTGAAATAACGCCATAGGTAGTTGGTAGATCTGTCTAAAAGGTCTGCCGCCACAGCTGGAAAAAATCCTGGAGGAAACACAATGTTAATATGCTCTTTTAAAAAGCAGGAATCTCATGTACAGTAAAAAACAGTATAGCTGCTTCAGAATATTCCAGAGATATGTACATATTGGATAAGTGGAGCAAAGCCACAGCACACACAACGTCTTGATTTTCCATTATTAAATGAATCTAATAAAAAGCATGCAACATTTTCACTCTAAAGAGGATGTTTTTATGTGGGAATGTAAGTGGTTTGCTGATATGCTGCAACGGCCCCTTTAAATACGAGATCAATGTTGATGGTGAATGGAGGCCAGAGCGAACTTTGATGCTCTCGCCGCCTTTAGTGTGAACGCACAGTAAATGTCCTATTGAAAAACCGAAGTCACCTACAGCTTCAACAATACCTACACTAAAACATTACCAATAATTTCTAAATGCAAATCTAACTATATATGCATTAAAAATCTAAATCACACAGGTTTTCCTTACCTTGCGGTTGGCGTTGAGGTTGGCAGCCGGTATCTGCAGTGTGACTTTATATTCGGTTTTCTTATTGAGCTCTTCAGCGATGAATCCAGCCTCCTGCACTAGTAAATTAGCCTTCACGATCTGTTCTCGAAGCTTTCGCAGACTTCGGCTCATCAAAACCTCTCTGAAACAACATTTAATATATGATATAAAGCTCACACACATATCAAATAGGCATGTTATGGCATCATAAATTTTCAATATTTTGAATTTGGACTGCAATACTTAGTTCAACCACTAGTTAAATGTCAATCCTACATACTGCATTTTCGATCTTTGATTATTTGTTTGACTTATTGCACAGCTGTCTGAAATACTCACTTCTGATTGGTCAGTCTCAACATTACAAGGTCTGTTATTTCCAGATGACAACTGCTAAAAAAATTTGCGTTTTTGACTGTTTGGCGCCATCTAGTGTCTAAATAATGCACAGGTTAATGTATACTCCATCAGCTTTTTTTGTTACTGTCAGCTTTGTGTTGTTGACTTTTGTGCCATCTTGTGTCTGAATAATGCACAGGTTAGTGTATACTCCATCAGCTGTTTTCATTACTGTCAGCTTTGTGTTGTTGACTTTTGTGCCATCTTGTGTCTGTATAATGTGCAGGTTAGTGTATACTCCATCAGCTGTTTTCGTTTCTGTCCGCTTTGTGTTGTTGACTGTTTGGTGCCATCTAGTGTCTGAATAATGCGCAGGTTAGTGTATAGTCCATCAGCTGTTTTCGTTTCTGTCAGCTTTGTGTTGTTGACTGTTTTGTGCCATCTTGTGTCTGAATAATGCGCAGGTTAGTGTATACTCGATCAGCTATTTTCACTTCTGTCAGCTTTGCGTTTTTGACTGTTTGGCACCATATTGTGACTGAATAATGCGCAAATGAGTGTATACTCCATCAGCTGGGTTTTTTTTCTCACAGATATGCATTTAATTAAATAATTAATACACTATTGTGGCTCAGAACCATGTTTTGTGTCTAATTTGTGTTTTGTGGCAAGTAGTCATGTAATAAGTGGGATAAAGTACATCTAGGCGGTTGTTTTCACAGAATAAAGCCCTCCAGTCTTCTGCTAATAAACTTTTCAGGCTTTATTCTGAGATAACCTCCTGGATGTACTTTATAAGGAACATACTGAATATCAGCACACATCTACTCTGAGATGCAGCATGTGAATATTACATAGGATAGTATATGCATTTTCTCTGACCTGTCATCAGTCCACTGGCGTAGACGGCTCTGAGAGGACAGTGCGCTGGCGTTGAGCTGTTCGCTGCTACGGTGGTGCAGCGGGTGCGAGCTCTGCGTCTGCAGCTCTGAAGACAGACGTTTGCGCAGCTGCTGGAGCTCCTGCTCATACATGAGCCGCTGACGCTCCAGAGCAGATCGCTTCTCCTCTTCATGTCTGCGCTCCAGAGAGTGAAGCACCGACTGCATTGGGTCTGGAGGAAAGAGGAGATTAAGATCAATTACCACAAGACTAATGAAGAAATACTTTTAATGTTAAAGTACAAATGAAATCAAAACTAACTATATGATTGTGTCAACGCAATTTAACTCCAACACAATGCAACTCCAAGACAATCACACTTTTGTGACCTCCAGCATGACTGGTTAGACAGTGGGTCAGTAATAGTGTGGGGGGCATTTTTTTGAAGAGCCGCACAGCCCTCTATGTGCTCGCCAGAGGTAGCGTGACTGCCATTAGTTACTGAGATGAGATCCTCAGACCCCTTGTGAGACCATATGTCGGTGCGCTTGGCCCTAGGTTCCTCCTAATGAAAGACAATGCAAGACAATGCTAGACCTTATGTGGCTGGAGTGTGTCAGCAGTCCCTGCAAGATGAATGCATTGATGCTATGGACCGTTTCCCAGACCTAAATCCAACTGAGCACATCTGGGACATTATGTCTTGCTCCATTTACCAACGCCACTTTGCACCACAGACTGCCCAGGAGTTGCTTTAGTCCAGGTCTGGAAAGAAATCCGTCAGGAGACCGTCTGCAACCTCATCCGGTGCATGCCCAGGCATTGTAGGAAGGTCATACTGGAACGTGGAGGCCACACACACTACTCAATTCAATTCACCTTTATTTGTATAGCACTTATACAATGTAGATTGTGTCAAAGCAGCTTCACACAGAAGATTATAGTAAATTGAAACAGTGTCAGTTCAGTTTTCAGTGTTTAAGTTCAGTTCAGTTTAGCTCAGTTCAGTGTGGTTTAATAATCAATACTGATAGTCCAAACACTGAAGAGCAAATGCATCGATGTGCAGCTCTACAGATTGCGAACCATGCAAGCCAGTCGCGACAGTGGCGAGGAAAAAACTTCACCAATTGGCGAAAGTGAAGATTTAAAAAACCTCAAGAGAAACCAGGCTTAGTTGGGCACGACCATTTCTCCTATGGCCAAACGTCTTCTGCAGAGCTGCAGTCTAGGTGCCGGAAGCTGGACCTCAGCGAAGACTCGTCTGTCCTTGGAGCATCACAGAAATCAGTCTCATGCTCTCACTCCACTATGACCACCACAGCAGCTGCTCAAGATACATCCTAGTCCAGGATTATGAAGATCTTGGGATCATCTCGTCCCTTGAGATCAACTACTGAGCCTCATGTTGACTTGTCCTAAAGACATTACATCAAAGTTGGATCAGCCTGTATATTTTTCCACTACAATTTTGAGTGCGACCCCAAATCCCGATCTCCACGGGTTAATACATTTGACTTCCATTAATAAGTTGTGTGATTTTGTTGTCAGCACATTCAACTATGTAAAGAACAAGGTATTTAATAAGAATATTTAATTTATTCAGATCTAGGATGTGCTTTTTTAGTGTTCCCTTTATTTTTTGAGCAGTCTATATTGTCAGAATCAATATAGTATATCACAGTGACGTGTCTCAGCCTCACCGTTGTTTCCCAGCGCTTTCATCATGACTTCAGTCTGCGCCGACTCGAAACTGAAGCTGGTGTCGCTGGAGGCGAGACTGAGACGGTCGACATCCAGATGATCAGAGCGAAGACCAGCCTTCATCGCACACCCATCCTCATCCTCCACACGATACACATTCGACACACTAATCCTGCAAAACACATAATAAAGTCTGTAACACTTTACTTGAAGGGAGTGTTCATGACTGTCATGAAACCTTTACAATATAATGTAATATAATATAATGTGAATGAGATTTTATCTATGCTTATGACAGCTGTCATTAAAGTTAACATGAACAAGAAGCTGCGACCATTTTTTTCATATTGTGATGCAGTTCCTAGAGAAACGGAATATTAATTGAGAAAACAGTGGGCGTGGCTTGTTTTTTTCTACTGCTTGCTGATTGGATGTTGTTAAGTAGGCATTTCATTTAGAAAGATGAGGGAAAAGGAGAGGGGAGAGTTAATACAGCCTAACAGATTAGTCCTCTTATTTCTGTTTGGGGTCAAAACTAACACCTGAAGGGGCGTGGTTAAATATGTTAGCTGTGCCGAATACCTCAGACTGACCTAATCTGAGAATTGAACTAAAAACAAACAGGAAATGCATTGTCAGATTTCAATTAAAGAAAGCAAACAATTTTTTTCTTAATGACATGCAAGGATGAATTGTTCACCACACAAACAGCAATGTGAGCTAACAAAATCATATGGTCAGTTTTGATTTCATGTGTACTTTAGGTGTTATTTGTCTAATTTATTGTAAAGACCGAGCAGCGCGGTGGTGCAGCGGGTAAGCAAGAAGGTCGCTGGTTCGAGCCTTGGCTGGGTCAGTTGGCATTTCTGTGTGGAGTTTGCATGTTCTCCCGGCGTTCACGTGGGTTTTCCTCCGGGTGCTCCGGTTTCCCCCCACAAGTCCAAAGACATGTGCAATAGGTGAATTGGGTAAGCTAAATTGGCCGTAGTGTATGTGTGTGTGAGAATGAGAGTGTATGGGTGTTTCTTAGTACTGGGTTGCAGCTGGAAGGGTATCTGCTGCGTAAAACATATGCTGGATAAGTTGGCGGTTCATTCCACTGTGGCGACCCTGATTAATAAAGGCACTAAGCTGAAGGAAAATTAATAAATAAATGTATCGATGACATTGTTTGTTATGACAACCTGACATAAATACATCACAACAGGTATTTATCTTTGTCATGACAACTTGGCAATACCAAGACAACACAACCTGTCATAAATCTGTCATAAACATGATTAGCATGAGGCATTATAATTGTCGTGAATATTTTTCTGATGACTTTTCCAATGGAACTAATTATATTTGTTATTAAAATGTCAAAACTTTAATCATTTTTAACAGAGTACAATGTTTCCTCCAGGATTTTTTCCAGCTGTGGTGGCAGGCTTTTTGATCTACCAACTAGCTAAGGCGATATTTCAATGACAACTGTCGTGAGCGCAGTATTACAAGTCGAGATCACATTTATGTAATACGAGCATGCAGATCTTGAAGAAGATTTTTATTTACTAAACCTATATGAAGACACATTTAATTGGGTGAGTCAAGGGCCATATGAATCTGCCATTATATGTCTTTGTACACAGGTGATAGTTTAAGGCAAAGGGGTCATACAAGAGCATGAGAGAGGACTTGGGGATGCAATGAGAACCATGTGTGTCAAAAAAGCATGAAATGTATGCAACATATGTTGAAAATGTCATGTATATTTGAAAAGATACATACTATATGGGAGAGAAGAGTCTAGTTTAGATGTTTGAAACATAGATACTAGTCATGATTACCAAATGTGAACTGTATGCATAAAAACAGTGATGAATACATTGGATCTTTACATTATAAGGGCCAACAAGTAGAGAGGGCTTAAAATAGGGGTCGTAAAGTAGTAGGAGCTGGGAGAGGCCTGTTGAACCAAGAACCAGCTGTGAAAACACAAAGGTGGGAGGAAGCAAGGATAAAGGGTACAACAAATGTGAAGGACATTGGATTTGTCCGGGGGAGAGACTGAGATGGGTCAGCTCCAGGCTATCTCTGCTTTTTCGGAAAATATTCCAATAACGTATATTCTTCTGATATTCATAACCTCCAGACTGAGTTTGATTCATTAAGAGAAAAGTCGAAAACCACGACAATCTCTTAGATTGTGCAAGGATTTCCTCTGTTCGTGCACAAAACTTCTTGCACGCCCTCAAATATAAGCTACTCAAGTGCAGAGTTTCTTGTGCTCTCTCAAATATACGCTGCAGAAGTGCAATTTAGCCCATTTATGTAGTGAATATGTCTCCAACGTTTATTAGATTGGCTATAGGAATATTTATAAATGTCTCCAATAGACCTACAGAGTGGCATTAATGCGTCCTGAAGTAAAGTGAAACGGCTATAAACTCCAGCAAGATAAAGTCTTTGTTTGTTGTATGTGTGATACACCATTGTGTATTCACAATAGTAATGTTGGTTTCTTATTAATTTATCTATTTATTTATATACTGTTAAAAGTCATTTATTATCACTACTAATGAAACAAAATAACATCAGCAGTTAAGAAAGCATGAGCTGTGGGTTACCATGGCAATACTCGTTGTGTTTACTTTAGATGCTACTAAGCAGCGCCTGGGGAAAGACACTGAAGTCTCAATGTGATTTTGTTTCTCCTGGTAATTCAGGTATGTTTTATAAAAAGTGAATATGTTTATTATAATTGATGTAAAAAAACATGCGAGTACACATTTCCTATGTGTTTTAAAGTGAATAGCTTATTTACAGTTGCTAATTGAGTAGAGTGATTCAGATGAAAGTACCTTTAAAATGACAGTTGGTCTGAGTTACGTTAGTTATATCTGACCCCAGTAAATAATATGTATTTTACTCAGTATGTGATAATTGAACAGAAAATGACTTATTATTTGTATATATTGGTTATATTTGTTAATGTATAAACTTTATGAGAGTAACATTGGTAATTGGTGTCAAGTGTAACTGTTACAATTTAAATGATACAAATAACAGATGCATGATTGTGCTGTGAGTTTAGTAGTTTTATGGTAAATGGTTGTATATAGAGTTATTTATAAAGAAAGAAAAATGAAAAAGATGGTTGACAGAATTTAAAGTGTATTCTGTGTCCTACTGATAAATATACAGAATGAAAAATATCTATGTGTGTTAATGAGAGTACAGATTGTATACGTATTTGAAGAATTCATTGTAGTAAAAAAAGAGAAAAACAATACAAACGAAGAGAACAAAACTGTATGTTTGATTAAATGAAAGATGATTTGTGTGGATATTTTTGCATTACATGATTTGTAAGGATATGTTTGCTATAATATGACTGTTAATAAAACAGATGCTACTAAGCTGCGCCTGGGGAAAGACACTGAAGTCTCAATGTAATTTTGTTTCTCCTGATAATTCAGGCACTTTTAATCTGCCTAAGAGTTCCGCGGCCAGGAACCATAACATATGCAGAGCCATAGACCTTCATCTATAATTATGATAACTGTGTTCATCCTAACTAAAAGCTATACGTCGTGTTTGCTGGCCTCACACATCACGCACCTGTCAGTCAGTTAGTCAGTCAGTCAGTCAGCATGTCATCAAAAAGGGTTAAACAAATAACGTACAGCACTATGATTACAGAAGTTTGCGCTGTTATAATTCACTTACCTTTTAATAAGTTTTAGTGTGATTATAACCCGATATTTAAAAAAAACAACAATGTTTTGAATGAGAAACTGTAATGTAACCGTGGCAGGATGAATTTTGGTGTGGCGCCTCGCCATGGAAGAATGAATGTAGCGGAAACCTTAGAGTTATTAATATTTTATGACATTTTAATGACAAAGCCAGCATAAACCACTGTAGTAGATGAAAAAAAAAAAAAATAAAAAAAAAAATATATATATATATATATATATATATATATATATATATTATACAGGGAGCGCAGAATTATTAGGCCAGTTGTATTTTTGAGGATTAATTTTAATATTGAACAACAACCATGTTCTCAATGAACCCAAAAACTCAATATCAAAGCTGAATATTTTTGAAGGTAGTTTTTAGTTTGAGCTATTTTAGGAGGATATCTGTGTGTGCAGGTGACTATTACTGTGCATAATTATTAGGCAACTTAACAAAAAACAAATATATACC
>CAIGQZ010034990.1:5429995-5450452 GCA_903798205.1 Danio tinwini | reverse complement strand
AAAAGACTGCAATTGGATCTAACGGTCAGCGTGGCTCTGGCACTTTTCAGAAAACAGTGGCTACGGCGATCTGCTGATTCGGTGGAGAAAACTCACTCTGCAGACACACTCATGTCTGGATCCGCAAATAATGTTACTGTTGTAACAGTTGAGAGGAGAAGAAAAGTTACCTGAGAGAGAGTGTGAGAGACGGAGTTTTAGCTTAAGTTTTTTCCTAGCTGGGTTCTGATGTACTTCTCTATCAGTGAAAGACTGTCCAGCAAACTCACAAGCAATTTATTCTGCTTTTTAAGTAGTTGAGAGTGTTTTAATTACTCGCTGGGTCCTGCTTTGCCATAGTAAGCCTCCGCCATATAACGCAAATGTGATAAATGACATCAGTACATAATAACCGGCTATGATTATTACTGAACCGATACTGAATAGTTTGCGTCTACATCGTAGTGCATCAAAGAAACAATTAATTTTGATACACCTATAAAATATAAAATATTATATAAAATGTAGCTTTATTTTATTATTTTATTTTACAAGTAAAATAAGCTTTATTATTATTATTATTATTATTATTATTATTATTATTATTAACAGAATCAACTTTTCCGGCAGTTTTTCACTCGTTTCAGAAAAAGAACCAGAATATTGAGCCCTTAAATGTTAAATAACACAGATGTAAACGGAATTCAGTCAAATTTTCTACATCTTTTTTTTATTATTAGTCTTTAACTTGGATAGTGCAGAAGACGTTCATCCTCACCCTTTGGGGTCTAGCAGGTCTCGCACCTTCTCGTTGTAGATCTCCATGTAGGAAACCTCCACAGTAAAGCTCTCTCCTTCCCGCTGTTCTAGGACGCTGCGCTCAAACAGGGAACTGCACAGACGTGGGATCAAACCTGGCTGCTCCGATGAGCCCATCATCGTGTATGACTTCCCAGAGCCTGCAACCAATCACACAGAGAGAAAGAGAGTTTGAGTTTAATGCCATACTAGCTTTCTCTGGCTATAGCATAGCAAAAAAACAAAACAAAAAACAGATACAATTTAGATTTTATCAAGCTTTTCTATACTAAAAACAGGTCTATAATAATTAAAAGAAAAGAAAATAATGCATAAAATGAGATCAATGTCTAAATAAATACAGATGAAGAACAAATTATTTGCCATTACACATGAAATATAAAAGCAGTTTTTAATTTTTAAAACCCATTTTAAGGTCAAAATTATTAATCTCAATAAACTACTTATTTTTTCCATAGTCTACAGAACAAACCATCATTATACAATAACTTGCCTAATTACCCTAACCTGCCTAGTTAACCTAATTAACCTAGTTAAGCCTTTAAATGTCACTTTAAGCTGTATAAAAGTGTCTTGAAAAATATCTAGTCAAATATTATTTACTGTCATCATGTCAAAGATAAAATAAATCAGTTATTAGAGATGAGTTATTAAAACTATTATGATAAGAAATGTGTTGAAAAAAATCTTCTCTCCGTTAAACAGAAATTGGGGAAAAAAATAAACAGGGGGGCTAATAATTCTGAGGGTTGAATAATTCTGATTGCAACTGTATACAGGGAAGTGCTTTCAGACACGGATAATGTTCTTTATACAGCATTGATCATGTATTTTAACTGAAATATAGTCAGTTAAATAGACCTGAGCATTCATTTAGTTGTTTAAGAGTAAACGAGATGAAAATGTAAGCGAAACATAAATGCAGTCAGGAGCAGCAGACCAGCAACAAAAATCACCAGAAGCGCCCGGCCGGGAGCGCTTATTTAATAAAAGTCCCTGAGCATAGCGGTGCAGCGCTGCACTAGTTTTCCCTGCGTGCAAAAGTATCAACTGCATTTAAATGACACAAACATAAAGCTTAATATTTGAAGTACTTTTGAGCTCAAATTATATGATACATGTCCATTTATTCATATATTTATTTCTGTTAATTTGTCGCCCTCTAGTGTTTTGTTGCTGTCTTTGTTTTTGATTTGAGTAGACTCCGTCGCACCTGTGGATCATTGACCGCCGGCGTTACAAGAGCTCATGCTGCAGTGTTTCAGTGACGGAGAAGTTGAGCAGCCGTCCAGACACGAAGTTGTGCTCCATTCTGGTTCAGCGTTTATTTTGTTTTCTCCCCACATTTTGTTAATTTTTGGTTGTTTTGTTAATAAAACCCCTAGATCAATCCATTTGTGTTTTCCCTCATTTTGATGTTGTGACCCTGGTCGTAACATTATAATAAAGAAATACATTAACCTTCAGAATGACGCAGGACACAAAATTAATCCAGTTGGGCCCATTGATTACCCCTCATATAGAATTTCTGTGCAGCCCCCCAGTGGGGAGTGGCCCCCAGTTTGACAACTGCAGGTCTAAGCTATTAAAATATATATATATATATATATATATATATATATATATATATATATATCTTTATGCAATTATTCAATATTAAGATCAGCTGAACAAATCATAATCAACAGGAAAGTGACATTAAGTTGATCTCTCCCATGTATTTTGTAGCATTGTACTTATACCATAGTAATCTGGTAGTGTTTGCTTTGCTTTGGCTTTTTTCGAGGTAAATTTTTGTGAAATCCAGATTGCAACAGAGAAATACTGGGAAATCTCTGTAGACTTATGGCATTTCATGCCGTACAGCCTTAAAATGTGAGCAAAATCAACTGTTTTGTCATCACTTATGAAAGAGAATCATTCAAATACCAGCTCTAAAGTGATGTCGGTAAATGAGCAACAGTTTCTGCTGTTCTGATGTCAGCTGCAGATGTGAATGAATGGGGGAAGCAGTTCCCCGTACAAAAGGATGTTTGTTGTATAAACGCAATGTCACACTCATAGCAATGCGATATGGCTGTATATCGTCACAATTCCAGTTGTGTTATTTTTTGGTGTTTATCTTCAGGAAATCATGGAAGGCGTATATTATGTTATCATGATGATCTAATGTGGCGATAAGATCATAACTACCGTAGGTGAGAGTTTAATATGACCATTACCGCCACACAATCTAACGCCGCCGCATTGAAAAAAAAGGTGTTTTTTAGGTATGACTGCAGTTTGCGACTATGCCGCAAGGTGGCACAAAGGGACGAGATGCGAACGGACAGAAATTACCTATACTTTAGCTGTAAATACTCTACTACTTGTAAATAAAGATAAACAATGAAACATAGCATTATACTTCTTTCATTAATCATTAAAAAGACAACTAGGCTACATTATTTAAAGGAATAAAGAATAACAAATAACTTTTTGGGGTGAGGTGCTTTAAAACAAGTCCTCTTTAGTATGCTTCAGCACCAAAACACAAGTTGAGATTGTGTTGGTCTGTTAAATAGAATAATAATCTAAATAAAATTAAAGTGAAATATTCACCGTTTCAGAGAAGCCTATTAACTGAAAGAAGGATATTTACAGGCGCATTTACACCGTGGCCACATTCATCAATGTACACACACAAAAACAACATTAACATTATAGCAGACACTGTAAAAAGCTCATTCCCAGCCACTAGACTTTTTTGACAGGATATTCGAGTGTCATCGAGTGTCAGAATGTTGTGGGACTGCTGTACAGGAGTTATTACTATGGATTATAGATCTCAAAATTTATAGTTTTTTATTTTAACGTTTTTTTATAAAAGCATGACGATAAAACACGAACTCGGTTATGAATATATTAAAACGTGTTTGTTTGTTGTAAAAATTTGTAATAATGACAAAAAAATATTAATTTGTGGCTCTCCTTACTTCCGGGTACAGCAAAACAGTCGTTGTAGCTGGTGCATTCTGGGAAACTTTCTTACCCCTTGGTTTTGAGTGTGGTCCTGAAAAATCTTCGTTCGAAGGGGTGTATACCCGTTCCCCTTAGCTTTACACCTTCAAGCTATAGAGAATTGGGACACTCCAATTCTTGCACAAAATGAGGGGTAGGGGTAAAGGGCCTAAGGCACTCGGCTTGTGGCCTCGAGCCATCGCACGCCTCCCACCAGTGCCAATATACAGCCATATCACACGGCTACTCATGTGATACTACTCATATATATTTGTTTTATTGTCCCACATTTATCATTTTGTTTGATGCAAAGCGTTGAAAGCAGACATCAAACAGCAAAAGAGAGACTCCTGCCATAAAACTGTATGTTAGTTGCCTTCTTGTACCTTCCAATAAGACTGAAATTGGTTTTGCATAGATAGTTTTAAAGCAAATATAACTGCACCTGTTTGTCCATATGCAAATATACAGGCATTGTATCCTTGGAAAGCGCTGTCCAAAAGACTCTCGCCGAGACACTGAAACACCACATCCTGACCTACAAATATAGATATACATATACATCAATTAAAAATGATAACACCTTGCATGGATCACTAAATCAACTAAAAATACAGCAATGTGGATTCAATCCAAGCTTATCACAAGCAAAAAAATTGTTTGTCTTTGCAAGCATGTTAGTACTCACACAGATTAAAAAACTTGTTCTCAAATTGGCAATAAAGCAGCAGTTATTAAATAAAAATATTTCAATAAATCCAAAACACTTTCTATGATAATTCATTCATTTTCTTTTCGGCTTAGTCCCTCTATTAATCTGGGGTCGCCACAGAAGAATAAACTGCCAACTTATCCAGCATATGTTTTAAGCAGCCGAAGCCCTTCCAGCCGCAACCCAACACTGGGAAACACATATACACACTTGCATTCACACACATACACTACAGCCAATTTAGCTTATTCAATTTACCTATACCACATGCAGGGTTCATACACATTTTTACTACTAAAATTCCAAATTTTTTCAAGAACCTTCAAGTACATTTTCATGACGTAATGTGTCATGTATATGTAAATAAGAAAAACAAAGAGGTTCAAATTCATTACAGCATAATCACAGAACACGCAACCATCTATTTTGTTTAAATTAGTTTTTAGATCTATGTAAAATTGACTTTGATCATGCTTACTCAGCACTAACAATGTGAGAGCAAGTTTTTGGCCAAGGACAGAAAAGTAAAGAACTACTAACCTATATTCAAGTTAGGGCTGCACAATATATCGGTTCAGCATCGATATCGCAATGTGTGTATCCGCAATAATCACATCGCAGGATATGCAATGTTGGATTATAGTTCAATATAGAGTTTAATCATAATGGAGTACAAGTTTATCATCTGCATGCATTTTTAAAGTGTTCACTCAAATATTACTTACCATTTTCATTACACCCTTTACTTGTTTCAAACTTTTTTGAGTTTTTTTTTTATGAACACAAAAAGAATATAATTGAATAACTCCTATAGTATTGAAACAAGTGAAGTGTGAGTCAATAGTGAGTACAGTTTAATCTTTGAGTGAACTGTCCCTTTAAGGCCTGTGACTGTGAACATTTCAATGTTTAACATTTTAAAACATCCGGCCACAAGAAATCTTTTGTAACTTTAATAAAGATTAAATAATATACAATGAAGACTATGCAGTGTTGATTATTCAATAACTGTACCTGAATAGTGAATACCTGAAAACTATAATCCACTTTTACCTTTACTATATTTTAATTTATCTATTCTTGTAATTTATTTGTTATATATTATTCGAGATTCACAAAATCCCTCCAATCAATCCAAATAAATTTGTTAAATCATCTGGGGAAATTGTATTCACATCGCAATAAACATCACAGAAATACAAAATATGGTAATGTCAGATTTTTCCAATATCGCGCAGCCCTAATTCAAGTATACAGATATTTTTTAAACTAATTTCCATTACTTTTCAGGTTTTTCTGTTTTTCCTAAAACTTTTCCAGGCCTGGAAAAATGCCATGTCAAAATTCCATGACTTTTCCAGGTTTTCCTTGACCGTATGAACCCTGCACATGTCTTTAGACTGTGGGGGAAACCAGAGCACTCGGAGGAAACCAACGCCAACATGAAAACTCCACACAGAAATGTGGAGCTGACCCAGCCGGGGCTTGAATCAGCGACCTTCTTGCTGTGAGGCGATTGTGCTACCCACTGCGCCACTGTGACGCCTTCTATAATAATTAACACATTAAAATATTTATATGTTGAACTCTAATCAAACTTCTCAAGCTGATAAACCACAGATTTCAGAAAGCAGTTTAACAGGTTTGTCTCTTCCACCTTAAAGTTCACAAGGAAACGCATGCAGTGGCATATTGACATACAAGAGCTTCTATGGCCATAATCATTAAGGCCTGATGATTCAGATCACTGGCGTACATAAACACATTACAGAGGTTTAGTTATGGTGTTCAATACAGGGGTTAGTCATCATAGTTAAATTATTTATTTTTAATATCATCAACACACCTGCAAACTTGCCCGTCTCAGCCTCATCCATAGACCAGAAGCAATGATCATAGGCGAAGCACTGAAACGAGAAATGCTGAGTGTAATAAATGCATGAATGACCGATCAACACAGCATTCAAAATTCAACTCAACGTGTAAACTTAAAAGGGACTTTACTCAGTATTCACTCTCCCTCAAGTGTTTATAAACCTTTACGAGTTTCTTACTTCTGTTGAACAAGAGAAGACATTTTGAAGAATGTTGAAAACCTGCAACCATTGACTTCCATAGTAGAAAAATGAAATACTATTGGAGTCAATGGTTACACGTTTACAACATTCATCTAAATATCTTCTTTTGCGTTCAACAGAAAAAAAGAAAGACAAACAGGTTTGAAACAAAAAAAGAGTGAGTAAATGATGACTGAATATGTTTATCTTTGGGTGAACTATCCCTTTAAGCAGTCTTCGATCACTTTATCATGAATAATGTGCATCTGATTTACATTATAGATCATATTTAAGGCCTGTTTAATGTGATGCAGAAATAACACGAGTACTCACTTTTGGTTTGGCCCTGAAAAACAACAACAAACACACACATTAGTATTAAACACATTTAATAATTTTATGCAGCAAGGATGCATCCACAACTTTAAAAGAAAGATTAAAGACATTTATATATGTTATAATCTTCATTAGATGACCGGTTTCCTCAAAAATTGAGAAGAATGACTTTTTAACATTGAATGTTTGATGATTGTCAGGCGATGCGGTGGCGCAGTGGGTAGCACGTTCGCCTAACAGCAAGAAGGTAGCTGGTTCGAGCCTCAGCTGGGTCAGTTGGCGTTTCTGTGTGGAGTTTGCAGGTTCTCTCTGTGTTTGCATGGGTTTCCACCAGGTGACATGTAGTACCCAAAACATGTGGTACAGGTGAATTGGGTATGCTAAAATTGACCTTAGTGTATGAACGTGTGTGTGTGTTTCCCAGAGATGGGTTGCGGCTGAAAGGGCATCTGCTGCATAAAATAGTGCTGGATAAGTTGGCGGTTCATTCCGCTGTGGCGACCCCGGATTAATAAAGGGACTAAGCCAAAAAGAAGATGAATGAACCTGTGTGTAAATGTTTCCCAGTGACAGTGATGGGTTGCAGCTGGAAGGCATCCGCTGTGTAAAACATATGCTGGATACGTTGGCGGTTCATTCCGCTGTGGCAACCCCAGATTAATAAAGGGATTAAGCCGAAAAAAAAAAATGTATGAATAGTCAAATCTGGATGATTTCTGAAGAACCGTGTGACACTGAAGACTTGAGTAATCATGCTGAAAATTCAGCTTCAGGAATATTTTTATTCATTCTCCTTCGGTTTAGTCCCTTTATTAATCAGGGGTCACCACAGCGGAATGAACCCTCAACTTATGTTTTACACAGCGGATGCCCTTCCAGCTGTAACACAGTACTGGGAAACATCCATACACACTCACACTCATACACTACGGCCAATTTTGTTTTACCAATTCACCTATAGCGCATGTGTAATCAGGTAATTGTAATTATGATTTAGTACTAAAGCAGCATCCAAGAAAGGTCTAGTCCTTTGGGAGCAAAGATGGGCCGAGGATCGACAGTTTGCCAACAAATACTTGAGAAAAATTATTGAAATGTTTATAAACAATGTTCATCAAAGAAAGATAGGAAGACACTTGGATATTTCACCTTCAACAGTGCAGAACTTCATTAAAAGATTCAAGGAATCTGGAGGAGTTACAGTGTGTAAAGAGCAAGGGTGCAAGCCTAAAGTGAACAACCATAATCTCTGATCCCTCAGGTTGGACTGCATCAACAATCCTGATACATATAGAAGCAATATCACCACATGGGCTCAGTACTACTTTGGTAAACCTTTGTCAAGAACCACAATACATAGTTACACAAATGCCAGTTAAAACTGTACTGTGCCAAAAGGAAACCCTATGTTAACAGTGTCCAAAAGCGCCGTCGACTTCTTTAGGCTCAGAGCTATCTGGGATGGGCCATCACACAGTGGACATCTCAACTTACATCAATCAAACGGACTACAAATACTACATTTAACTTTGCAAAACTAAGTAAAAAAGTTGAAGCCTGATTAACTTATTAAAATAAATAAAAGCAACATAAAAATGTCATCACATTTTTGCACAGTGTACAAACTGATGAAGCGATGATTTCTGGAATGTTCTTTATCTCAGTCATTATGAAGGCATTGTTAGAGAACAAAGAAACCAACCTTTTTTATATCAAGTTCAACTTTAATTACAAAAAACCACCTTGATCATTTACATGACAAACAGCATCTGCATACAATATTTGCGCTGTCTCTACTTGCTCCTCATAATGAAACCCAAATTTGCTTTAAGGGATTATTACGGAATTTGAGTAAACTTTCTTGCATGAGCCTGTAAAACCTGTTTGCACGCCAACACAGCAAACCGCTGCAAGTTACAGCAGAGGCTCTTTAGCTCTAAGACATGAGTAGATCACTGCTCGGAAACTGAGAAAAGCTGGATAAGAGCGAGGAGATTCCTGCATAAGCAGGTGAGCTGGATGACAGCCAGATCTCTAGGAAAGAATCATGGAGAAAACAGACACACCTTTTGTAAAGAGACCAGGAGAAGAAATGAAAGAGGCGAAAGAATGAAGGAAGGAGAAGAAAATGCAACAGCACAGGTTGAAAACTGGCTGTTGTTTAGTTAATGCATATGGCTTAAAGAGGAAAAGAGGTTTCAAGCAACAAAACAACAAAAGTGTAATAAATAGTGTTAAAAGTGGGGGGGGGGGGTTTCTTTGCATTCTAAGGATGTGTCCTGCTACCTGTATTACTTACATTTTAATGAGTATTAATTGTCAATTTAAATCTTTATACTGCTCCACCATCATTAAAACTGCTAAATATGACCAATTTGTCATGTTTTGCTAATTTAAAACATAATGATTTAGTATGATCACTTGTTATTTTATATATTTAAATAAAGTATGACATATTTATGTTTAAATTAAACAACCTATGTTACACTCAAACATTAAAGTAGACACTTTATTTGACTTTATTCTGCATGCTTTCTATGTATATAAAATAACTAATAATTATAAATCACTAATTGACTATATTACTTTGATGTAAACTGCAAGATGGGTTGATGTTGATAGACAAACAGCAAAAACCAAGAGCTGATTTTAGCTGAAGGACAGGTAAACTGCTGAACCACAGACTGATATGAAACACTGGTGACTGATGAAGGTTCTGCTCCAAAACCAACACACTCCTCTTTGTGTTAATGGAAAAGAGACTTTCAAACCTGACATGCTTATAAACTGCAGCATGCCACATGCATGGACCTGTCCATTTAAATCAAAGATCAAAGTAATTTGTGACCACTGACTAGTATGAAAATGACAAAAATAAATAAACTAATTATAAAACACCAATAATAACCCAGACGGAACACCATAAACCACAAAGACCATAACAACCACTCATAACACCTTAGAGTACACAAAACAATACTTTAACTGCAATACAGAACATTTTAGGAACACCTTGGCAACCCCATAATACCTTGACAATTATGAATATGAATAATGTCACAGGAACTACCAAGAACACCATAATTGCTTAGCAACAACCTAGAAACCGCCAAGAACCCTCTGAAAAACACACAATACCCAAGAAATCACCAAGAACACCTTAACTGCTTAGCAACACACTAGAAACCACACAAAACAATCTGAAAACCACACAACACCATAAAAACCACCAAAAGCACCTTTGGCGCGTCATAGAAACCACCTAGAACACCCTGAAAACCAAATGTCATATTGCTACCAAGAACCCTTGGACTACCAAGAACCCTCAGAAAAACACATAATACCCTAGAAACCACTATAAACACCATAACTGCTTAGCAACATCCTAGAAACCACACAGAACATTCTGAGAAATCACTCAATGCCCTAGAAACCACCAAGAACACCTTTATTGCTTAGCAACATCCTAGAAACCACCCTGAAAACTGAATATTATAGAAACTACCAAGAACACCATAATTGCTTAGTAACAACCTAGAAACCCCCAAGAACCCCATTTAAAATGAATGATGCCCTAGAAACCACTAAGAACACTTTAACTAATTAGCAACATCATAGAAATTACACAGAACATTCTGAAAGCCACACAAGGCCATAGAACTCCCCAAGAACACCTCAACTGCTTAGCAACATCCTAGGCCCCGTTTACACTAATGCGTTTTCGTTTTGAAACGGCATTTTAGATCAAAAACGATCCACGTCCACACTAGCGTTTCATCTAGCGTTTCTAAACATATCTCGGTCCACACTACTCCACCAAAAACGTATATCACGTGACCATTCGCGCACTCTAGGCATGCGCATCCAAGTATAAACAGGAAGCATGTGTCTCGCTTGGCATTTGGTTATTGTTAGTCAACAAACGCTGGTTAAATGATGAACACGAGCGATTAGCGAGTGCTCGAACAATAGCTTGCCTCTTGCGAATATATGCAGCTGTAGTTAAAAAGGTAGAGTTTAACTGCACAATGGCGCCTAAAACGGACAATAGTGCAAACAACGCTCCCATTTCTGTGTCCATGTTGTTGTTTACAGTGAAGGCTGGTCTGCCGTGTTCCGGTAGCGTTATAGTCATGTGATAGGGGTTTGACAAATAAAGGAAAGATACGCAATGATCCAAAAGCCCCAATCAGGTAGTGAATGTCTGCAGCCACGCCTCCGTTTTTAGATGTCTCCGTTTTCCCCCATCTAGCAGCGTTTTGGAATGAAAACGACCTCTCCAGCGTTTTCAAAACGCTCCGTTTTTGGGGTTTGACAACTCTGGCGTAGTGTGGACAGATGGCGTAACCGTAGCAAAACTTATGCGTTTTAAAACGAAAACGCATTAGTGTAAACGGGGCCCTAAAAACTACTAAGAACACCATAATTGCTTAGCAACAACCTAGAAAATACCAAGAACTCTCAGAAAAACAAACAATGCCATAGAACCCAACAAGAACACCTTAAGTGCTTATGCCGAGTTCAGACTGCAGGGTTTTCAAAGTAGTCGTGTCACGGATGTTCACACTGCATAACTATCTGGGTTATCGTTCTGTTGGTGCTGTGTTTACACTGTAGGATGGATCGGCGACAGGAGAGTTCACACTGCATGACTTTAAAATAGGAAGAATCACAGACAGCTTTGTCCAAACTACGTTTCACAGCCAAACAAAAACGAGAAGTGACATGGAAACAATGAGAGGTCACGTAATATATCTTTCATTATTAATAATGTAAACAGAAGGCTTTAGCTTTAAAAACTTGTGTTACTCATTTTTTTTTACTTTTCGACCTGATTGTGATATTGATCAGATGACACGTCAAACAGACACAGTGCTCGTGCCAATTTTACACACATTTTTCCTCCATTTCTTGGGTCCAAATCGACTGAAAACGAGCGCTTTTAGCTTCTCTCCCAGCCTCCCGCTGGCCTGCAGGTAACTACACTAGTGAATGCTGCTCTCTCATTGGCTGTAGGTGATCGCGGATGTTATTTTCAATCAGAACTCAATTCACACAACAGCTCCAGATATTTAGCATGCCAAATATCTCACAGGCATCAACGACTCATCGGCGATTCTCTCAGATCGCATCCTTGATAGTTCACACCGTGTGCTTGTCACTCGCGTGCACGAGCACCGATTTGCCTATGATTTCAGGCATGTGTCGGCGATTTCTCAAAACCTGTCGGCGAGTCAAAATTCAGGGCTAAAATCAAGCAGTCTGAACTCGCCATTAGCAACAACCTAGCAACCACCCAGAACACCCTGAAAATGGAATAATGTCATAGAAACTACCAAAAACACCATAAATACTTAGCAACTCCCTAGATACTATATAGTACAATACACATAATGAAAATCATATAATGCCCTGGAAACTACTAAGAACACTCTACCACTTACCAACACCCAGAATACCCTGAAAACCAAATGATGCCCTAGAAACCACCCAGAATTTTTCTAATAACAAAACACCTAAGACACCACCCAAACACTTTATAAACTCATCATCAACACCCTAGCAACCAAACAGAACACCCTGACAACCATTTTTTTGCCATTTACTAAGCTACTGCTCTACTCAGAACACCATCACAACCACAACTGCTTAGTAACTCCCTAGCAACCATGCATAACTCATTGCCAATACACAACCACAAAACACAACCACAAAGGTTTTTTTTACTTGACTGCAAGTATCTGACAACCACTTTATGTACAAATGTGTCTTCCAAAATAATTTTTAATATTTATAAAAAAATTATAAATTTAACATTTACCAGACAAAGACCAAAGCAAATAACCCCCAAAAAACTTCCAGCAACACCATTTAACCCTCAAAAAAACCACGCATGAACCTGAAGTTAGTCTTAGTCAAATGAAGACTCAGAGTTCCACTTCCTAAAATTTCCAAAGTAATTTTAATAATGGGAAGTAATGTAGATATTATCGCTTGTGATGTTTTGTGTTCTCTGACAAAACACGCTTTTCTGCAGCTCTGTTTTTAAGCTGCCTGAAAAGACCCAATGAGACACGAGTAATTTAGTTTCTTGGGATTTTGGACTAGTATCCAGGGTTACCTTTGACCTGCTAATGAACCTTCACTTGTTTCTATGGACACTAAAAGGTCAGAAAAGACGAAGAATGTAGAGCAAGTTAGAAAATGTCAGAGAGAGAAAGACAGAATCAGACTCAAATAGGAAGTCTGCTCTGCATCTGTACTACTTTTAATGGGTTAGTTTACCCAAAAATGACAAATTACTCACTTTTTACTCTTCCTCAAGTAGTTTCAAACCTTTATGCGTTTCATTATTCTGTTAAATGCAAAAAATATTTTGAAGAAAGCTGAAAACCGGTAACTACTGACTTCCATAACAGGAAAAACATGTACTACGGAAGTCAATGTTACAGGTTTCCAGCATTCTTTATAATATCTTCTTCTGTGTTCAACTGAAAAAACTAAGTCAAACAGATTTGGAACAAGTAAAGAAACAGAATTTTCAGATTTGTGTGAACTACCCCTTTAAGTGATCAGACCCATTCATAAACATTAATTAAAAAGTTACTTAAAACTAACCAGGGGTGCGTTTTCCAAACAACGACAACTCGCATCTGAACTATCATAGTATGATGCATCGTTTGGGGAAAAAGAACGATGTAGTGAGTAGTGTTTCCCAAAACCCGTACTTTGTCGCAGATCCATCGTTTTAACCACGTTAGTTATAACGTAAAACGCCCATAATGACACTCTAAATGGGGTGGAGTACCAATTTCTTTAGAGAAGAACCCCATAATTTGTGCAAATTATATTGTTTTACACGCACATGCATTTAAAAAAAAATTCACTATTAGTTTTGTCATATTAATTGAAATATATGTAAATGGCACATATAGAAAGGCCAGTTTCCTTAACAAATATTATTGAGAATATTCCATATTCTATTCTAAATTAATTTAAAAATCACTTACAAAAGCTAACAAGTATTCTAATCTCATATATAAATCATATAAATAAATAAATAAATAAATAAATAAATAATGAGGCTATTTATTAAGAAATGAAATTTAATATTTATTCTTTATTAGGAAATGAAAAAAAATCCTACTTTAATATTAATATATTAATGATGATGATGATGATTATGATTATTACAGATACTTTATAAATAATCTACTATAATTTAAAAGCATTAACGTATTTTATGTTTTTTGTTTTCACAAGCTTTGGAGACGTAACAAATTCCGCTTTTAAATAATAGGTCAGCTATAGCTTTCATCATGAGTAGGCCCACACGAAATCTGCACGCGCAGATTTTCCGCAGATTTTTAGCCCATCATTAATTTGTTTTATTTACTTGAGTAAATGTGTAAATCTAAATTTATTCAGTTTTTAAATTACAGTAATATTATTGACTAATATGAAAATGTTCATCTGATTTATGTACAATGCAGTTTGTACAGTAATATTTTCTGTCTTTTAGTAGATATATTATATGAGAGACTTGCTTTGTTTACCAAATTAAGTGGATCTAATTGGATTTGCATTTTAAACATCAAATGAAAGTTAAAAAGATATTATTTTTTATTTCACATATTAAGGTTTTAGTTCAGAGACTCCCAAAATAATTATGCAGAAATCCGCAGATTTTTACCAAAATTCTTTGCAGAAATGGCAAAAAACGTCCTCAGATTCCGTCTGGCCCTGGTCATGAGCCACGGCTGTGTTCAAAATGACATTAATGTTTTCAAAGAGCACTGCGAAGGGAGCAATTGTAAACATGAAGATTGCTAAAACTGAACTGTAAAAATACTTTAAAAAGCAAATTATACCTACGAGTGATGATTTTAAGGGTTTTTTTTTTATCATTTCCAGTTTAAATGTTAGAATGTTCTAAATGAATAGGGCATAGGGGGATAACTGGGAATAGAACACAGCCAGGAACTATGTTTCTAACTACAGCTCTAGAGGTGTAGTTGCAAGTGTTGAGTTTGCGATGCAGTTAGCAAATGTTCATTGGAACAGTGGATTTGGGAAATACCAAATCAACTAACTATATTTTTAACGACTCAAACTGCGACCATAGTTGGCTAACGATGGTTTTCGGAAACGCAGCCCAGAACAGCTTAACATGGCACTGACAATTAATAACATGCTCTAGAATGAACCAACTATTCTGACAAATGTTTTATGCAGCGCATGCCTTTCCAGCTGCAACCCAGTACTGGGAAATGCCCATACACACACACTTATACACTACGGCCAATTCAGTTTCTTCAATTCCCCTATAGCGCAAGTGTTTGGACTGTGGGGGAAACCGGAGCACCCAGAGGAAACCCACGCCAACACGGAGAAAACATGCAAACTCCCCACAGAAATGCCTACTCAGCCAGCCGGGACTCGACCCAGCGACCTTCTTTCTGCGAGGTGACAGTGCTAACCACTTATAATAACAGATATTGCTAATTTTACTCAAAGTCTGAAAGAAAAGTCTTATAGTTTATGAATGTCATATTCACAGCTCTTGTTCAATGACTCTGTATCTTTAATTAACACTAACTGATCTAAACAAACACAAATTAACACTGCAAACACACACACCCACACAAATGTGAGTGCACAAAAGCACACGGTTTACCTGCTGTCACCCTTTCCCAGGTTTCCACTGGCTGGATACAGGATAGTTTGATTTCCTTCCATTTCCACCACACATTTTGTCTTTAGGTCTCGTTCTATAAAAATATTAACAGCACAATAATAATAATAATAAAAATAATAATAATCATCCACAAGTCTATATCGTACCACTATCCCTCAAATCTCTAGGTTTACCCACAGTAATAGTCAGCAAAATTTAGCATGATCACTTACTTTATATCTTGTCCAAATAAAGCATGACATTTACTTTTTACATAAATATATTATGCAGAATGATGATCAAACATTGTGTTACTTTTTTTCACATTTAATATTTTAGATACACTCTCAAATGTTTTGTTATCTATGTATGTATGCTTCTGAATTGCATTATGTGACCTTGACCTTTCCTCCAACTAGGTTTAATGTTCAAAAGTTTGAAAAAATGACTTATTTATATGCGTTTGAAGTGATATATTGTCTGTATTGGTGTATAAAACTGGTATTAAACTGCCAGTACCTTTTCTGTTCTTTTACAATCTATTCTCAATATAACTTTCCTCATCCATCATATTATTTCAACCTCCTTAAACGTCAATAAAAGTCACTTTGTTCAACTGTAGAGTTGAATTTTTAACATCAAAAGTCCACAGTAGGAAAAACATGTACTACGGAAGTCAATGGTTACAGGTTTCCAGCATTTTTCAAAATATCTTCTTCTGTGTTCAACCGAAAAAAGAAAGTCAAACAGATTTGGAACAAGAAACAGAATTTTCAGATTTGGGTGAACTACCCCTTTAAGTGATCAGACCCATTAACAAACATTAATTAAAAAGTATCATAGTACAATGCATGGTTTGGGAAAAAGAACGATGTAGTGAGTAGTGTTTCCCAAAACCCGTAGTTTCTCTGTCGCAGATCCATCATTTGAACCATGATGCTCTAAACGGGGTGGAGTAACAACTTCTTTAGAGAAGAAGCCTATAATTTCTGTGCAAATTACATGCACATGCATTTAAAAATATATTCCAATATTAGTTTTGGTAAAAGCATGCACTCATTTTCCATATTAATTGAAATATGTGTAACATCCCATAATGCAATTCACAACCAAAATATGGAAACTGTTGATATTTTACAGACCCTTAGCAATTAAATTCCTCTCTAGTCTCTATACATAATTATTTTGTAAATTAAAATTGACAAGGACAACATGAAATGCATAAATAAATGTACATGCCACATAAACATATCACAAGTGCATTATTAAATAAAATACAAAAATGTTTGCACACAGTATAAACATTTGCAAAAAAAGTTGACACTTTAAATTAATTTACCCATACGCATATTCATCATCTTGACTCCCTAATTAACTACTGACCCACATAAAATTAATGTTTGCCTTCATAAATGAGCACAATAAATGACATAACGCTTGCAGACCGAGATCGAAACAACCACACACACACACAGTGACGTTCACATGTCTGCAGTTCAGACTCACCTCTCCTGTTCATGGGTCGCACCCGGACAGCCACTTTCACATTTGATTCATTCACAGCGCTGTCCTCCATCATGAAGATCCTCAAGACTTCCTGTTAATAATTCATACACTTATGAGATATAACTCCAGCTTTATGCATCCACAGCCTATTCATAATAAACGCTTGCTCACACATTTACTCTGTCACAACACTGTAAGCTGAATCCCAAATGACACACTAGCTAGTTAGTTAGTTGACTTTATTAGTACCCGTAGGTAGATTCTTTTTGCAGCGAAGTTTGGCATTTGATACAAACAATTAAAAATCACACATATACATACCCACATATACACATACAAAGCACCTTATAAAAGATTACAATTTATTCAGCGCGACAATAGATGATGGGACAAAGCTATTCCCCTGAACCGTTTTGTCCTACTAAAAAGCATCTGAAACCTTCGACCCGAAGGGAGCAGGATAAACTCCTCAGACAAATGATGAGAGCTACAGCTACTAATGTTCTGGGCAATACTTAAAAGCTGCCTACTATACAGGGATTCAATACTCAGCTGTGATTCACCAATCAACCTGCTAGACCACCTGACAACCTGGCTCAGTCTATTCCTGTTTTTGAGAGACAGACTTCCAAACCATGCCACCAGAGCGAAGGATAGAATAGACCCAATAAAAGCACAATAAAAAAAATAAATAAATAAAATATATTTTTTTAAAAGAGTAAGCATACTAGGGCCAATGTGAAAACGTGATAGTTTCCTGAGACAATATAGGCGCTGATGCCCCTTCTTGCACACAGCATTACAGTTTACACTTGGTACTTACACACTCAACAGTATAGTATATGTATGTAGTGTCATCCCAAAATGGAACACTAATGTTTTTTTTTTTACTAAGCGGACGTTTAAATTGTTTCCCAAATGATGTTTGACGGTTGCCAACTTGGTAAAATATATGACCAAACTACCAGATAATACCTGCCATGCGTATAACCACATTCACTATCGGGAGGCGCTTTAATCACTCTTATAGGAGAATTTTGCTTTCACAATCCAAAATAAATAAAAGTTATCCAAAATGTGCGCTCAATAGCTCTGCCCCTTCCGCTACGCAAGCAAAGCTGTGGTAGTTGAGTTTGTGAAGTGTCCATCATTACACATTTCATTTTACCGGTCGAATGAGTGCATCATCCGGGTAATTAAAGTGCACTTATTATTGTTAGAGTTTTCAGTGTGAACGCACTACTTACACTATTTATACTACAAAATGGTGTAGAATAGCGCATAAGTATGCGATTTGGGACACATTTTATAATATACACTTATCAGCCACTTTATGAGGTACACCAGTCCAACTGCTTGTTAAACGCAAATTTATAATAAGCCAATCACATGGCAGCAGCTCAATGCATTTAGGCATGTTGACATGGTCAAGACGATCTGCTGCAATTTAAACCGAGCATCAGAATGGGGAAGAAAGGTGACATGGCATGGTTGTTGGTGCCAGACAAGCTGGTCTGAGTATTTCAGAAACTGCTGAGCTACTGGGATTTTCACGCACAACCATCTCTATGGTTTACTAATAAAGAGAAAAAAAATAGATGGGCTACAGCAGCAGAAGACCACACCGGGTGCCACTCCTGTCAGTTAAGAACAGGAAACTGAGGCTACAATTCACACAGGCTCTCCAAAATTGGACAATAGAAGATTGGAAAAACGTTGCCTGGTCTGATGAGTCTCCATTTCTGCTAAGACGTTCAGATGATAGGGTCAGAATTTGGCGTCAACAACATGATCCATCCTGCCTTGCATCAGCGGTTCAGGCTAGTCGTGGTGGTGTAATGGTGTGGGGGTTATTTTCTTGGCACGGTTTGGGCCCATTAGTACCAATTGAGCATCAAGTCAACGCCACAACCTACCCAAGTATTGTTGCTGACCATGTCCATCCCTTTATGACCACAGTGTACCCATCTCCTGATGGCTACTTCCAGCAGGATAACGCACCATATCATATAGCGCGAATTATCTCAGACTGATTTATTGAACATGACAATGAGTTCACTGTACTCAAATGGCCTCCACAGTCACCAGACCTCAATCCAATAGAGCACCTTTGGGATGTGGTGCAACAACTGCCTGAGGCTATCATGCCAAAATGGACCAACATCTCTGAGGGATATTTCCAGTATCTTGTTGAATCTATGCCATGATGGATTAAGGCAGCTCTGAAGGCAAAAAGGGATCCAACCTGGTACTAGTAAGGTGTAATAAAGGGGAGTAAACACTCAATGTTGTTACACAACTCGAGTAAGTTAACTTAATCGTTTTTACAAATTTATGTGGATTGAACAAAACAATTAAGTTATCCTAAAAAAAATGTTAAGAATTGTGTTGTTTCAACTAATTTTAAATAAGTAGTTTGAACAAGCAGCATTTTTAAGTGTATATATATACACTTAAACACTTATAAGTGTATATATTCAAAGATGATTCCTTCGATTTCCTAAATAGTTTTTAAGGTAAGTGGTTGTAAACAATTTATTTGGCCTGAATTTAAACAAACAAATTAGGTTGAACATTATCATAATTAATTTGTTGTTTAAATTCAACCCATATAAATTGCAAGCAACATTTTTGCAGTAATAATTTTTTTTTTTAAGTGTAGATATTACTGGACGTCCATTTATAAATTGGCCATTTTGTAGCTTTAAATGTTATATAACCATATATAAACTAAACTACAATGGTGTTAGGGTTTACAAGATTAATCTGTTATCTTCAGAGCCATATGGCTAATAAATGAAGATGATTATTATGCAAACACTTGACTTTACAATTAGTTTGCATTAGGTTAATCTATTTATGAACAATATTTGAACTCCATTTATTATCATCATAGTTTAACATTTTCTAATGCATTAATAAAGTCCAAAGTTGTATTTAATAACATTGGTTAATGCACTGTGAGATTTGAAGTGTATCTAAACCATTTGTGTATAAGAAATTATAATATTTTAACAAAAGATTGTTTATTTTTATACAATGAAGACTATGGATTGTTGTTTATTTACATCTGATGATTTAAAGAGGTGGTCCAGAGTGAATTTTTAAGGAAATGAACAATTAATGGCTATTTTCATTAAATAATGTTTAGAAAACAAAGACGAATAAATACTCTATAGAGCAGGAGTGTCCAAATTTGTTCTTACAAAGGGCCAAAAAACAAACCTGATTGAGGGTGGTGGGCCGAAGTTAAATATACCAAACTGTATTACATTAAAGTTGCCATGGTACAATTACTTGCATTTGTATATGCAAATGTCAAGCTCGCCATGAAAAAAATTACGTATGTCAAGATACCGAAACCATTTTTG
>CAIGQZ010034990.1:5410829-5423438 GCA_903798205.1 Danio tinwini | reverse complement strand
TACAGGGAGTGTAGAATTATTAGGCAAGTTGTATTTTTGAGGATTAATTTTATTATTGAACAACAACCATGTTCTCAATGTACCCAAAAAACTCTTTAATATCAAAGCTGAATATTTTTGGAAGTAGTTATTAGTTTGTTTTTAGTTTGAGCTATTTTAGGAGGATATCTGTGTGTGCAGGTGACTATTACTGTGCATAATTATTAGGCAACTTAACAAAAAACAAATATATACCCATTTCAATTATTTATTTACACCAGTGAAACCAATATAACATCTCAACATTCACAAATATACATTTCTGACATTCAAAAACAAAACAAAAACAAATCAGTGACCAATATAGCCACCTTTCTTTGCAAGGACACTCAAAAGCCTGCCATCCATGGATTCTGTCAGTGTTTTGATCTGTTCACCATCAACATTGTGTGCCGCAGCAACGACAGCCTCCCAGACACTGTTCAGAGAGGTGTACTGTTTTCCCTCCTTGTAAATCTCACATTTGATGATGGACCACAGGTTCTCTATAGGGTTCATATCAGGTGAACAAGGAGGCCATGTCATTAGTTTTTCTTCTTTTAGACCCTTTCTTGCCAGCCATGCTGTGGAGTACTTGGTTTGATGGAGCATTGTCCTGCATGAAAATCATGAAGGATGCAGACTTCTTTCTTTTCTTGAAGGATGCAGACTTCTTCCTGTACCACTGCTTGAAGAAGGTGTCTTCCAGAAACTGGCAGTAGGACTGGGAGTTGAGCTTGACTCCATCCTCAACCCGAAAAGGCCCCACAAGCTCATCGTTGATGATACCAGCCCAAACCAGTACTCCACCTCCACCTTGCTGGCGTCTGAGTCAGACTGGAGCTCTCTGCCCTTTACCGATCCAACCACGGGCCCATCCATCTGGGCCATCAAGACTCGATCTCATTTCATCAGTCCATAAAACCTTAGTAAAATCAGTCTTGAGATATTTCTTGGCCCAGTCTTGACGTTTCAGCTTGTGTGTCTTGTTCAGTGGTGGTCGTTTTTCAGCCTTTCTTACCTTGGCCATGTCTCTGAGTATTGCACACCTTGTGCTTTTGGGCACTCCAGTGATGTTGCAGCTCTGAAATATGGTAAAACTGGTGGCAAGTGGCGTCTTGGCAGCTGCACGCTTGACTTTTCTCAGTTCATGGGCAGTTATTTTGCACCTTGGTTTTTCCACACGCTTCTTGCGACCCTGTTGACTATTTTGAATGAAACGTGTGATTGTTCGATGATCACACTTCAGAAGCTTGGCAATTTTAAGAGTGCTGCATCCCTCTGAAAGATATCTCACTATTTTTGACTTTTCGGAGCCTGTCAAGTCCTTCTTTTGACCCATTTTGCCAAAGGAAAGGAAGTTGCCTAATAATTATGCACACCTGATATAGGGTGATGATGTCATTAGACCACACCCCTTCTCATTACAGAGATGCACATCACCTAATATGCTTAATTGGTAGTAGGTTTTTAATTTACAATGTGTGTGTGTGTGGGTGTGTGTGTGTGTGTGTGTATATATATATATATATATATATATATATGTGTGTGTGTGTGTTTGTTTTACCTAATGTGTGTGTATGTGTGTTCAGTACTGTCTGTCAGGTCATCCCACTCTGCCCTGTAATGTCCTCAAGTTTAAATCCACCACCATCATGCTGGACTGTGGTCTGGACACAACAGCGGCTCTCTATTTCCTGCCTCTGCCTTTAGTTCACAGGTCAGTAAAACAGCTACAGTACACACACACACACACACACACACACACACACACACACACACACACACGTCTACACTGATTTATACTGTCAATACTGCTTTAATAACGTGGATCTGTCAGAATCTGTTTGGTGATGTGAAATATCAGTTATTCAGTTACATGTAGATTTGTTTAAGCATTTTTTTGAGCAAAATAATGGCTGTCATGCAGTTAACCATGATTTACTGGAGACTTGAAACAATATATTAATATTACTAATAATACATTCACTCATTCATTCATTTTCCTTTGGCTTAGTCCCTTATTTATCAGAGGTCATCACAGTGGAATAAACCGGCAACTATTCCGGCATATGTTTTACACAATATTACGCCTCACGTCTAGGGGAAAACAACATGAGCATAATAAACGGAAAAACAAATGTTTTGTGGTGGTGGATTTCCCAAACAAAACAAAAACTTAAGACAAAAGATCCCCTTCGGTCGACAACCAAACTCGGACACTCAGTTGAGAGTAATTAAATAGATTTATTATAGAGAAATAGTCATTTTAAGTGAGCATCTCTTCAGGGTGACCCCAGGCCAAAATAACAAACAAAAGAATCTGCAAAGTAAGTGAACTAAATTACCTATAAATGTTTAAAGAAAAATACAGGAAGCTTACCTTTCTCCCTAAACATAAACATAGTCAAAAGTAATCAAATAAATAGGCAGGCCACCCCTACAAGCTCAACTCTCAAAAAGATTAAACGTATGAACAAGGGTAACAAGACTGAATGTTGGTCGTCGGCCGGAGGGGTAAGGGAAATCCAGGAGCTCCACTCCCAGCAACGGTCGCAACACGAATAAGCTCTTCGAGCCCAGCAGGATGTTCCTTTTTATACATGCCTCCAAGACCAGCAGCCAATCAGAACGCGATTCACGCCGAAATGTGAACCTATGGGATAACACAGAAAACAACAAGAAGGCGGGACAAAGAAAAAGACATATGCAATGCGCAATAAAGAAAAAAATATATAATAAAATTTTTCGTAACAACAGCGTTAAAACTTCTGGGAAACACCCATTCACTCTCTCACACACTCATACACTACGGCCAATTTAGTTTATCCAATTCCCCTATAGCGCATGTGTTTGGACTGTGGAGGAAACCGAAGCACCCGGAGGAAACCTACGCGAACACGGGGAGAACATGTAAACTCCACACAGAAATGCTGGGACTCGAACCAGTGACCTTCTTGCTGTGAGGCCACAGTACTAACCATTGAGCCACCGTGCTGCCCGACTTTAATAATACAAAAAAAAAAGTATTTTTTTGGAAATTTTATATTTTTTAAGGACCATTTGACTGAACTATCTAATATGAAATACTATTATTGCATTCTATAATATTAAAATATTTAAATAATGTGAACCAGAGCCATTTCATCTGCATATTTATATTGTTAAAAAAATTGTACTGACTCTGCATTCTTGTTCCATTTGCATAAAAATAGTTCATCCTTGAGGTGCCCATGTTTGAGGCCAAAATAAATAAATATATAAAATTAACATTCATTTATTTTCATTCAGCTTAGTACCTTATTTATCAGGGCTTGCCACAGCTGAATGAACCACCAACTATTCCGGCAGATGTTTTACCAAAGACTAAAGAATACACTAGACATGTCACTCGTATACTTTTGAATGGGGAAAAGTGTAACTGTCAATATGGCGAATGAAGCCCTGCATTCTAGTATAGGAGCCAATCAGCGATCGCTTTATGGTGAATAAAGCCCGCCTTCTAGTACAGTAGCCAATCAGCGATCGATATAGAATGACAATTCTCGGGGGGAGAGGCTCAGACCAGACGTGAGTTTTTGCAGATTTTGTGTGGTATGAACATTTAGAAATGAAACTAAATAGAGACAGTTGTTGTTTAATTATACTGGTTATTCGTAATATAAAATGTAATCGTAATCTTGGCAAGTAGTTTTGGAGAATTTGATGTTTCCCCATTCACGCAGAATGCTCGTGCATATTGCCCGGTACTGCCTATAGCGTATGTGTTTAGACTGTGGGGGAAACCGGAGCACCCGGAGGAAACCCAGGCCAACACAGGGAGAACATGCAAACTCCACACAGAAATGCCAACTGGCCCAGCCGGGACTCAAACCAGCGACCTTCTTGCTGTGAGGCGGCAGTCCTAACCACTGAGCCACCGTGCCACCCTTTTTAACAAAACAACTGAATTAATTTTATTTTTTTTTTGTATTTATAGTCCACGATTATCTAAACTCCCAGGATGGGTTTCCAAAGACGGAGCAATAAACCTGGAAAAGGTGAGTGCCAAATTGAGGTCTAAAAAATAGAAACTATGTACGGTTGGAGTCTGAATTATTAGCCCTCCTGATTTATAAGCCGGCAATTTCTGCTTAACAGAAACACATTTCTAAACATAATAGTTTTAATAACTCATCTCTAATAACTGATTTATTTAATCTTTGCCATGATGACAGCACATAATATTTGACTTAATATTTTTTAAGATACTAGTATTCAGCTTAAAGTGACATTTAAAGTCTTAACTAGGTTAATTAGGCAAGCCATTGTATAACAATGGTTTGTTCTGTAGACTAAAACAAATATTGCTTAAGGGGGCTAATAATTTTGACCTTTAAAATTGTTTAAAAAAATTACAAACTGCTTTTATTCTTGCCGAAAAAAAAAAGACTTTAGTAAATATTATTATAGGAAATACTGTGAAAAATTCCTTGGTGTTAAACATCATTTGAATTTTTAAGCATCATTTTGATTTTAGCTGTATATATTTCCATAACAAAATGTTTTAAACGTGTTGTATGTGTGTTGTAGGAGCTGAAGGAGTGCTCAGGACGCGTGTTTGTCGACTCTCAGCCTGAATTTTGCCTCCCTGAAGTAAATATGTCTTCATCGCACAGATAAAACTGTCACTCTTGAGTTTCTGCTAAAGAAATGATTTGTTTTTTTCCAGAAAGAGCTGCTCGATCTCTCCACGATAGATGTGATCCTGATATCCAACTATCACTGTATGATGGCGCTGCCGTACATCACTGAACACACAGGATTTACAGGGACTGTTTATGCCACCGAACCCACCCTGCAGATCGGCAGGTGAGCTCATATAAGTCTGATTTATATTTCTGTGTTGAGTGACTGGCATGAATCATGGCGCCTGCTTTGCGCGTAGCCATGCATTTATACTTAACCGTGTTGTTTGTGTTGCTCTGCAATAACAATCAGTATGGCTGGACACGGAAATAAGGAGATCCACAAATTTCTATTTCTATTATACATTTTTACAACAAACAAAGCACATGTTTTAAAGAGCCCCTATTACACATTAAAAAGGGTCATATTTTGGTTGTAAGGGTCTCTAACAAAATGCTGATATGCGTGCAAGGTCAAACAAACACTTTCATAGTCTTATAATATGCATTTATTTTTACCTAATTATCCTAGTGACTCCTATATAATTCGTTCAGCGATTCATTTGTTCCTAAACCCCTCCTTAGTGCGATGCTAATCTGCACTGATTGGACCGATGACAGCCTGTTGCGATTGCTCGACAGCGTTTAACGCAATCGAAATGCCCACCACGGCTTATCAACAATATTGAAGTAGTCACAGTGCATAGTGTATAAGTGAGCATACCTGTCAACACTCCTGTTTTTCCTGGGAGTCTCCCGTGTTTCAGACCTATGTCCAGCCACCCACCCATTTTGTTATCCTGGAACCCTGCACCCCCCCCCCCCCCCACCACCACCACCACCAGCACCACCACCACCACCCCCGCATTTTGGTACGCTCTGTAAAACCCCCTGGTTGCCAACACTGGTATAGGATCCGATTGCAGCAGCCACCCGAAACCCAAAGCAGGAATGCATTAAAGCAGTGCAGTTAAACACCAGCATATTGCTCTATTCTTAACTATGACACACATTCAGTATTAATGCACACAGTGGCAAGGCTGAACTATTTTGAACCTTGACCGCTGCACGTGTGTAGGATCAGCTGACGGTGGCCATAGCAACGACAAATGGCAGTGAAACGAGCTCACAAATGCATTTAAAATTCGTAAACAAAGCAGCACGCGTCGCGTTTACAACGTGGCATTAGACGCGATATGAGATTATAAAGAGTCAACCTCATACAGTACAAGCGGTTACAAGTAACAAAACACAATTAAATACATAACTTGCAAGCTAGAGAAAACGAGGATGCAACCATTTTAAATCGCACTTACTTACACTTGTGGAATGGAGGAAGAAACTGATCCATCAACCACTGATCCATGTACTGATAAAGTTCCTGTCAAGCTCTGACAAAGGTCCAATCCCAATTCTACCCCTTAGCCCTTCCCCTTACCCCTACCCCTCATTTTGCGCGTTCACGCCAAGGGGTAGGGGTGTCCCAATTCTCTATAGCTTGAAGGCATAGGGCTAAGAGGAAGGGGTGAATACCCCTTCGAACTAAGATTTTTCAGGACCACACTCAAAACAAATGGGTAAGAAAATTTTCTAGAATGCACCAGCCACAGCGGCAGTATTGCTGAACCCGGAAGTAGGAAGAGCCACAAATTAATATATTTTTTTTGTCATTATTACAAATTTTTACAACAAACAAACACATGTTTAATATATTCATAACCGCGTTCGTGTTTTACCGTCATGCTTTTAGAAAAAAACGCTACAAAAAAAGGCTAAATTTCGCGATTTATAATCTCTATTAATAATTTGATGACACTCGAACACTGTCAGAAAAGTCTAGTGGCTGGGAATGAGCTTTTTACAGTGTCTGCTATAATGCTAGTGTTGTTTTCATGTGTTTACACAGATGAATATGGCCACTGTGTAAATGCGCAGTATAGTTATGATCTTATCGCCACATTAGATCGTCATGATAACATAATATCTGCCTTCAATGATTTCCTGAAAATAAACACCAAAAAATAACACAACTGGAATAACTACAGCAGTAGGGGAAGGGGAAGGGCTTCAAAATTTACCCCTAAGAATTAGGACAGCACTACAACACCTGCACACGTCATCATGTCATCGCGATCTCTTGCTTCATATGAGAACAGACGTTCGCGATGACATGATGACGTGTGCAGGTGTTGTAGTGCTGTCCTAATTCTTAGGGGTACATTTTGAAGCCCTTCCCCTTAACTCTCGGTTGTAAGGGCCAAGGGGAAGGGGTAGAGGTACAAAAATAGAATTGGGATTGGGCCAAAGTCCCATACATTAATAGTCTTTTCTGATCGTTCCTTTAACAAACAACCGATGAATCCCTTGTTGTAAGCGTGTAGATTGCTGAAGCAGAAGCACATTTTTGCTAAAGAAAAATGACGGGAACAGCACAAGGCTGGGGCTATAATGCTGAGGTATTTTTGCAAAAATAAACCTCAACCACTGACTCTTCACATCTTTGGAGAAAAAAAATAATACTCTCTTTCCCTCACACTTCCAGTAATATCCAGCTGAGCACAACATCTACACGACTTGATTCAACCGGGATCTGCTACAGTGCTTGTCTTCCTCTTTTTCTGCGCTACTGTGTTTGTGGGTGGGGTCAAAGATTTTTTCCCCAGGTTTGCACGTGTAACAAATGGGCAGGGCTTAAGTTTCGTATCGACGTCACGACGAAACGGCTAAAGACTCATTATCAAGACGATTCATTTGAAGCACGATGAGTTGACTCTTTTATAAATGAATCAATAGTTTTAAACACGGTGCCTTAGCTGGATATTTCACTTCACTTAGAGCTGTGTTACACACTACAGGTCATTCTCAAAAACCCATAATAGGGGCTCTTTAATACATTCATAACCGCATTTGTGTTAGTCATGCTTTTTTTTATGCCAAAATAAATAAAAATCTAAAATGATAATAACTCCTGTACAGCAGTCCCACAACATACTTTCACATTTGACACTCGATGACACTTGAATACCCTGTCAGAAAAGTCTAGTGGCTGGGAATGAGCTTTTTACAGTGTCTGCTATAATGTTAATGTTGTTTTCATGTGTTTGCATGTAAAGATGTACACTGTGTAACTGCACAGTACAGTTATCAGCTTATTGCCACAACATGATATCGTCGCCTTCAGTGATTTCCTAAAGATAAATAAAATAAAATAATGCAACTGGAATAACTACAGCAGTCGCTATTGAAGAGCTCGCAATGACATGATGACGTGTGCAGGTACTGTAGTGCTGTCCTATTTCTTAGGCCCCGTTTACTCTAATACGTTTTAGTTTTAAAACGCATAAGTTTTGCTACGGTTACACCATCCATCCACACTACGCCTGAGTTTTCTAGCCCCGAAAACGGAGCGGTTTGGAAATGCTGGAGAGGCCGTTTTCATTCTAAAACGCTGCTGCTCCGTCTCAGTGTGGATGGTGGAAAATGGAGACATCTGAAAACAGGCTGGGCTGCATCTGATTGAGCTTTTCCTCAATATTAAATACCCTACACACAGTTCAGTCTTCATCCTCTCCTTGTAAGTTCAGACTTTGCAAGTTTGATATGGAAAACAAACTCCCGAGTGTGTACTTTATAAAGTCATTCACATCACCCTGGCTACGCTGTTTCACTATCTTAACAATAACATGAAAACATGATGTGAGGAACTGCCTATTTTCATTTTGATATTAGTAACATAACAGACAGCAGAAATGTTGAGGCGTAGTGTAGCTGCATAATATGACCGTCATCTTCACGCATATTTAGAACAAAACAGAGCCTATAACATTACTGCCTCCTTTCATTTTCATTGAAAATATGAAACATACCCTCTCTTTCATTGAATATCAGTTTTAATAAATAATAAAGGCCAATATAAAGGTATAACGCACAATAAGTTTATACAATAGAGAAAATAAAGGCAAGCAATCAGTCCGATGTGGTGTCCGCGGTTACATTAATTAAGATATTAACCTAATTTATATTTGCGCTCAGCCAAAGCACGTTACCTGAGAACAAGTAATAGATTCAAAAGACTAAATTTGGGGAATATGTCGTTAGATATAGACAACAAGATGAATTAAATATCACGTTTAACAAATATAGTGAGATTAGATCCAGCGGGAGATCCGTGATGAACAGTCCGACGTGTACAACTCTCATATGGGTATGTGCTCAAAGCACGCTGCAATGCATGCCAGAGAGTGTGTGTGTGGTCACGTGATGTGCGTTTTCACCATTTTAATGTAGATGGAGAGCTGTTCAGAAACGCTGGGTGAAACGCTAGTGTGGATGCGGATCGTTTTCATTCTAAAACGTTGTTTTAAAACTAAAACGTATTAGTGTAAACGGGGCCTTAGGGGTAAATTTTGAAGCTCTTTCCCATCCCCTTGGCCCTTGAAACAGAGTGTAAAGGGGAAGAGCTTCAAAATTTACCCCTAAGAAATAGGAGAGGACTACAGCACCTGCACACGTCATCATATGTCATAGCAAGCCAAGGGGTAGGGTTACAAAAACAGAATTGTTTTTAGAGGCTTTTTGAGAATAAGAACACTTAAAAAAAATCTTACTTACCCCAAACTTGGTGAATTAAGCGTTGGTGAATTTAATTTAAAGTTGAGTTTCAAGCATGTGGTAAATGTTGCAAATTGTGATGTAATATATTGAGTCTGCGGAGTCACGGTGGAGCAGTGGGTAGCACGATTGCCTCACAGCAAGAAGGTCACTGATTCGAGCCCCAGCTGGGTCAGTTGGCATTTCTGTGTGGAGTTTGCATGTTCTCCCCATGCTGCCGTTGGCTTCCTCCGGGTGCTCTGGTTTCCCTCACAAGTCCAAACACATGTGGTACAGGTGAATTGGGTAAACTAAATTGGCCGTAGTGTATGAGTGTGTGTGTGTAAATGCAAGAGTGTATGGGTGTTTCCCAGTGTTGGGTTGCTGCTGGAAGGTCATTCGCTGCATAAAACATATGCTGGACAAGTTGGCGGTTCATTTCGCTGTGGCTACCCCGATGAATAAAGGGACTAAGCCGAAAAGATTCATGAATGAATGAATAATGTGTCTGCTTCAGGTTGCTAATGGAGGAGTTGGTGACGTTCATGGAGAGAGTTCCTAAAGCTCATGCTGCCTCCTGCTGGAAGAACAAGGAGATACAAAGGTATTGAATATTGCATTAATATTACTTCCAGAACAATTCACGTCATTTTTATGCAATGTCTAAGAGTGCATGCATAAGTAAGAAATCTAATATTGGTGTATGTGTGTTTTAGGTTGAAAATTAATTTTGCAATGTCTATATATTTTTTCATTAATATAATTCAGTACTTTAATTAATTGAAATCAATTACTTTTATTTAATAAAAAAATGTATTTGATAGATTTAAAAAATAGATTTAAAACTGTATGTAATTCATAAAGTCATAAAAAAATTGATTTAAAAATTGTAATTAACATTTTAAAACAAAGGTCATCAGCTAATTAATGTAGATTTTGTTATAAATATGTCTATTTGTTATAGTTCATTGGCTAGATGTTGTTCATTTCAGATCTTATCTTACAGACATCTGCAATTTATTATGCAATGATATAATTTAATAAAATAAATCAAAATTAAACTTGCTAAATAATATTTGATAAAATTAATAGACAGTTTTAATTTTAATCTTTTTTTTCCTGATGCATCAGCTAATAAAGTCAGTTTTGTCACATTAATAACCTGTATAAAACAATATATTACGATGATATACTCTCACCGGCCACTTTATTAGGTACGCCTGTCCAACTGCTCGTTAATGCTAAACTCTAATCAGCCAATCACATGGCAGCAACTCAATGCATTTAGGCATGTAGACATGGTCAAGATGATCTGCTGCAGTTTAAACCGAGCATCAGAATGGGGAAGAAAGGGGATTTAAGTGACTTTGAACGTGGCATGGTTGTTGGTGCCAGACGGGCTGTTCTGAGTATTTCAGAAACTGCTGATCTACTGCTATTTTTACGCACAATTATCTCTAGGGTTTAAAGAGAATGATCCCAAAAAGAGGAAATATCCAGTGAGCGGCAGTTCTGTGGGTGCAAATGTCTTGTTGATGCCAGAGGTCAGAGGAGAATGGCCTGACTAGTTCAAGCTGATGGAAAAAGGCAACAGTAACTCAAATAACCACTCGTTACAACCGAGGTCTGCAGAAGAGCATCTCTGAACACACAACACGTCCAACCTTGAGGCAGATGGGCTACAGCAGCAGAAGACCACATTGCGTGCCACTCCTGTCAGATAAGAACAGGAAACTGAGGCTACAATTCACACAGGCTCAACAAAACTGGACAATAGAAGATTAGAGAAACGTTGCCTGGTCTGATGAGTCTCCATTTCTGCTGCAACATTCAGATGATAGGGTCAGAATTTGGCGTCAACAACATGAAAGCATGGATCCATCAACGGTTCAGGCTGGTGGTGGTGGTGGTGTAATGGTGTGGAGGATATTTTCTTGGCACACTTTGGGCCCATTAGTACCAATTAAGCATCATGTCAATGCCACAGCCTGCCTGAGTGTTGTTGCTGACCATGTCCATCCCTTTATGACCACAGTGTACACATCTACTGATGGCAACTTCCAGCAGGATAATATCATGTCATAAAGCGTGAATCCTCTCAGACTGGTTTCTTGAACATGACAATGAGTTCACTGTACTCAAATGGCCTCCAGTCACCAGATCTCAATCCAGTAGACCACCTTTGGGATGTGGTGGACTGGGAGATTCACATCATGGATGTGCAGCCGACAATTCTGCAGCAACTGTGTGATGCTATCATGTCAATATGGAGCAAAATCTCTGAGGAATATTTCCAGTACCTTGTTGAATCGATGCCACAAAGGATTAAGGCAGGTCTAAGGGTAAAAAAAGGTCTAACCCAGTACTAGTAAGGTGTACCTAATAAAGTGGCCGGTGGGTGTATTATTTAATAATTACATTTCTAAAATGAACAACATAAAAAATACTCAATGTTATTGCTGGATATTTGTGTTAATAATCATATATATATATATATATATAATTAATAACAAAAAAAATTATATATATATATATAAATCAGGCAACGCAGTGGCGCAGTAGGTAGTGCTGTCGCCTCACAGCAAGAAGGTCGCTGGTTTGAGCCCCGGCTGGGTCAGTTGGCATTTCTGTGTGGAGTTTGCATGTTCTCCCAGTGTTTGTGTGGGTTTCCTCCGGGTGCTCTGGTTTCCCCTACAGTCCAAAGACATGCAGTACAGGTAAATTGTAAATTGGGTAGGCTAAATAGTCCTTAGTGTATGAGTGTGCATGGATGTTTTCCAGAGATGAGTTGCGGCTGGAAGGGCATCCGCTGTGTGGAACGGGTGCTGGATGGGTTGGCGGTTCGCTCCGCTGTGGCAACCCAGATTAAAAAATCTTAATAAAAAAAAATAACAATAACAATTAATGAATGGATATATAAATCATATATTATCTTTTATTATATATTAATAATAAATTATATATACATAAAAAAGTTATATTGTGGTTAATTAAAAAAGTGAACCACTCCTAATATTTCTTAAATAATAATAATGAAACTAAATGTGTCTGATATCTTTTGTGTGTGTGTTTGTGCGCGCGTGTGTGTGTTGTAGGCTGCTGCCGGGCCCTCTGAAGGATGCAGTAGAGGTGTGGAGCTGGAGGAAGTGCTACAGCCTGCAGGAAGTCAATTCAGCCCTTAGTAAAGTGCAGCTGGTGGGATATTCTCAGAAAGTGGTGAGCCCCTCATTACAGCACTCGCATCTGAAACCACACTCAGAAATCTGTGTAAACTCCTCCGTTTGAGCTGTGTGTGTGTGTGTGTGTGTGTGTGTGTGTGTGTGTGTGTGTGTGT
>CAIGQZ010034990.1:5383140-5403278 GCA_903798205.1 Danio tinwini | reverse complement strand
TTTTAGTACAGGGTAGCCATAGATATTTACATTAGATGTCGCCTGCCCTGTTGTTGTCTATTGGAAGGAATGCGTCAATAGAGCCACCATTTTAGTACAGGGTAGCGCTCCTTTGAAATGAATGTGAGACCAAGCTGCAGTGGAGGACTGTGGCCATCCAGAGCCAGAGATATACACATATATTTATTATTGGGAGTTGGTCAGTACGCAATTTTAAATTTTTTTTATTATGAAAATTATAATTTTACATCACTTTTTTATATTGATGGATCAGTGACCGCACGCGCATTGCTGACAAAGAGTGTGTGCTTGGGTGCATGGAAATGTATTATCCTCTCTACTGTTAGATTTGATCTAATCCGTGTCCTGAAACACACTCTCCTCTTATCCTCTCCTGCTTTCACTTCTCGTTCTGATGGAGGGAGCGATTCGTTTGTGAATGAATCTCCATTATGAACGACTCGTTGACTTAGCCGACAATAGTACAAGGCACCGCAGCATCTCGTTGTCATATTTCTTTTACATTTTTCTTATTTTTATTCAACAAAACTAGCATAAGCCCAGTATTTAGTGAAGATGGTGCTACTTTGCCTTATGGTGAGTGCAGTAAATGTCTGTATTATCATCAATAACGTTACTTGTTGAGCACAAAAGTTCATAACATAAAAACGTAAAAAACTAAATCTTACCTATGAAATGTTCAGCCTTTGTGCTTTGTTTTCTTTGTTTGCTCGTTACTACACCCGTACACATCGCTAAAGTCCAGCATAGCACACGGTCTTAACTAGTGCGGTTGAATGACATTTGTGCTGGAAGCACTGTACAAATGTGGCGGCGCTATTGACGCATGCTTAGGGTCCGTATGCGATATCTAGTGTATATATCTATGCAGGGTAGCGCTCCTTTGAAATGTATGCAGGACCAAGGTGAAGTGGAGGACTGTGGCCATCCAAAGCCAGAGAAATACACATATATACATATATCTATGATCGGGAGTTTTCCCCAGTGGTCTGTATGCAAATATTTTTTTAAATTACGAAATATTATAATTTTACATCACTTTTCTACATTGATGGATGTGACCGCACGGGCATTCCTGACAAAGAGTGAGTGTTTGTGTGCATGGAAATGCATTACCCTCCTTCCCTGTTTAATTTGATCTAATCCGAGTCCTGAAACACACCCCCTCTCCTGCTTTCACTTCTCATTCTGACGGAGGGAATGATTCGTTTGTGAATGAATCTCCGTTATGAACGGCTCGTTCACTTAGCTGACAATAATACAAGTTTCTGCCAGCGCTGTGTCTTCTTGTCATATTTCATAGCATTGTTTACTTATTTTATTCAACAAAACTAGCAAAAGCTTAGAATTTAGGGCGAGTTGGTGCTACTTTGCCTTATGGTCACTGCAGTATGAGACTGTATTATCATCAATAACATTACTTGTTAAGCACAAAAGTTCATAACATACAAAAACATAAAAAAACTAATTCATACCTATGAAATGTGATGACTTTGTGCTTTGTTTTCTTTGTTTGCTTGTTACTACACCCGTACACAGCGCTTAAGTCCAGCATCTTCACATTGGCATACTGTCTTGACTAGTGCGGTTGAATGACGTTTGTCCTAGGAGCACTGTACCAATGTGGCGGCGCTATTGACGAATGCTCAGAGTCCCTATGTGATATTTAGTGTATATATCTATGGTGGCGACGTTGACGCGCACTTCTCAAAAAATGTAACGCATAGCGCAAGCTCTGTGATTGGTCGGCTTGGTAGCGCTGATGAGTGTGGGCGGAGGTGAGAGCCGTGCACCCGATGCAGCGAGTGTTTACAAGTGTGGAGTCCCGTGAAGGAGCTCCGCATGGAGACTGTTGTTTTGTGTTTACCTCATGATTAAAGTTGTTGCATGTCCGCTGGTTCCCGCCTCAAAATGAGCGAATTTGAGCCACTTGTACATTAAGGAAGTGTTCAGAAAAAAACAGACACAGAGAAACATAAACACCTACTGCTAGCTAGCGTTTCAGAAGTGTATTGCAGAGAAACAGAAACAGCGCAGAAGTATAAATGCACGGCTACACGCGATCACTTGACGCAGAAGTATAAACCAGGCTCTAGGGTGAATCATTTTGACTTCAACTGTATGCACACTCTTGAGTGCCATGTTTTGTTTGTTTCCAGCTGATTCAGACCAATAAGCTGAAGCATTACCCCAGTATTCATGGAGACTTCAGCAGTGAGTTTCGCCAGCCATGTGTGGTGTTCACGGGTCATCCGTCTCTGCGCTTCGGGGATGTGGTGCACTTCATGGAGCTCTGGGGCAAATCCAGCCTCAACACCATCATTTTCACGGGTGAGCAGTGTTGGGCACGTTCCTTTAGAAAAGTAATTGGATATAGTTACTAGCAGGGCTTGGCATTAACTTTTTTTGATCACCAGCCACTGTGGCTAGTAGTCTTCTAACATTTCTAGCCACATTTCACATTTTCACTAGCCACAATTTTGTTGTTGGGAAAATATATTTTGTATGCATAAATTTAACTTTGGCTGTTTGATTTTAGGAATTGTGTTATGTCCACATGCCTCCTTATTCATTTCATTTTTTTGTGTTTATGAACTTGCTTAATGTGCATGAGCAAATGGGCTGTGGTTTCATAATGTCGCATTGCAATTCGTTTTTGATTCACAGGACTTTTTAGGGCTCAACACTAAGAATTTGCCAAATTTATCTCTGACCACACCAAAAATAAATAATTTCTCAGCCACAAATGTTAAATAATATGTCAAAATAGCTGTATACACGCTCTTTTTATTCAACAAAACATTTCTTAAAAAAAACAATTACATTTAAAAAATATTTATTGCCATGTATCTAAAACTTTGCACAGTCTGTCCAGGCTAAAGGTCTCTGAGATCAATAGTTAACTACACATACATGGAGAGTTAATCTCCTATTAAAGCAATGTTATTGTAACAATGATAATTAAACCATATTAACAAAAATAACTGTAAGCAAAAGAAACGGGTGAAAAACATACCGTGTGATAATAAAGGATGATCACGTGCACAGGGGAAACGGTAGGCCCATAATGTTAAAAGAACAGTTAAAACAACACCGGTAACCGCTGCTGTTTACAAAAACACATATTTTAGAAACATCCGGAGCTTTTGGAAGCAGCAGGATTGTGTGTGCACGAGCATCACTATTTGTGCAGTCTATTTGAAAGAGAACTGATCGCAGCAGTTGTGTTTCCTCTAGGCATGGTTGCTTTGCGCCAGGAAATTGGAGCGCGCATGACTTTTAAAACAGCCACGTGCATCACATCACCTGTGCGCGGGGCGTGAGTGATCATCATCATCCTCTCGTTCGGTATTTACCTGCTTTCCTTTGCTCGCGCAAACGATATTTTTGTCAGTCATGCTGCTTCTCGATTCTAAGATGACATTTGCATGCATATTGGGCCATCTCTATTGTCGAACCCTGCTTTTAAGAAAACTATCATTTAAAAATGATCTTCAACCAGCCAAAGTGGCTAGTGAGAGTGTATGTCTAACCCGCCATGGCTGAAATCTACCCGCATTTGGCGGGGTTGACGGGTGTTAATGTAAAGCCCTGGTTACTAGTTACTTCTCACAAATAGTAACTGAGTTACATCATTATAAAAGTAACTAATTACCAGGGAAAGTAACTATTGTGTTACTTTAAAAACATTTAAAAAAATGACTATAAATTAAATATAAAATATTGTACACTAATCCACACTATTGTAATGTTGTTGTGGGACAATGTGAGAGACAACGGCAGCATGTCCTCAACTGTATATCTAGATATTCTTTAGTTTGATTCTGTCTGAGTAATAAGTGTTTGCGCTGGAGAAAAGTCCAGGTTTATTTGCTTTGACGTCGTGGCTTCGTCTCCTCCTTTTTTTCCTGCACACAAGTTGCACAACACATAAACATTCCTGCCTTTCACCTCAGCGAGGGTAAAGAAGTGCTTATATTTCCAGTTTGCAGACGCTACCTTTGAACTTGTTGGATTTGCCATTGTTCTAAATACCCGTTGTTAGTGTGTGTGCGCGTGTGCTTGTGTGTGAACACCTGGACTACTCTGCCTCTGATTGGCAAATGATGGGAATGCACTTGACCTAAGCCAGACATCACATTCTTGGTTAGACCACATTCACGTTCACCTACACCAATCATCATCGCTGGTTGGTTGTGTGTTCCACCATAGCTAACACACACACAGACACACACACACACGTCAGGGAAAGAGAGGTCCTATAGCTGAGAGAGACGCTACTCGCATGAAAGCCACTTTAGTGTTCTCTATTATAGTAACACACATTTTATTGTCAGTAACGGTGTTGTAACGGGGAAACAGTAACTCATTTGATTATTCGTTATTGAAAAAAGTATCACCGTTAGTAACACTGTTTATTTATAGCGGCATTATTCCCATCACTGCTGGTGAGAGGAAACTATAAACAAAACACAGGCTTCCCACCAGTGGCGGTTCTAGACCAGAGTAACTGGGGGGGCCGGGCAGGGGCCACTTGTACGTTTAGAGGGGCACACTTTAACATGCATCACAAAATACTTTAAACAATTATTCAAAGTATTTTTTTCATGCATCACTCTGCAGTCTTCACTAACATTCATTCATTCATTTTCTTTTCGGCTCTTTATTAATCTGGGGTCGACACAGCGGAATGAACTACCAACTTATCCAGCATATGTTTAACGCAGCGGATGCCCTTCCAGCTGCAACCCATTACTGGGAAACACCCATACACTCATACACCACGGACGTTGTATGTTGAATATTACTATTGATATGAGCGTGACTGAAAACTAAATTTGATCAATGTGTTCCATCTGTTCTCCGGTACTTGCCGACTGTACACGCAATTTCTGATTAATAATAGCCTCTGCATAGCCGAGGACTTCCTATATTAAAGTGTTAAAATCGCTAGTGAAAACAGAAGTCTAACAGTGGACATTTTGATAGTTTTTCACAACATGAACATGACTGAAGTTGAATCTTTTTACTACCTGTGTCAATTTGGGGGTTAACTTCCAAGGTCATGCAATTTCTAGACTTTTAAAAGATCTCAATTCTAATTGTATTTGTCACATACAGAATCATTCACAGTATGATATGCAGTGAAATGATTACACAAGCCCTCATGACCTTGAAATAATACAACATAATAATACAACAATAACAAAAATAATAAGAAGATGGATCTAAATTGGGTGGCAAGAAGGTCGCTGGTTTGAGTCCCGGCTGGGTCAGTTGGCATTTCTGTGTGGAGTTTGCATGTTCTCACCATGTTGGCGTGGGTTTCCTCCGGGTGCTCCGGTTTCCCCCACAGTCCAAACACATGCGCTATTGGGGAACTGATGAACTAATTTGGCCGTAGTGTATGAGTGTGTGTGTGAATGTGGGTGTATGTATATGGGTGTTTCACAGTACTGGGTTGCGTCTTGAAGGGCATCCTCTGCGTAAAACATAGTTGGCGGTTCATTCCGCTGTTGTGACCCCTGATAAATAAGGGACTAAGCCAAAGGAAAATGAATTGATGTCTTAGATAAACATCTTTAAAGAGTCTTTTAAGATACTAAAAGCAGTCAGAATGTGCCTATAATTCAAGTTCTGCTATCTGAAAAACATCCCGGTGTGCTTTGTGTTTTTAAGTCAGTCATGATAATTCAGTAATTTCACATGAGCCAAAGACAAATTGATCTGAATGTCAGTGCAAATGTGATATTGATTTTATGCAGCAGTTTAACAAACAAACATATTAACTTATGCCGAGTTCAGACTGCAGGTTTTTCAAAGTAGCCGCCTCACAGATGTTTTCACACTGCATGACTATCTGGGCTAGCGTTCAGTCGCTGCTGTGTTTAAACTGCAAGATAGATCGGCGACAGGGGGTTTCACACTGCATGACTTTACAATAGGAAGAATCACCGACAACTTTGTCTCGGTCTGCAAACTACGTCTCACAAGCAAACACACGCTAGAAGTGACATGGAAACAATGTGAGGACACGTCATAATTCTTTTGTTATTAACTACATAATGAGAAAGAAGCCTTTAGTGAGGTAGAAAATTTACTTATTTTGCTCACCTGGCTTTTGAGGGGAATTAGCAATTTCTCCTCGACTTTTTTTCTGTTTCGACTCGGTTGTGGTATTGCTCAGATGACATGTCAAACAGACACAGTGCTCCTGCCAAATTTACACTAGTTTTTCCTCCATTTCTTGGGTCTAATAGACTGAAAATGAGCGCTTTTAACTTCTCCCCCAGCCTCCCACTGGCCTGCAGATACTCATACTAGTGGATGCTGCTCTCTCATTGGCTGTAGGTGATCACCAATGTTATTTTCAATCAGAACACATTTCACACGGCATGATTTTGAATCTCCAGCAGCTCCAGATATTTAGCATGCCAAACATCTGATGGATGTTTCTCTCAGATGGCGTCTTTCATAGTTCACACTGTGTGATTGTCACTCGTGTGAATGAGCACCGATTTGCCTGTGATTACAAACATTTGTCTGCGATTTCTCAAAACCTCTCGGCGAGTCAAAATCAGGGCTAAAATCATGCAGGCTGAACTCGGCCTTAGTGGTATACAATATTTAGTCTTTTGTCATCAGAAAAATTTTTCAAACAATAGCCGCGTTTCCACTATCGCGCCTAAAGCGAGCAAGCCAGGGCCAGTCACATTTCCACTGCCATTTCCAGGGCCTGATAGGGCCAAAGTGGGGCTTTCTCAGGGCCAGCGGTGGCTTTTTCGGCCCACCGAATACCTTGGGCCAAAGAGGACCAGCTGGGGCTTTGGGGCGGAGTTGGAGTTTGCCGGAGTCTGGTAAAGATGGCGTGCCATTATTACACTAGTTTTCAGATCGCACAAGAGTACATGCGCCAAAAAATAAATAAATGAGGGAAAGAAAAACATATAGCTGGTCAGTTTAAGATAGACTATTCCATAAAACACCTGATAGGCTAGGGGTCTTCTTGCTTATGATCGCCTTTATGTTTGTCTTTTAAATGTAAGGCTGTTGCATAAAATAACAAAGTTTTAATTTATAAGTGCGTCCTCCTTGATGTTTCAATAACGCATAATAATCTTTAAACCATAATAAAGACACAGCAGCCAGTAAAGGTTGTCGAGAGTTTTTGTCAAGTTTAAAAGGTGTGTTTGTGCATGATACGTGCGCGTTTAGATGCCTGTATGTGATTGTGAGGGCGGGCAAAAGAGCGCTTATTCCTTTTTTCATTTATTTTGGGGATAATACAAAATATGAATAGAACAGAAAGACTTTACAAATTACATGTCCACATTTGTAAGCTCAAAACAATAGTGCCATCTTGATAAAATAGCCTAAGCTATATTGAAATAGTTTAAAGAATTACAAATATCAGATATAGTAAAATCACAATAAATAAATAAACCAATATAAAACAAACAAAAGACTGAAAATGAGCGCTTTTAACTTCTCCCCCAGCCTCCCGCTGGCCTGCAGATACTCATACTAGTGGATGCTGCTCTCTCATTGGCTGTAGGTGATCACCAATGTTATTTTCAATCAGAACACATTTCACACGGCATGATTTTGAATCTCCAGCAGCTCCAGATATTTAGCATGCCAAACATCTGACGGATGTTTCTATGATATAGTAAAATTACAATAAATAAATAAACCAATATAGCTAGCTATAACAATGTAGGCATATACAATACATAAATTAAACCGTTTTAAAGCCATATTAAACTTTCGTTTTAAGAAGACCTATCTGAAAAAAAGATTTTAGATATTTTCTAAAAAACAATAAACACCGGAGGGGGTTTAAAATATTATTTATAAAGTATTTGGATACGATGATATTAATCAAATCATGCAAATAGAGCATTATTGGGTAAGTGAAAGCAGAAACTACCTTCTTTTCTGTCATCCAGTCCTGTGCAGCGCTGCTTTACAAACACATTGGGGAAAACTGCAAATACAAAATGTATTCTATGTCCTCAAACAAGTGTTTATGTTTTTATAAACATGGTCAAATGTAAAAAAAATATTATAAATGCAGAGCTTTATTCGTGGATAGCTGCTGAGCGCAATGAAATATAGCCTATATTCTATTACTTGCTCTTATGTGCTGAAACACTTAACACTTTCCTTAAGATAACCGAATAATATGCAACATCCTTAAGTTATTCTCTTAAATAAAGGAGAATTACCTATAAAGTGTCATATAGCTTAGGGAAATATTAATATGTTTTAGGTCTCTCTGGAGCATTTGGGCTGAATGTTTGATGGCGTCTATCAAAACGAGGATGTTATAAAATACATTTCATACCGAGTTATTACTAGAGAATTTCTGTGGTTTTATATTATGGATGGATGCGCTCACTGCGCTGGGTTCTTAGTGGCGAGACCACTTGATGCATGATGCCAACAGTCAGTCAGTGAGTAAACAATGATAATAAGTGGAAATACATAGGCCTGTGCATATAGACATATAATGTAATGCTGTAAAGTAATTTGTCATTTGTTTGTTTCGGTTGTCTTCATTTTAATGGTGTTGTGATTATGCGATGGTGTGCTTTATCTGCCTGATTCCCACTAAAGTGGGCGGGTTGTGTGATGTTTGATTCGGGGGACGTTCTGGGGGGCGGGGTTTGTGTGACGTGCTGCAAGCTACTAGCCTGACAGTGGAAACGCGACATGATTTCAGCTAGAGGTGTGAACCCACACTAGTCTCACTGTTCTGTTCGGTTACGATTATCATACCATCGATTCGGTTCAATCTTTGTGCATCACGGTGCATTGACGATGCTTTCCATACACAGTTTTATATTTTCTTCACAGCACAACAATTCTTGTGGTAATATGTATAAATATATTGATATACTATTTGTAATACAATTTTGTCCTTTAATATAAACAGTCAGATATATGAACTGTACCTTTAAAAAACACGAGCATTTATAGCAAATAAACACATATAAATATCCCGCTCGCTCTCTGAGCCTTGTCTTGGTCACGCGCTCAACAGAAAGGGCTGCGATTGGCGCTGGCGCTCTTCACAGATGAGTGACACTGATAAACTGCGATCACAGCTGATCCATAATAGACGCGGTAGAGAAAACTCTGCAGACACGAGCCCATGTCTGTATCCAGAAGTATCGCTGTAACAGCCGAGAGGAGAGGAAAAGTCACGCCCAGCAGGTCAAATGGGCCACAGTGTGAGAGAGAGAGAGAGAGAGAGAGGGAGGAATGGAGATTAATTTCATTCTCTCAATCGCAGTGAAATAGGGGCTTCTGCTGTGAAAGACTGTCCAGCACACACACACGCAGTGAAATTGTGCACAGCTTCTGCGTTTTTAAGTAGTTGGAGTGTTGTAAACACTTGCGCTCGCTCCCTCGCCATAGTAAGCTACAGCCACAAAGTGCATATGAGATAAATGACGTCAGTACATAATAACTGGTTCTGATTATTACTTAACCGAAACCGAATTGTTCGCGTCTGCACGGTGCACCGAAGAAACAATTCATTTTGACACAGCTAATTTCAGCCTCACTACTCAACCTCCCGGGCGATTGGCCCGGCCCAGCCTGATAAAAGCCCTGGCTCGCACTAGCCCGACAGTGGAAATGTGGCTAATATCCAAGCAGAACTATTCTCAGCATCAAAACTGCAGTTTCATTCATTCATCAATACTATTTATGCATCAGTTGACACAATATTTCTCCCTTATCAACAAACAAAGGTTTTTCATAATGCTTTTATAATGACTTGAACTAAATCCCCAATGGAAACTCCATTATGATGTTCATTTGCTGTTGCCATGGACACTGAGATGGAAGAATGTAATGTAAAACTGACCTGAAACTGACATAAAAGCTTGAACCTCTTGACTCCAGTTGTACGTTTGTTTCTCTCAGAGCCAGATTTCTCCTATCTGGACGCTCTGGCTCCATACCAGCCGCTGGCCATGAAGTGTGTTTACTGTCCTATAGACACACGGCTCAACTTCCACCAGGTGTCCAAACTCCTGAAGGACATCCAGGTAAGTCTCAGTCCATTACTGGTACACTAAGCAAATTCAGGCACTTGAATTCAGCCAATCACACACATTTTTGCTGTGTGATTGGCTCTTAAATCAATATAGAATAAAAAAGTCCAGAGCTTATCATTGTTATTGGCATTAATTTTATCATGATTCGATATGATATCGTTTATTGGTCCAGCCCTTATTGAAACCACTAGAATAAATCTATATACATCGCTGTCCACCCCTTTTGTCGAGTAGAATTAGCTAAATAGAAAAGATAGCTCGCTTACTCCTTCTAGCTAAAATAAACGTCTCTACCATTTCAGTTAAAATGATTGTCATTTAACAAAGAAGCTTCTCAAATTGTTAAAATATTTGTTGACAACTGAAGTATGATCTTATTTGCAGTTGTGTATTTCAGGGAACATCATTCTTTGTGTGTGTGTGTGCTGGATTTAAAGGTTAACAAAGCCATTTTTACTTGCTAGTTCAAACTGATTAATGTAAACCTGATGATAAGCTACTTAAAAAGTGCTGAATCAACAGTTTTTTTAGGGGACAACTTAATTGTTTTATGTTCAATCCACTTAAATTTGTAAAAACAATTGAGTTAGCTTGTGTTGGGACTACATGTAGGGATTGTGTGGAACCCAGCATTTATTACAGCATAATTTGTATAATGACATGGTTATGACCTAGGAATTACATTGCTAAGGTGGTTTATGAGGACATGTCTTGTGTCCTTGTAATCCAAAATGCTTAAAAAGCATACTTAAAGGGATAGTTCACCCAAAACTGGTGGTTTTAAACCTTTAGAAGTCTCTTTTTCTTCTGTTGAACACAAAATAAGTCATTTTGAAAGAATGTTAGAAATCTGTAACCATTGACTTCCATAGTGTTTGTTTTCCTACTATGGAAATCAGTGGTTACAAGTTTCTAACATTTTTCAAAATGACTTCTTTTGTGTTCAACAAGAAGGAATCTCAAGCAGGTTTGAGACCTGTAAAGGTTGAGCAATTGATAATAGAATTTTCATTTTTGGGTGAATTATCCCTTTAACAGTTTCCTGTGAGGTTTAGGTTAGGGCTAGTGTGAGGCCATATTATAAGCATTAAGTATAAAATACAGTAGTCAACATTTGAAGTGGATCATCATCACCTTTGATCAATTTTGTTCTGAAACTATTCAACACCTATTCTTGTTTTAGGACAATTTTGATCCATGCAAATGTTGACTACTGTATATTACGCCTACAGAGAGTCCTCACAAACCACAAAAAAACCAACCAGCTGTTCTCCTGTGTTTGTCCATCAGCCTCTTCATGTGGTGTGTCCAGAGCCGTACACACAGCCTCCTCCATCTCAGCCTCACCGCTCCGACCTGATGCTGGAGCTGCAGCCTCCACCCATGGCCTACCGACGCTGCTCCGTCCTCAGGCTGCCCTTCAGACGGCGATACGAGCGCATTCACCTGCTGCCGGAGGTCAGACACACACAACTCAATCACTTGAGTTCATTTATAATCACAAAAATTCATTTATTCGACTCTGAGTCGACTATTTTGTTAAAGAATCAATAGTTTTAAACATGTGCACTTTCAGATTTAAACCTCAGCTGGATGTTTTCATTCGATTAGTGCTGTGTTACACACTTTCAAAAACCCATAATAGGGGCTCTTTAAAGAGATGTCAAGACAACATGTTTTTCACCTAATATTTACATTATAGGTTATTTCTGCTTTATTTCCATTTGTATATTTTACTAGTTTTGGTTAACTATAACAGTAGGCAAAAAAACAGAAATGTAGGAATCAGTTCAGTATCCTGATCATTGATATATTAAAAATAGTAATAAAGCCCCCTCACCAGTCAGTATCAGTGATGTTTTCAGCTGAACGTGTTGAGGATCTCAGTGTGTGTTTTCCCTCCAGTTGGCCAAATCTCTAGTTCCCTCAGAGGTGAAGGCCGGAGTGTCTGTGGCCACAGTGTCTGCGGTTCTGCAGTCCAAGGACAACAAACACGTCCTGCAGGTCAGTGTGTGCGTGTGTGTGTGCGTGCGTGTGTGTGACATCAGGACACAAATGTGTATAATGACACCGGTATTACAAGGACATGTTGAATTATGAGGACATTGCTGATGTTTCATTTCGTTTAAAGGGCTGTAAATCATACAGAATTAGTTTTTTGTTTAGTTTTTTCCTCAGACAGATTCATGTAAGGGGTATGTGTTAGGTAGAAACTACAGCTTAAACAGTATAAAAATAATGGAAACCTTTGGAATGTCCCCACAATTCACAAAGCAAACATGTATGTGTGTGAGAGTTTGTGTGAAAGAGATCGAGAGAGTACTTGTTTTTATATCCCAGTGGGTAGTTAAACCTGACTGCACACACGGACTTGTCACTGTGGGGACCAAAATTGAGATCTCCATGGGTAAGCACGCTTATAAATGCAGATTGTTTCCTGTGAGGGTTGGGTTTAGAGGTAGGGAGAGAGAATGTACAGTTTGTTTATTACGTCTTTGAGAGTCCCCTCCTGGTTATAGGAACAAGTCAGTTTGTTTGTGTTTTAGTACAGTCTAAAAACAATGGAAACCTGTGGAACATCTACACAGTTAATGAAAACAAACATATTGTGTGTGTTTTGCAGCCGGTGCCCAAAGTGGCTCCAGTGGCTCCCAGTAAGAAGAGGAAACGTGTTCTAGAGGAGCCGCCAGAGCAGATGAAGCCCAAAACACTGCTGAGCGGAGCCGTTCCTCTGGAGCCCTTCCTGGCCACATTACACAAGGTACAGTATAGAGACAAGTGTGTGTGTGTGTGTAGCTTCACTCACGCCTGTAGCTTTAAGTCAAGCCAGGACACGAATGTAATCAATGCAACACACACTTATCCTTTCAGCTGTGAATACAGTCTGTGTTTAGTCCCGGGGCGTTATATAGAGAAGCACACACCTGATTAATGGTAACTCAACTTATTTAAGATATTTCATTTACAAGTTGTTTGAACTGAAACTACTCTATCATGATCATAATCTACCAAGTGCTTTATAATTCCTACAAATCAAAAGCACTTTCTGAGATCAAGCTGTTTCTAGATTCTTGGGAAAGTGATGTCACACATGGCAAGGCCCCGCCCACATCTTTTGAATTGACCACTAGTGCTATTCACCTACTTATATCTTAAAGGTGCCCTGTCTCTGCCTCGGCTGCGTCAGATAAACAACACAGTGACATACATGAAGTAAGCAGATCTCTTGTAATGTGAACGTATCTTCCCTAATGTTTATTTGATGTATTTGACGTATTTGTTGTGGAGTTAATTCAGTTTTTTAAGTACTTTACCTGACAAAAGTCTTGTCACATATCCAAGTTTTAGGAACAACAAATAATAACTTGACTTCTAGTTGATCATTTGGTATCAGAAGTGGCTTATATTATAGGCAAAGGCCTCTAGATTAAGCTTATTTTACCAAAATAAAATATGATCATGTCTTTATTTTTATTGATTTAATTAGGACAGTAAGGTCTGACTTTGCTTAGACAAACGACTTGTTAGTGAACAGTAATAATGTCCAGTATAGAATAAAAAGTCATGCTGCAGTGGAAACAGAATGAATATTGTGTATGACTCCATCATGAGCTTGGAGGACTGCATCCATACATCTCTGCAATGACTCAAATTACTTATTAATAAAGTCATCTGGAATGGCGAAGAAAGCGTTCTTGCAGGACTCCCAGAGTTCATCAAGATTCTTTGGATTCATCTTCAATGCCTCCTCCATCTTACCCCAGACATGCTCAATAATGTTCATGTCTGGTGACTGGGCTGGCCAATCCTGGAGCACCTTGACCTTGTTTGCTTTCTTTGATGTGGAGGCTGAAGTATGAGAAGGAGGAGAATTTGCCCTCTCCTGTGGTTTGTAATGTAATGGGCAGCACAAATGTCTTTATACCTCGGGCTGTTGATGTTGCCATCCACTCTGCAGATCTCTCACATGCCCTCATACTGAATGTAACCCCAAAATCACGATTTATCCTTAACCAAACTTGACTGATTTCTGTGAGAATCTTGGGCCCATGTGGGTTCCAGTAGGTCTTCAGCAGTATTTGTGATGATTGGGATGCAGTTCAACAGATGATTCATAGGAAAAATCTATCGTCTGTCACTTTTCTAAATGATCAACTAGAAGTCAAGTTATTATTTGTTGCTCTTACAACTGGGATCAGTAGTGCAGTAAAAAGCACTTTTTTATATTGATAATTATTTAACCCGAGTATACCAAAGTAGACTTTTCATGTAGATCCTAAAGAATCATAGCGACTAACAGAAAATGGGTATTCGATGGCCCTTCTGAAAATATGATCTCTATGTCTAGAATCTACCGAACACACATTGATCGTGATGAACAATAGAAATAATCAAAGAAACAAAAGAACTAAATTATGTAAAGGTGTATAATTACCTAGTCAGTGTGACATTGATACAGACTGACTAAATATGACTAAAGACTGAAATCTCAGACAATAGCAGCAATCAAATTCAACAAGAGATTAATAATATGTACTTTAAGCGCTATGATTGGTCTCAGTTGGTCAAACGCTTTACACAGAACAAAGGTTTTGCAGAATAGAATATAAGAATAGTTATATGTAATTATTTAAATGTTAGATGATTAAGTGTTGACGAGAAATTGGGTGTCTTAAACCGTTTCTAAGTCTGAAGTCAAGTGGAGGCAGGGTAAAAATGAGCAGACGAAAAGTTCAAAAGCAGATTAAGTTGGAGAAATCCAGCATCATTAACATGCAGGGAAACGTCACGCTCCTCATTTGCTTGGATCCCAAACGGCAGATTCTGGCAGTGGTTCTGCAGGCGTCCTGAACATCGATTAGACGCTAATTAATCTGGAAACGAAATGAATTTCTCTAATGATTGTGAGGGAAGGTGATCCCGCTCAAGGTGACTTTGTGAGTTTCCCTGAGAAGTGCTGTAGTGCTGAATGTTTTATAGGAATCATAGTAATCTTGGTCTACAGTGGATATGAGATATCATATAGTACTTAGTAAAGTCAACAGGTTTAAATGCATCTAAGGTCAAGAAACTCAGAATATATCAGAATTATTATTAAAGATATTCTGGAATCATTTTGATACGGTGTATTTGAATCAATTACGGCTTTAAGAGCCCCCTATTATTATTTATAAAAGGTCATGTTTTGGTTTTGGGGGTCTCCAACAGCAGGATGATATACATGCAAGGTCAAAAAACACTTTCATTGTCTTAGAATATGCATTCATTTCATTCAATGTAGTCATTCATTCCTTCATTTTCACCTGCTTTTCCGGGGCCGGGTCGCGGGGGCAGCAGTCTCAGGAGAGAACCCCAGACTTCCCTCTCCCTAAACACTTCCTCCAGCTCCTCTGGGGGGATCTCGAGGTGTTCTCAGGTCAGCCGAGAGACATCCCTCCAGCATGTCCTGGGTTTCCCCGAGGCCTCTTTACGGTGGGACATACCTGGAACACCTCCCTAGGTAGGCGTCCAGGAGGCATCCGAGACAGACGCCCGAGCCACCTCAGCTGACTTCTCTCAATGTGGAGAAGCAGTAGCTCTATTTCGAGCTCCTCCCAGGTGACAGAGCTCCTCGCCCTATCTTTAAGGGTGGGCCCTGCCAGCCTGCGAAGCAATCTCATTTCAGCCGCTTGTATCTGATATCTTGTCCTTTCAGTCATGAACCAAAGCTAATGACCATAGGTGAGAGTAGGAAAGTCAATTGACTGGTAAATCGAGAGTTTTGCCTTTCGGCTCAACTCCTTCACCACAACGGAGCAGTACATTGACTGCATTACTGCTGCCGCTGCACCAATTCACCTGGCAATCTCACATTTCCATCCTTCACTCGTGAACGAAACCCCAAGATACTTGAACTTCACCTGGGGTAAGGACTCTCCTCCAACCTGGAGATGGCAAACCACCTTTTTCCAGTGGAGCACCATGGCCTTATTCTCATCCCAGCTGCATCACACTTTGCAGAAAACCACCCTAGTGCATGCTGAGCGTCTAGGTTCAATGAAGCCAACAGAACAACATCGTCTTCGAATAACAGAGATGAAATCCTGTGGTCCACAAACCAAACTCCCTCCAGCCCAAGGCTGCACATAGGAATTCTGTGCATAATAATTATCAACAGAATTGGTGACAAAGGGCAGCCCTGCCAGAGTCCAACATGCACTGGAAACAAGTCTGACTTATTGCCGGCAATGCAAACCAAACTCCTGACAAAATTAAGTAGTGATTTACAAATTTACTTTGACTTGTATTTCATTGCAGACAATACAACAAACATTAATTCTGCACCACACATTATCTATTGGAGACAGGTCGGGACTGCAGACAGGCCAGTCAAGTAACTGTATCCTCTTCTTCTGCAGCCAGGACTTTGCAACGTGTGCAGAATGTGGTTTTGCATTGTCTTGCATGAACATCCCTGGAAACAATGTCTTCTTGAAGACAGCAGATTGTGGACTATCTCTCATGGAGACCACTGTATGTCAGATGCTTGTGATATAAACTGTTCTTCTCTCTCAGCGGGCATCATCGTGTTTAGGGGTAGACAAGCAGCGCGACTTATTTTGAACTTCTTTTTGCCCTCAAACAAAAAACGGGCAAAAATAAACTGTTTGAAGTATACCAGAGCCTTTAGTCTGAACATTTAGCTCTAGAAACCACCTAGCAAAAGGTTGAATGGCATAGAAATGCCCAAACAACAGCGTAAGCAACCTGAGAGCAATATTTCAACCACATGCCAACAATTGGTCACAATTCACAACATAACATGCTAGCAGCCTTGAAAACAACTGTAAAATCACATTTCAACTATTCCGAAAATCCCTAGACGATCAGATTTTAGCAAACTGCAAAAAAAAGCTGAGAGTAATGGAGATGTGGTTGTGTTTGCAGCTCATGTGGATTTGACCGCTGCTGTTATCAAGCGTAACACGTCCCACATCTCCACCATTAACCGATAACCCCAGACCTGATGCTGAGACGGGGGGCCGACGGCGCTCTCTCAGCCTCAAGTATCAAATAAAGCTCTCGAATAAATGTGAACGAGCCAATTAAAACTAGTCAATCCACTGATGAACCTGCAGACTGGTATTGAGTGTTGTGCTGGAGTAATTAACATCGCTTAGAGGCCTCTGTAGAAATCAAACCAGCCAAGACCAAGTAGAGTCATAAAAATATATGCAATATTGAGAGCGTTCAATGGTACCTGAGTTGCCAGATTCAAAACTGTGATATAAACTTGTTCAAACTGTATGTGTGGGTATAAAGAAATATGCATGTGTATATATATATATATATATAATGTATATGTATATCCTCTGCTCACCAAGCCTGCCTTTTTTATCCAATGTAAAGTTCGAAATATTTCATTATTTTAAATAACTTATTTATTTATTTCTGTGATTTTAGCATTATTTCTTTAGTCACATGATCCTTTAATACTCTGCTCAAAATGAAAGAAAATTATTGTTGAAAATAGCCGAGTAGAATTATTATTTTAGCTAGGAAGGTCAAAAAGGGGCAGCACAGTGGCGCAGTGGGTAGCACAATCGCCTCACAGCAAGAAGGTCACTGGTTCATGCCCCGGCTGGGTCAGTTTTTGTTAGTTTAACATGTATATTGTGAACTTTTCCACATATTTCATTTGTAATGAGGCAACAAACACATGTAAACTGCTCAATATACAGAAAGTGTTTAATGCACATTTATGCATTGTGTCATATCTCTCGAATCCTGCTGTCATTTTTTAAGGACATCGATAAACTTTAAAAACACAACTGTTTATTCATTTCTGCCTGTTTTTAGATGCATTGAAACTAGGGCTGGGTGATATGGCAAAAATGCGATCTCGATAATTATATTCCATATTGAACGATAACCATATTTCTGTATAAGGGCAGCACAGTGGGTAGCACAATCGCCTCACAGCAAGAAGGTCGCTAGTTCGAGCTCCGGCTGGGTCAGTTGGCATTTCTGTATGGAGTTTGCATGTTCTCCCCGTGTTCGTGCGTTTCCGGGTGCTCCTGTTTCCCCCCAAGACATGCGTTACAGGTGAATTGAGTAAGCTAAATTGGCCGTAGTGTATGTGTGTGAATGAGTGTGTATGGCTGTTTCCCAGGGATGGGTTGCAGCTGGAAGTGCATCTGCTGCGTAAAACGCTGTGGCGACCCCAGATTAATAAAAGGACTAAGCGGAAAATAAAATAAAATGAATTAATGAAGTTCAAAAGGACAGCTTTTATCTGAGATGTAAATCTTTTGTGATATTACAAATGTCTTTATCATCACTATCAATTTAAAGCATTCTTGCTAAATAAAAGAAATCATTTTGATAATTGATAAAAAAAAAGCGGATAGTGACTATTTTGAATGGTATAGAGCAGTGTTTCTTAACCACGTTCCTGGAGGACCACCAGCACTGCATGTTTTGGATGTCTCCTTTGTCTGCCCATTACAGGTCTTTTAGGCTCTGCTAATGAGCTGATGATCTGAATCAGGTGTATTTGGTTAAGGAGACATAGAAAATGTGCATAGCTGGTGGTCCTCCAGGAATGTGGTTGAGAAACACTGTTATAGTGTATGTTGTTACAAAAGCTTTTAATTCAGATCAATTCTGATTGTTTGATTTTTCTATTCATCAAAGAATCCTAAAAAAAAAAAAATACTAAACTTTTAATGAATATTGTTAATATTAATAAGTATTATTCCTTAACCAGGAAATCAGAATGATTTCCAAAGGATCATGTGACTGGAATAATAACCTTAAATTTAATTTCTACTTCATTTCATGCAAGTCAATTTATTTATTTATTTTTTTGTCTCTGAATTTTTTTTAGAATCCTGGCAATATTTTAGTTTCCTGTAGAAATTGAACAGTCATTTACAGTCGTTTAACTTTCAGTATATGTAAAATAATTGTGTGTATATAAATGTAAAAAAGTAATCCAAAAGAAACTTAACGCATTATATACCATAAAAAGTACCAAAGTAACACAACTAGGTACTTTTTTAGGGAGTAGCTCAATGTTGTAATGCATTACTTTCAAAAGTAACTTTCCCCAACACTGGGTATTACAAGGTGTGGAATTATGAGGACATAGCTGATGACCTCATTTCTCAAAAAGCAATGAGAACCTATGTAATGTCCCCAAAACGAACAAATGAAAGGATGGAACAATGGCTGTATCGAAAGATCTATGGATGGATGGATGTATGTATGGAAAGAATGATCTTGGATGGATGGATGGATGGATGGAACAATGCATGGATGGATGGATGGAAAGAATGATGGATGTATGGATGGAATAGTGGATGTATGAATGGATGGATGTTTGGAAAGAATGGTGGATGGATGGATGGAAGGACGATAGATGAATGGATGGATGTGACGATGGATGGATGGAAAAATCAATGAATGGATGGATGGATGGAACGATTGATGTATGGAAAGAAGAATAATGATGGATGGATGAATGAATAGATGGAATGGATGTATGGATGGATGTATGAAAAGAACGATGGATGAATGGAAAGAACAACGAGTAGATGGAATGGATATATAGAATGTATGTATGTATGGATGGAACAATGGATGGATGGATGGATATATGGATGTATGAAAAGAAGGATGGATGAATGGAATGATAGATGGATGGATAAATGAATAACTGAAATGGATGTACGATGGATGTATAGAAAGAACAATGAATGAATAAACGTGACGATGGATTGATGGAAAGGACGATGGATGGATGGATGGATAGAACAATGGATGTATAGATGGAACGATGGATGGATGGATGAGTTTATTGAATGATGGATGGATGGAACGATGTATGTATAAAAAAAACGATGTATAGATGGAACGCTGGATGTATGGAAAGAACAATGAATAGATGAATGTGACGATGGATGGCTGGAAAGAACGATGGATAGATGAATGGATAGATGGATAGAACAATGGATGTATGGATGGATGAATGAATAAATAATTGGAATGGATGTATGGATGGAT
>CAIGQZ010034990.1:5359046-5375571 GCA_903798205.1 Danio tinwini | reverse complement strand
GATGGATGGATAGATCAAAAGAATGATGGATCAAAAGAATAATGGATGGATGGATGGATGGATCAAAATAACAATGGATGGATGGATAGATCAAAAGAATGATGGATCAAAAGAATGATTGATGGATCAAATAAACAATGGATGGATGGATCAAAATAATGATGGATGTATCAAAAGAATGATGGATCAAAAGAAAAATGGATGGATCAAAACAATGGATGACGGATGGATCAAAAGAATGATGGATCAAAAGAACGATGAATGGATGGATGGATGGATGGAAAATAAATACATAGATACACAGTACAACCATATGACAGAACAAAATATATAAATACATAGACAAAAATATATAGATGCAACAAATATTGGGTCTATATAAAGAACAAAAACATTACATAAAATGAAAAAAATGTATAGAACAAAAAACAAAAGAAGATGACATAGAGACATGATATACATATATATTTATATATACAGTTGAAGTCAGAATTATTAGCCCCCCCTGTTTATTTTTTCCCCCAATTTCTGTTTAACGGAGAGAAATCCTTTTTTTTATACATTTCTAATCATAATAGTTTTAATAACTCATCTCTAATAACTGATTTATTTTATCTTCGTCATGATGACAGTAAATAATATTTGTGACAGTATGTGAAACAAACAAATAAAATAATGACAACATAACACATGATATGCATTCATTCGTTTTCCTTTGGCTTAGTCCCTTTATTCATCAAAGGTTGCCACAGCGGAATGAACCACCAACCTATCCAGCATATGTTTTGCTTATCCATCAATTCACCTATAGCACATGTGCTATTTCTGTCTCTGCATGTTCTCACCATGTTCGCATGGGTTTCCCCCACAGTCCAAATACCAAAGATAAGTGAATTGGATGAACTAAATTGGCCGTAGTGAATGATTGTATGTGTGAATAAGAGAGTGTATGGGTGTTTCCCAGTACTGGGTTGTGGCTGAAAGAGCATTCGCCACAATAAACACATGCTAGAGTAATTGGAGGTTCATTCCGCTGTGGTGACCCCTGATAAATCAAGCACTAAGCTTTCTGAGGTTTTTGAGTTTTCAGCCTAAACCGTTTCTCCATCAGGGGGGTCTAATTTGACGTGGCTCTGTTTTCAGCCTCTCATCATGTGCTTGCGAGATGTTGAGCTGATGTCACAGATGTGTGTGTGGGGTTTGATTACAGACTGCAATGTTTCCGGATGTCCTGAACTACAGCCCCAGGCCCATCACAACAGCTGTGCTCACCAACCCCAACAAAACACCTCAAATTTGCCATTTTCCAACACTTTACTTGAAGGGGTGTTCATATGACCGTCATGAAACCTTTATAATTTGAAGGAATATGAAGGAGATTTTATGCATGCTTATACTTGTAATTCACTCAGTTCTGTCATTTTAAATGCAAACATGACATTTGCTTGAGATGTCTTTGTTATGACAACTTGACATTATCCACTACGCTCAAATAATTCTGGACAATTGATTATTCCTAAAATATCAAAATCTAGGAGGTAGATCTTTCTCATATCTGGCACCTAAACTCCAGAACAGCCTTCCTAGCATAGTTCTTTTTCTTCGGAGTTTTTTTCTTCACTTTCGTCAATTGGTGAAGTTTGTTCCTCCACTGTCGCCACTGGCTTGCATGGTTGGAAACTTGTGGAGCTGCACATCGATGGATTTGCTCTTCTGTGTTTGGACTTTCAGCAGTGAAAATTAAACCACACTGAACTGGACTAAACTAAAAACTCTGAAAACTGGACTGACACTGTTCCAGTCTACTAGAACTTCTATGTTAAGCTGCTTTGACTCAATCTACATTGTAAATTGAATTGAATTAAATGGATGTAAATACTCAGCCATCCTTTAACACACTGATGTTTGACACAGAGATCTTGAGCAAAATGTAAGAGATGAGGACACTGGCTGGTTTATTAGTGTGGTTTGAAGAAGTTTGTCAGTTATAATGTTTGCTGGCATTCGACTCTTTACTACCAATAGCATCATATTTTCAGTTACAGTCCAAACCCAAATGCCGTACAGTCTTCATAATGACTTAAAAAAAACCAAATACATTAAAGCCTGCGCAATAGATTTACACACAATACAAAACATGACCAAGTAGCAAAAGAAACTATATCTGACAAGTCCTCCTCCAAGAGAAACAGAGCCACATTTATGTGTGTTTTATAAAAAATAAAACTCATTAAATTACAATAGCGCAGACATTTTCCTAAATTTACCTGTCAGTGATGTCAGGAGAGCCATCATGAGTTAACCAGAAAACAGAAAGTGTGGAGCTCAATGCTGAAATTAGGAAAAATCCCAACACTAAAAAGAAACACGTACCGTTTATAGAGAAAAAAGGGCCAAAACGCACGTCCTGTTAACATCATCACTCCTCCACCTCAAAGTCACACTCATTTGTTTGTATTTGTGCACATTTCACACCTGATTTCATCTTGTGTGAAATCTCCAGGTCACATTTCATCACTGAATCAAATGGAAATTTGAAATAAATAATATTGTGCATTAAGATTTGAACTTGTGACATTATTTTCGTGACATCGAAGCACTTTTAAGGCTGCAAAAAGTAAAAAGAAACATATTTAAAATGTAAATATTCATATATGTGACCAATATCTGTTGTACTAAATTAATAATATGCTATAAAAAGAAAAAATAATGAGCCTTACAATTAAATTTGGGAATTTTAGTAAATGATAAAAGGCAGAAATGTGTATAATGGTCACCAAAATTATAACAATGGACATATTTATTTTGCATTATGTACTATCATGCATTAAATATATTTGTATTATTATGAGAATTTGGGTTTTTAAATGAGCTAGAATTTATGAAATAAACACTGAAAAAAAACATATTTTTTTTTACCAAATTATGTGAGAATTTAACTGTTATTTATGCTAAAACTTATGAAAATATTGTCACAAATAACACATCTTACATTATATCATTGAAAATGACCTGGACACTTCTTACGAAATCATTTGACCTTATTAAAACGACACACAACACACGTGATTTACCCAGCAAAAGGCATTGCGATGAATCTGTTATCCCACAAATGTACTAAATAGCTTACAGACATTTTGAGAACATGTAACAGTTGGATTTTGGTGCTATTCCTATGCTGTTATGTTTGATAATTGTGCTATTCATACTGATGATTAACAAACATGTGACGGTTAGCGACATCAAGTCTCCATCAACCTACAGAACAACACACACAATGGTTTTGGTGGTTTACGAGAACTTTTCATGGGTATTATGTATTTTAAACAGTAAAAAGCCTGCTTATTATATGGCCTTACTCTAGCCGTAGCCTAAACCCAACCCTCACAGGAAACTTGTGGCAAATTTTTATCCAAAAATACCTGCTAAATATGACTTTTAACAATTTTGAATTACAAGAACACAAGGCATGTCCTTATAAACCACCTCAACATTTTAATTCCTAGGTCACTGTAAAATAAATAAATAAAACACTTATTATAAGGCCTTACCCTAGCGTAAACCCAACTTTCACAGAAAACCTGTGGCCATTTTTAAATCCACAATACCAGTTAATTATGACTTTTAACTATTTTGAATTACACGGACAAGGTATGTCCTTATAAACCACCTCAACATTTTAATTTCTAGGTCACTGTAAAAGAAAACACTTATTCTATGGCCTTACCTTAGCCCTAACCTAAACCCAACACTCACAGGAAACATGTGGCCAAATTTAAATCTAAAAATACCTGTTACTATGACTTTAAACAATTTTAAATCACAAGGTCACAAGGCATGTCCTTATAAACCACCTTAACATTTTAATTCCTAGGTCACTGTTAAAAAAAAAAACAACACTTATTATATGGCCTTACCCTAGCCCTAACCTAAACCCAAACCTCACAGAAACCTGTGGCCAAATTTGAATCCAAAATACCCTTAAAATATGACTTTTAATGATTTTGAATTACAAGGACACAAAGCATGTCCCTAAAAATCACCTCAACATTTTAATTCCTAGGTCATTATAAAATCAATGTCCTCATAAACCACCAAAACCAGTACACACACCCACACATACACACAAGTAAAAAAACATTATCATCAGTGCGTTTCAAACCAGAGAATATATGCACAGAAAGTAAAAAATAAAAGCATTTAGAGCGATGACACTACATTTTCTCCATTATTCTCAGATACGCCATTTAAAAACAGCCTTCGTTAGTTCATAAATTTGCACGTTCTGTCAGTATAACATCGGTCGGATGTCCATTAAAGCGTCCCTGTCTCAGGCGGCCCATGAAAATGGGTGTAAATCAAGCTCGTAGTGGTTGATGATGAATAACGCATGTTCAAAAACGCCTGACGGTAATCGTTCGTTTCATAATAGTTCTCCTTTTGCTTCAAGGAAGATGAGTTCAAAGTAAAATTCTCCACTATTTACAAGCTTTAAATCCCTTTGCGCTCCCAGAGAGAGAGATCGTCCCACGTTCTGCCAGATTTCTGTGCTTGTCCCCATGCTCCCGCTAAATGAATTTAAAACATTTGGTCTTGTCATGGGGCAGCCGAGTCTTGAAGAGTACAGAGTCCACTCTGAACTGAGTATATAACAGCGGCATGTATCCGTAGACTTTTACAAAGAAGTTGATGCACTTGTGACGCTCGTGGAAGTGAGAATCGTCGTGCGACAGAGCCTGCGGGCAGCCGGGACATCGGAAGGTCCAACGGGACGTCACCTGAGAGGGGATACGCCAGGAAAAAGGACACTTTATGAAGGAAATTCAGCCAGTTTCTCACACAATACGTCATGCACATTCAAAAGACTTGGAAACTAGCGCATAAGCTTGATGCAATTGTCTTTTAAAACCAATTATAAGATGAGACAACTATGATTTTAAAGGAACACTCCTCTTTTTTTGGAAATAGGCTCATTTTTTAAGTCCACTAGGGTTAAACAGTTGAGGTTTACCACTTTTAAATTTATTCAGCCAATCTCTGGGTCTGGCAGAAACACTTTTAGCTTTTAAACATTGTGTCCTGACAATACGGGATTCCTGCAACAGGCAATTTGTCTGTCTGCACCAAAAGCAATACAACATGACAGAAACATTTTAATACCAGCCACTGCACTCTAAACAAAATGGTAAAGGCTTGTAATACATATTAAACCTTCTTAACATTATTAATGGGCTACTGAGTGACTGATGCTGTTGGTTTTGCACTGAGGTCACAGTGAGTTTCATTTTCAAACAGTTTGCTAGTTATTTTCAAGATCTGAAGTGAATCTGCTTTTGCTTTCAGTAGTAGGGAAATTAATGTCACATAAAATGGTATTTAAACTTACATTAGGAGCATTTAACACCAAATAAAACACATAATCTGCACCTGAGGTGATCTTTGTCATAGTAATATATGCCGTTGTTCAGCCGTGACGTTGCAGAAATAGAAAGCTTTTCTAAAATAAAAATTTTGTGCATTTTAATTCTTTTGTCACGGTGCTGTGTCTCATGTTCTTAAGAGATGGTGTTAGCTTAGCATAGATCATTGAATCGAATTAGACCATTAGCATGATGCTCAAAAATGACCCAAGATTTTTGAAAATTTTTCTATTTAAAGCTTGACGCTTCTGTACATACATTTTGTACCGAGGGAAACTTGAAAAGTTGCTATTTTTTAGGCCAATAGGGAAGGACTATACTCTTACTGGAGCAAAGACATTACACAGCACCTGAAAATAATCCCTAGATGGTTAACGTCCACTGTGACCATCTGCTTGCACAGGGAGAGTGCTCTGGTGGTGCTATGGAACATGGTACAGCAACAAACAAATATATGTATATATATGTATATGTATATGTGTATATGTGCGTGCGTGTGTGGGGAGTTTGCTCTGGTTTCCCTCACTAGTCAAAAGACATGCGCTATAGGTGAATTGGGTAAGCTAAATTGTCTGTAGTGTATGTCCTGGTTCTCTAGGTTGGGGGTTAAGCGTTGGGCTAATGACCCACCTTGTAAAATTAGATGTTACAAAACACCAACAAGGCTAAATATCAACTTTGATATAAACGGCCCTGGGAGTGACTAAGTAAGTATATATATATATATATATATATATATATATATATATATATATACCTAGCCATATCAGCTGTAAAAATAGCAACTTATTTCTGTTGGTCTTAGTACATAATATAACTACAAAAGAGTTAAATAGGAGACTTTAAATAGGAAAATTGTCTTTTTGGTCATATTTGAGCGAGATGCTAATGGTCTAATCCGATTCAATGATTTATGCTAAGCTAAGATAAAAGTGCTCCCACCAGACCCGGAGTCTAAATAGATTCAAAAAGGTTAAAACTCGACTATTTAACTCTAGGGGGAGTTGTAAAATTGTTTTCTCCCAAAAGATGGAGTGTTCCTTTAAATACAGGCCTCAATTACCTCTAACTGCATAACCCAGTATGTTCTTGTAATAAAGAAGACTTGGAATATGAATTATATTCCAAAAAATACATTGAATTTTAAGTGAATTCTTCTCCCACTGTAAATAAATATCTCTAAAGGTAAACTAATTCACCTGATAACCCAAAATCAACTTGAAACACTTGGGATATAGAACATAATTTGTATTACTTTGTCCCGTTTCATGCTTTGTTTGAAAGCAACGGGCAGATTGTAGAAAAGTACAGTTTAAAGGAACAGAAGGACAAGTAAATTCCTCTAAACGTTTGGGTCAATTACTCATTTACAGAAACACAAGAACGATTGATAGACTAAGTTTTGAGTGAATTATTTCTTTAAATCCATCGCTCCATATAAAGATGACAGACTTATTAAAAGCATAACCCAATATTAACCTTGAAGAATTCAGTTTTAGAAAAATGCAAATGCAAAAATTCAGAAAATAGTGCATAATTTGAATGTTCTGTCCCTTTTAAAGCATCATTTGTATAGCATTGAGAAGTCTGTAGACCAGTGATGGCCAAATTAGGACCCGTGGGCCAAAGTTGTCCCGTTGGTTCCTTTAATTTGGTCATTTGAGGGAAAAGGATTGAGAAGGGTTGAGGAATGCCTTTAACATAGATTCTCATTGATATTTTAATGTAATTGTTTTATTGTTGAACTACAAAAAAGCAGGCTGAAATTAAATGATTCAATTAAATGATGTAAATGAATTGGATTTTTGAAAAAATGCACATACTGTCACTTAACGAAGAGGACAAAGCAGAAGACGTCAGCGTGCAAATCAAGGCAAAGGCAGGTTCAGCATGACTAGTGTATCAGCAGTGAACTCCAGTGTTTTATAAATGGATTTTTTATGGTTTTATTGTAATAACTTTTTATTGTTAATTAAATTAACAAACATAATTTTAAACATTATGAAATACTGTAAATGAGGAAATTACCCATGGCAACTTTAATGTCATTCAGTTTGCTGTATTTACATTCGGCCCACAGCTCTCAATCAAGCTTGGATTTTGGCACATCATTAGAAAAAGTTAAGGATGAAAACAAGCTCTCACACCATTAGAATCAGTAACTTGATATACATTTTGAGTGAATTACTGCTTTAACTCAATCTCTCCGTCTAAAGGTGAGAGATTTATTAGCTTCATAACACAGTATCATCTTACGATACAGAATATAGATTTGGAATACATTATATATTCCAAAAACTTCCATTAATTCAATCCTTCCATCAAAAGATGACAGACTTATTAACTCCATAACACAATATCATCTCTTTCGTTTGTGCCGCCTGCTCGCCTATTTCAATCTAGGCGGCTCTTCTGCGACAACAAAACCAGTGTAATTGATTTGTCTAATCCACCGGGACAGCATCAGCCAGTGTGTGCATATGTGTGCGTGTACACTGGTGAAATCCTCTAACTAATAACGCCAGAGAAAATCCATCAAATTTCATTATAGCTTTAATTCACAGGCCGTCCCGATGATTCAGTCAATGGACTTCAGAACATCAAAAGCTTGTTAAAGCTTACTAAAATCCCACTGAATAATCCTACTGAAATCAGTTCTATTGTAAAACACAGAAGTGGAAGGAATCTTTTGCCAGACTCAACTCTGGACACTTTCTAAATATTGAACTGTTATTTATTATGCAGAAAACATTTCACGTCCAAATCTGCTGAATGTTTTAGGGCGTTATTAAAATGTAATCACAAATTATTATTCATTCTTTTTATCTTAATCCATTTATTAATCTGGGGTCACCACAGCTGAATGAACCGCCAACTAATCCAGCACATGTTTTACGCAGCGGATGCCCTTCATACACACTCATTCATACACACTCATTCACAAACACATTCATAGACTACAGACAATTTAGCTTACCCAATTTACCTATAGTGCATGTCTTTGAACTTGTGAGGGAAACCAGAGCACCCGGTAGTAAATTCATGCAAACACGGAGAGAACATGCAAACTCCACACAGAAATGCCAACTGACCCAGCTGAGACTCGAACCAGAGACCTTATTGCAGTGAGGCGATTGTGCTAATTACAAATTATATAAAACAAATTCAGGATGTCACTGTGGTGCAGTGGGTAGCACGATCGCCTCACAGCAAGAATGTCACCGGTTCGAGCCTCGGCTGGGTCAGTTGGCGTTTCTGTGTGGAGTTTGCATGTTCTCCCTGCATTCGCGTGGGTTTCCTCCGAGTGCTCCGGTTTCCCCCACTGTCCAAAGACGTGCACTATAGGTGAATTGAATAAGCTAAATTGGCTGTAGTGTAAGTGTGTGAATGCAAGGGTGTATGGGTGTTTCCCAGTGTTGGGTTGCGGCCAGAAGGGTATCCGCTGTGTAAAACATGTGCTGGATAAGTTGGCGGTTCATTCTGCTGTGGCGACCACTGATTAATAAAGGGACTTGCAAAAACTATGAATGCAAATTCATAGTTGACCTTTAAGACAGTAACAATTTCTTAAAATATTTTCATCTACGGGCGACGCAGTGGCGCAGTAGGTAGTGCTGTCGCCTCACAGCAAGAAGGTCACTGGGTCGCAAGTTCGGGCCTCGGCTGGGTCAATTGGCGTTTCTGTGTGGAGTTTGCATGTTCTCCCTGCATTCGTGTGGGTTTCCTCCGAGTGCTCTGGTTTCCCCCACAATCCAAAGACATGAGGTACAGGTGAATTGGGTAAGCTAAATTGTCCGTAGTGTATGAATGTGAATGTGTATGGATGTTTCCCAGAGATGGGTTGTGGCTGGAAGGGCATCCGCTGCGTAAAAATGTGCTGGATACATAAATAATTTGTTAAGAAGAAAACATTTTTTATTCATATTTTGATGACTATTAAGCACATTAAACTATTTTTATTGTAATTTCTGATTCATTCTGACTGTGTATTTAACCCTTGTGTGCTGTTGGGGATGTTTTTATACACTCTGAGGTGATTTTTGAGTTTTTATTTGGCCACAACTTTCTGTGTTTTAGCAATGGAATGATTTTTGGTGACAAATCTTATTTTGGGACACATATTTTGGGAAAATGCTTTGACATTTTTCAAAAACCTAATCATACACTCAGGGCAAATTGACTACACTTACATTATGTTGGTGGCTGTTTTTGCCCCACTGACTTCCATTATAATCACATTTTTTGAATGCAAAGCCATGACAGCATATAATCAAGCATTCTTGATTGTTGGTGGTTTTTCCTGTTGGGGAGAGGTTAACTTACAAATGTTTACTGTTGATCATCAGTTGTAGTGCAAAAAGTTAAGTCAAAAGCTTAATGTGATAAAAATGATATGGTTATATGAATTATAATGTGTGTATAAAGTGTGAGCGAGACCTTTGTGCACTTATCTTGATATGTTTGAGAAAATAAAAAATAAGCAGCTCAGCTCTCAGAACATAGTAAACATGATAAGAGTTAGGGTTGTGCCGATAGTTGATAGTATCGTGTATCGACGGTAGGCAGAGATATCACCAAAAGCTGAGACCTATGACGATTTTAAAGACGATATTTAGATTGTTTCGCATTAGGTAATGTAGATCTATTACATGTTTTAATTGCATTATTGAATAAATTGAATAGTATTATTATTTTTAATCATCATCATTAATAATAAGTGAACTACAAATAATTTGTAAGCTTCAGCTGTTCACATCAACATCACTTAATCGACACTTTTGGACAAAAATTTATTATTTAGATTGCTCACTCTCTTTCTCTCTCTCTCTCTCTCTTTATCGAACTCTCTCTCGAACTCTCTCTCGAACAAACAGACCGGTGATTTACAGTGGCGAATACTGCATGGGGCCATTGCTGTCAATGCCTTTGTTTCAGTTAATTCAAATGTTGTTGATAAATGTGTTTATTGTGGAGAAAGAGAAACTGTATTTCATTGTTTTATTGATTGTTGTAGATTAAGATCATTATTTGTTGTATTGAAAGACTTGTTTTTAAGATTTCAAGAACATTTCACTCCTAATGTGTTTATTTTAGGGATTAAATATTGTCAGAAGCAAAGAGTTAAATAGCAGCTGATTAATTTTATTGTTGGACAAGCAAAACTTGCAATTTATGTCACAAGGAAAAATAGGATGGAGGGTAAAAATAATCAAGAAGTGGTTCTTTTCAATAGGTATTTGAAGGCTAGATTCAATGTGGAATATAAGTATTACAACTTAATGAATGACGTGGAATCTTTTAAATTTAAGTGGTGTTATGATAATATTATCTGTGCTGTAATTGAAGATGAACAAATTTTTTATTTGTTATAATTATAAAAGTGTTTTGTGTATGAAACAATATTTTATTGTGACGTTAAATATTGTTGATTAAAGTCAAATAAAAAAATAAATAAATCTCTCTCTCCCTCAGCAGCAGACAAGCGTGCTGCACCGCACGTGAGGGCACAGCCATATCTCATAGCAAATTAGTTTGCAACTTTGTTGTATAAAAATAATAGGCTAAACAACAAAACTGGATTCAATTAACAAACAAGTTGAATAAAACGATTATTAAAATTGAAACAACTGAAAAAGAAAATGAAGGAACTCTGAAACCGGCTGAAATGTTCTGGAATAAAACGTGTTGCGGTAATACACAATCGTTGGTCATTTGAAACTCCTTTATAACAGCACTCCCGCAAGATTCTCTCTTGCTTTCACAAAAAAGTTATTTATCTTTTATATCTGTTATTAATAGCCTATTTAAGATTTAAGGTGGCCTATAGCCTATTTTTCAGTGCATGCGTTGCTTCTTCAAATAAACAGAATATACCTGTCTTACTTGTGTTTAATTCGATGCAATGATAAACACGGACATGCGCACTTTTCAGAAAATAGCCTATTTATTTTATTTAAAATATGTTAAGCTTATATTTATTTTTATAGGCTATTAAAATATATATTTTTATGTATTTAAACTAGCCTATATTAAATTAAATTACAACCTGTACTTTACCATTCGCTTTAACAAATTATTGAACAGATTAACTAACAAATAATTAATCAAAGAACATTTTACTGAGCTCACTGAAAAGTTTTGTAGGTCAAATAGGCTGTTTAATATTAGAGCTATTGCCGACTCGCCCTAAAATGAAACTATTTCGCTTATCAGAAAACAATAAACACATATGCCAAGCGCAACATTGTGCTAGTTCTTAGCAAATACAAATGTGACACTGTTGATGATTACTTTTGTGACGATCATTAGACCTGAAGCCGTGCTCACTGAACAAAAACATGGAAAACTTCACTGCATAGAAACAGTCATGTACAGGCGGCGAGTCCTGCATCCGCCTCCTGTCTAAAAAAGCATCCTTGTTTCTTCCGTGCGTAGTGCTACAGCCAAAACACAATTTTACATGTAGGACTTGCATATTGTGTTGTGCTCCACCCTGGCTGTTTCTCAATATGCGTTCTTCAGCAGTCTTGCGTTCTCGTGTAACGTCATCATCAGCTGCCAAAGTTCAGTTCCAATAATCAAGACCGCAAGAACAGAGGACGCGTGAAACTTCCCGGATGTGTTCCTGATATCAAGGACGCACAGAAGCAGACTTGAGCACTGATCTTGCTCTAGAAGTCCCAGAAGTCATTGCGATTGGAGGTGGGAAGCACAGCATTTTATTTAGATTTATTAGTAAAGTTCAGAGATATCACTTATGAACCTCAGGATTTTCCCTAAATGAAACGGTGAATATAAACATCACCATGGACATCCAAATAAAAGAATAAACACATTAAGGGTGTTTGTTTGCTGAAATTTATATTAAATCTGTTTTATTTATATTGTGCAGCGTATATTTATAAAGTTTTTATGCAAAGTACATATTTTGAAAAGGGGAAAAACTATAAATCGTTGTATGAATGCTGTAATGTTTAAATAATTTTCCATTAAAAACGTGTGAAGATCATGTGACCATCAGGAAGAACGCAGCATCTCATTCCTCACAGGACGTGTTCTCTGTTCTCGCAGTCTCCCGAGTTCGTTCTTCCGAGGTGATCTAGCAAGACTGGTCTCCACAAGAACGCAAGTCTGTTCTCTGTGATCTTGGAATTGAGAAACAGCCCCTGTCTCTCTCTCTCTCTCCCTGGCTCTCAGGTTAATTAGCTCCCAGCTGCTAATCATTATGAACCTGCCTGAGTCAGAGTGGTTTGGCTATAAATACTGCCTTCTGAAGCTAGTGAGCTGAGGAACACTTCTCCCCAGCTCTTAAGTGTAACAGTTGGCTTTGTGATATTGTTCACTTGTGGTTGTGATGTTCTCTAGTGTTGGTGTTGTGATGTTGTTCACAAGTCTTATAGTAGTTGAGTGAATCTTTAATGCCAAATTAACATTATTGTGCCTCCATTTCCCTTAGTATTTATTATTTTGTGTATTTGAGGTTTACTTCCAAGTGTGCCTAAAGGGTGAGTGCCTTTGTTTTATTTTGTATATCTTTTCACCTGTTTATGGTTGAGAGAGGGAGCTCAGGGAAGTTTATGTTATTGATTTTTCATCTTTGATTTTTGCATTAGGTAAGCTAGTCCTCTAAACTTTAGTTAGCTGTTATTTGTTTGTTGTTTTAGGCTATACTCACTCAGTTTTGACATGTAGTTTTTGTTAAGGTTTCTATTAAATAAATTCTTACGATTGTTTTTTTTTTTTTCTAAACCTTGTGCTGACTCTTCACTCTAGGGCTGAGGATTGAAGTGTGTTCTCCACATTTATCTTTTTTTATTAGTTCTAATTCAATATTATTTACCAACTTTTTAGTCTTTGTTACACCCTTTAAACAACAACTCCTAGACTATAAAATAAGGTCGTAACAGTAGATAAATGTCATTTCATTTGCTTTCATCCATGTATATTATATCCATTTTGCAGCAGTCACTCAGGTCGAGGATAACGGCATGAACCTGAAGTCACAATCAAATCCTGTCCCGCACTTCACTGTTGCATCGAGTCTCGCTTGAAATAATTTCGGTCTTAGCACCTATTTAGCTGTAAGAGCGCAGTGATTTGCATTGGTTGAATTATTATCCAAGATCAAACGTAATGCAGAAGCAGTAGGTTATTAAATAAGTGTTTTAAAAAATCTGCCTAAAGCTTATTAAATATGTTTTGATATGGTTAAATATAATAATAAAATATTATATATAAATAAACATAACACTTTCATAGTATTGTGTATCGGCGAACTCACAAGTTAACGATATGGCGATCAGAAAATGTCATATATCGCCCAACACTAGTAAGAGTATTGATGCACGCACTATAATGTGCTGTTTTACTATAAATGTCAGAAACCTTTTTGCACAGGACTATATAAAGGGTTAACGCTGCCAAATGATGATCAACAGTAAAAATGAAAAGTTTTTCCTCTTCCCAACAGGGAAGAACCCCAACAATCAATACATAATTATTTGGTGTCAAGGCCTTGCAATCAAAACATGTCATTATAATGGAAGTCAATGGGGCAAAAACAGCCACTAACATAACGAAAGGGTAGTCAATTTGAATAGTACACAAGGGTTAAATGTGTAGCCACAAATACTACTGATACTAATACTTTATATTTCTTTCTTTAGATTTGCATGTGAAATATGACATTATGGCTTGACATTAACTTTTTTTGATCACCAGCCAGTGTGGCTAGTAGTTTTTTTTCACTAGCCACAATTTTGTTGTTGGGAAAATATATTTTATATGCATAAATTTGACTTTGACATGCTAAAACTACTTGATTTAGATTTTGTGGAATGTCCACATGCCTCCTCATTCATGTCAATTTTTGTGTATGTTGTGTATGAGTTTGCTCTGTGAGCATGAGCACATGGGTCATGGTTTCATAATGTTGTATTACAATTAGTTTTTATTTGACATGACTTTTCAGAGCTCAAAGGATTTACCAAATTTATCTCTAACCACACTAAAAATAAATAATTAGTTCTTATCCACAAATTTATCTCTAACCACACTAAAATAAATAAAAAAATAATTATTTCTTAGCCACAAATTTTAAATAATGTGTCAAAACAAGCAAAATATAGCTGTATACTATACATTTTATAAAAAAACAAAAACTGTTAACACCAGTTAACTACACATAAATGCGATGTTAATATCCTATATCCTGTTTAAATATTGGTTAAAGCGAAAGCAACTGGTGCTGCTTACAAAAAGACCAATATGGAGCTCTTGAAAGCAGCAGGTCTGTGAGTGCATGAACATAACTTTTTGTCTAGTCTATTAGTAAGAGAACCGATCACACCAGTTGCGTTTCCAGGCACGGTTGCAAGGAAGGAAACGGGAGTGCGCACATGTTTTAAACAGTCGCGCGCATCACATCAGCTGTTGGCGCGAGTGATCATCCTCTCATTTGGTAATCAACCAGCTTTCTTTTGCCTGCACGAACACAATGATATTTGTCAGTCGTGCTGCTTCTCGATTCTAAGATCGTTTTTGCACGAATATTGGGCCGTCCTTATTGTTGAACCCTGCTTTTAAGAAAACTAGAATTTGAAAATGATTTTCAACCAGCCAAAGTGGCTAGTGGAGGTGTCTGTCTAACCCGCCACAGCTGAAATCTACCCGCGGGTTGGCAGGTGTTAATGTAAAGCCCTGGCTGTATGTATAGATGTGTTGCTGAAAAAAAAAAAAAAAAGATTTACAATGATAACATATTACAATGTAGTCAGATAATTGAACGCAATATGACGTTGTAAAATAGTTGCAACATTAACCATTTCTTTATTACAAACTGGAAGTAAATATGCTGCACAATGGCAAACATAAAAGTCAATAAGGCCATTTTAAAAGCTAAAAATTGAACTGTGGAGAAAGTATTTGGGACAACAAGACCTCTTAATGAACCAGGATTACCAGAACAGAAACCAACTGATAACAATAACTCATTATATGATTAGCATTATTGACTCAAATAGCATGACCGAGCAATAAACTGAATTCACACAAGTTTTAAATGAAGTTAAGTATCTAAATGTGCATCATGTAGCAGCCCACTTACCTTAATTGGGGGTTTGCGAGTGATATGCGACACTAGGAAGTTCATGGCGATATCCTCACAGTTGATGTACTCATCCACCATGTCTCGTATGGCTCGAGGCATGACGTAAGAATAGAGATACGCGTAGTACTGAGGAGATGAAGAAAAAATTGTGAGCTTCAATTTAAAAACTATATTAAAAAAATTAATAAATCACTTGGATGATATTGAAAAAAACTGACATTCCCATGTTTTGTCTTTCTGTTATATAAATTTTGCGATATGAATATAATTTCACAAGATAACTTAATTCATATAGTAACATAAATCGCTGAAAACCTAATAATTGCAATGTCGTTTTTTTTTTACCAATATCGTGCACCCCTAAATGAAACGTATTATGTTAGCTTATCCATCTGGACGTCTTGCTTTGGACAGCAACACAGGTTTTCAACCAACTAAACCAAGTCCTGGCCAGATTAGCTGGGGTCACTTGGGTAAAACTACAGAAGCTCAGAGTCTATTTTTGACATAATCGTGCTCTGTAAGTGTGAAAGTGGTCACAGCTTCACCTTGTGGAAGAAGGCCGCACCCGTCAGCACCATGGAGAGCTCGCAGGAGTAGTTGGAGTTGTAGAGCCAAGACTGGTGATTTAAATCCCAGGCGTGAAACCTTCCCGGGAAGCCCACGATCCGGTCTCTGGCCTCCCTCCACACCCTGAGTACAGAGAAGGATAAAGAGCAAACTGAACCATGAGTGGTTATTATAAAACTTGTTAGGGCTGCTTGATTATAGGAAAAATCTGAATCACAATTATTTTGGTCATAATTGTAATCAGGATTATTTAAAACGGTTATCAGTGGGCCAAAACGTTTATGTATAGTTATAACCATCACAGTTATTAACGTTTACACCTACTCCACACTTTAACCCAACCATCACAGTTATTAACGTCTACACCTACTCCACACTTTAACCCAACCATCACAGTTATTAACGTCTACACCTACTCTACACTTAA
>CAIGQZ010034990.1:5309193-5359036 GCA_903798205.1 Danio tinwini | reverse complement strand
TCACAGTTATTAACGTCTACACCTTCCCAACCATCACAGTTATTAACTCTCACCATCACATGACTGAATGCATAAACCCTAAAGGAACACTTGACAACTGCTCAAAAACATTTTAATTGGCATACAGATGTGCAAATAAGAAACCTGATATGCTTAATATGTACCGACTGGGGTCAAAAATACAGATCATCTGTCCAACAGAAATATTTAGCTTTTCTTGCTTCATGAATCTGAATTTATTATTTCTAAACATACTTTAGCCCAAAGCAGTGACATCATGGGAGGTGCTGTTATCATAAAAAAATGTTTCACATTCTTTTCTAATAATATAAAGGATAGAAATTAAACAGAATAACACTGCAAAAAGAGCAAAAATACTGGAGCTATAGTATCACAGGCACTGTTCTATATAAAATATGATCTTTTAAACATATGAGCAGATGGACTTAGTACAGTTTGCAATTTTAGATAATATTCAGCATGCTCTAGGGGTCAAACAACAAAAAATAAGGTCAAGAATCTTGGTGTGTTTCTGGAGTCAGATCTGAATTTCAGTAGTCATGCCAACACAGTAACTAAATCAGCATACTATCACCTCAAAAACATTGCAAGAATCAGATGCTTTGTTTTCAAGTGAGGACTTAGTTAAACTTGTTCATGCTTTTATCACCAGCAGGGTGGATTACTGTACTTCTCACTGGCCTTCCCAAAAAGACAGTTAGACAGTTGCAGCTGATCCAGAACGCTGCTGCCAGGATTCAGACCAGAGCCAGAAAATCAGAGCACATCACTCCTGTCCTCAGGTCTTTACACTGACTTCCGGTTACATTCAGAATAGATTTCAAGTATTATCACTTGTCTATAAATCACTAAATGGCCTAGGACCCCAATACATTACAGATATGCTCACTGAATACAAAGCTAACAGATCACTCCAATCAATAGGATCAAGTTAATTTAAAATTCCAAGAGTTCAGTCAAAACAGGGTGAATCGGCCTTCAGCTACTGCGCCCCCTGCTGCTGGAATCTGTTTAACTGTGCCTTTACTGAATGAGCACTGTGCTCTGTCCCCACAGATCACACTATTATGTGTTTTTCTTGTTTAAAACCCTTTAATCTGTTTTTAATTCTTTGTTGTTTTTATTTAATTTTTTATTCTTGTTTATGCAAAGCACTTTTAATTACCATTGTGTATGAAATATAATATACAAGTAAACTTGCCTTGCCAATACACTGACTCTGAAATATTTGCTTTGAGAAAAAAAAATCTAGCATTCAAATCAATGCTAAAATATTACTTCACGAAAAAAAAAAAACTTACCTGAAGCCAAACATGATTTCATCATGTCGAAGATGGGCGTCATCATCAATAGACAAAATAGCCTCAGTCTCGATTGCATCCCAGGGAAGGAAGCGATTGTTTAAGCTGTTCTTCCCTGTGCGTACCACCTGCAGAGAAAAGGCCATCTGTTGAGTCATTACGCCATATTGTGAACAACATGCCATTACAAAAAGATTTCACTGGACCTGCCAATTATATAAAAACCTTATGAATCCAAAATACACCAAATCATAACATATGAATAGCTCTGAAAACAAAAATAAAAAGTACTAACACAACTTTGCGACCCTCCATCTATAATTAAAGATACACAATTTTCAAGTTCCAGGCTACTTCTCAAAGAAAGAAGACAGTAAGAAACTTGGTGTACTTCAGCATTCTATTTGGGATTTCATTTCAAAGTATAACCTTTCTATGGGACTAATACAGCACTGTTTCCTTTAATATCACCAGAACTAATTTGGCTTGCTGCCCTAGAGACATGAAAGCTATGCTTCAAAGACAGCAGAGAGAGCAGACCAAATCTACAGCAGAATGCAATGCTTGGGAGGTTCTATCATATTTAAGCCTTTGAGAATTCCAGCTAATAACAAGCTTAACAAGAATTCTTTTTTTCCAGAAAGTGGTGCCTGGCTATGCAAAACCTGCCACTGTGATGCTAGGCTGCCATAGTTAATCCAAAAATGAAATGTCACCACTTACACAATTTTTACTTGTTCCAAACCTGTTTAAGATTTAATTTGTTTGGTTAAACACAAAATAAGCTATTTCGAAGAAAGCTGAAAACATAAGACTTTCATAGCATAAATATTTCCTACTATGGTATTTTCTATAGTGTTCAGAAGAATAAAGAAACTTACAGAGATTTGGAACCATTTGAGGATGAGTAAAACTAATTATTGGGTGAACTATCCCATTAATAGTGGTTGTTTTTTTTAGCTCAATAAAAATAAATCATAATGATAAATACAATTTAAAAAAGAATACTATAAGCTTACCACAATAGGCAGACCAATATCTGGCCAAAGGAGATCATCAGATGGTGGTTTGGGAGAGTTCCACACCACTACCACTTTGTTGAGATAAGGAAGGCCATTTAGTCTCTCCAGTGAGTTCATAAGAACCTCCTCTCGTTCATAAGTGAGCATGACCACTGTGAACTGCTCCCGTGGGACGTTACCACCAAGAGCAGCCTGGAACTCTTTACCAGATCCCCCAGATCCTCCCCCAATTGGGCGGAAACCAGTTCCTGACCCCAAAAACTTGGCCTCTGAGGGAAGTACAGGGTCCAGGGGAGTATGTGGGAATAGATGGAAAGGCCCAGGTGCACGATTCCATGTGCGGTAGACATCAGCAGCCGTGTAGGTGAAGTTACGCAAAAAACGTGGCGAAGCGTAAGGAGGCTCTACTTCAACAGGCCCAAGATCTAAATCGCCATTGTCGGCCAGGTTGGCATCGGTCCCTGCCAATTTTCCAGCTTTGTGGGGAATCTCTTGAGCTGGTTCCTCACGTATGGGTGCTGCTGGGATCTGGATGCTGGTGCGTACACTAGCCAGAATGGTATTGAAGATGCTTTCTGAGGTGGAGAAATATGTCTCCCAAAGAAACCGTCCTTGTCGTCGCATAGCAAGAAGATCATTGTCTGAGATGCTACGCAAGAGAAAGTGCAGTTCTGTAATGCGAGGTTTTGGCACCATTATGACTGCCTCACTCCAGCGTATGAGATGATGGTAGGGCAATTTTGAGTGGTCACCAAGTACCACAGGTATTGCTCCAACTTCTAAAGCCTCAAAAAGTCTCATGCTACAGCCAGCAGATGCCACCAGCTGGCCATCACCTGGAGATATTACCAAGGCAAATGTAGAGACTTTCAGTACCTCTAAACGATCCTCACGCTTGCCACACAATGCCCACTCTGTTGGTAAACTTGGCTTGGCTTGATTCTTGCAAGTAAACTCCACAAGAACCTGGTCTAGGTGACTGTCCTGTACAGCTTTAAGTGTGCCAATGATTCGATCGTCATAGTCTGCTGGTGGATCCCCTTCCATTTCCTCCTCAAAGGATTGTGGAGGGGCTTCAAGCAAACTGCTTCTCAAAGACTCAACTTTTTCTCCCTGAAAGGTAAAGAGGTACTTCCTCTTAACTGGGACTTGCGGAGGCACCTCCAAGAAGTTAGGCTCAGACAGAGCATGGACTAGAGGGGACACCACCAAGTCAAAACCTTCTCTATACTGTTGTTCAAAAAAGGTAGACTGTGCCACTGCTGCTCGTCCTGTACTCACATTATAGAGGAAGTTCTGTGTCAGAGAATTTATAGATAGGTGTACAAGGAGGTGATTGTGACCATCTGACCTCCAATATGGCAAGGCCTTGAGCTGTTTTTCAAGGTCTGAAGGTAAAGCAGTAAGAGAGGAGGGTGATTCTTGTATTTCCCCAACAAGAACTATGTACAGACAAGCAATGTTTGGATTATCGGTCACATATACACTGCTTTTGACGGATGACGCAAAAGCTTGTTTGACAAGAGGGTCCAACTTCTCACCCCAAGGGTATGATCCTGTGTCATAAACATAGACAGGGAAGCCAGATGTAAGGGGACATCTAGCGTAATCAAAACAAGAATGCAATCGACAGCTTTGGGATGACTTGGGAGGAGGGTAACCAGGATCATCCTTGTCTGGTAAAAGTCTAACCGGCAATGACAACTTTGGCTGGTTTTGTGCCATAAGTTCCTTGTAAGAGTGCTCAGTCTGGCTGATGACATTTTTGAGTTGTAGCAAGTCCTGTTTGGCACTGTCGATACTACGTTTGCAGGCCTCGATGCGTAGGTTAAGTCGGGCTATCTCGCCATTAAGCTCTTGACGCTTTGCCTCAAGCTGAAGTAGCTCTTCACTGACAGATTCCCGTATACGACAAAGATCTTGCACATGCTTGGCTTCACATAGCTCTCCCCCAGGTCTTGGGCCAAAGATTCGCTTATCTGGTCCCCCTGCTTCATCTATTGTGGTGAGGTAGTAATGCGCAATGAGAGGAAAGAAGACCAGGATGAAGAAGAGCATGAAACTGAGCCAGGTGAGCCGTACTCGCCTCAGTACCCATGGCTGGCCACTGTTCCCAACGATGCCTCCGTTTCGCTGCATTGTACAACTATCACTCTCCTCCGAACCAAATACGTGAATGCAGCTGTTTAGGAGATTCAGCTGCCATAATGCAACCTCATCTGTACTGTACACAGTTTGAGTTTTACCCCTTTTTGGAGTTCTTGATGTATGTGTTTTGTTTTATCTGGGACTTCGGAAAAAAGGAAATTTCATCTTTCTCATGACAAAATTATATCGTCCTTAAATGATATGGTTTTCCTTGCTATATAATATTTGTTGAAACTGAAACTATCCAAGAGATGAGGAAGAGTCCCAGACAGCAGTATAAAATGAGTGCCCTTGATGGAGATTAGCAAAGGCGGCATGGCTGATCTGCATTTTCCTTTGAGACATCATGCTCCAGTCATTCTTCAAGCTGAGATTCATGAATTGGCCACAATGCGCTGTACTCTCCTGAAGATGCTGCATGCCATCCACTAGCATCCAATCTGGAAAAAAGAAAGTAAGAGTCAGTTATTTGCACAAAAGCAAGTTTTTCAAAGACATTCCTGGGTTATCTGATATGACTGGTGGTAAAGGAAATCTGCATACTTCACTTTGATCAATATGACAGATTGTGTTTAACATTATTCTGAAGACAGATCAATCTTCATCAAGTGGAAAGCTTGAAACAGACTGCACACAAGAACATGGGCGCAGAAACTTATATCTATGCATTCTAGAGTTGTGGTGAAAAAATATTCAGAAAATTGATTCTGCATTGATTCGGAGATTGTCAAAATACATTGCTATTCTTCCTTAAGTTGGTGAAGGCTTTACAAACAGTTATGCTTGAATCCATTTCTTCAGAAGCATCACTTGAACTTAAAGGGCATCTATTTCACCCCTTTTTTGAGATTTAAGATATGTCTTCTTTATCTCCAGAGTGTGTCTGTAAAGTTTCAGCACAGATTACTTATTATACCTTTCAGAACATTAGAATTTTCTGCTCTAAACACACTTTAGCTGTTTTTGTTGCCTGTGCCTTTAATGCTAGTTCTCCCCGCCCACCGTTACCACGTGTCTCAATGTCCACCTTGGCTGCATCAGATAAACAGCACAGTGACAGACATAAATGAAGCAGATCTCATGTAATGTTTGGGAGAAATACTACAGTAAGAACTTTTCCGATGATTATTATTATATTATATATATATATACATATATATATATATAGATTATTATTATTATTATTATTATTATTATTATTATATGTATTTGTTGTGGAGTTGCAACGATGAGTCACACACAATGTTGTTAAAAAGCATGCAACTGTGACAGGACACACGTTAATATCCACTGCTGTATAAATATCCGTTGTTAATGTACAAAATAAACCGGATTTAACGTCCACAAACCAGGATTGAAGTGTCGTCTTTTATAATTGTACTAACATGCAACTGTGCTGAAAAAGACGGTAAAATCGATGTAATTAATTATAAACACACACATTGTTTTAAAAAAGTTTTAAACCTGTAAAACTCATTCTTGATCACATTTGATGATGACTGATGATCACAGAGAGCTGAACAAATCTTTTAATCCAAGTTGCTATGCGCACATCCTGTCTGGTTGATATGATTATACAAATTACTACACGGCTGTCAATCAGTTCGGTGGGCGGCAAAACAGCACTCCTACGACACGTTGCGGTCGAAATAAAAATAAATATATATAAAAAAAGAGACTTGCTGTCTTTATATTACGCCAATACGACTGTGGACCTACACACTGTCCTGTCCCAATAGCTTACAAAAAATATGATTTTCATCATAGGTGTCCTTTATAATAATCATAAATAAAGTTTAAAAAGGTTTAAGCAAATTTAAGCAAGTTTTCATAGTGAGCTATGTTGATATAAATCTCATGACATAAAAGCCATCTTGGTTAATATGAAGCGCTCTTCCCATTGGCCATTTGAGTGCACGGTTAAAAACTAGCCTAGAGTGCCGTCTCCTGTTAAAAACTAGCTTAGAGCACCATCTGCTGTTAAAAAATAGCCTAGAGCACCATCTGCTGGTAAAAAGTAGCCTAGAGTACCGTCTGCTGTTAAAAAACTAAACTCAGAATCATTTATAATGGGACTAGTGATGGTGACACTTTGAAAATCTCAGAATCGATGCAGAATCAATTTGATCAAAAGATTTATTTGCCACATCTCTAATGCATTCCCCTAAAAAAATACTCTTACCTTGACTAGTGTGTCTATAAAAATATTGCAAATTTGTATGCAAAATATTTATCTATGATTAAATTGTACATACGTAATGTGTCGGCCAAGCATTTATGCCTGCATTTGTTTTTGGTCTAAGAAACTCTCTAGTCAAATCACAGTTCTAATGAGCAATTACAATATGCGATTGGCAAGAGATGTCTTTTGCACATGACGCCCCACACACACACAAAAAAAACAGTTCACACCCATTTGCTACATTGAAAACCAACTGGCAGTGCTCAGAATGACCTCACAGGCTTGTCTTATTCACTGAACACATTATCTGGTATGCTGACAGCTAGCTTCAAGCATTAGCAGCTGTTCTAAAACAAACCCACAGAGCAAACACTCCATAAGGCATGTGTACAGGGAAAAAAAGACATGTGAATCGCCTCTAGTGACCGTCACTGCTAGATGTGCCCAATGCAGCCATCAGTAAAAGCCACGCAAGATTTCAGAGAGCTTCATTATGTCTGGTTGAGAGGACATAGAGATGATTTTGCCTTTAATGGAACAGATTGTGACATGGCCACTGGTGCTGCAGTGGAGATGCATAATCATATGTAGGCATGGGATGATTTATTGCGGTTTGGAAAAGCCAAGGTTTTAAAACTGCTAAATTAAATGTGTTTTTTGTTTCATAATTTTTTAGGGAAACAGTATCTATGGAGCCAGATCAGTCTAAAGAAATAAACCTTTACAAAATTCAAACATGCACAGCACAGTTCACATTTACAAAATCCAATTTGTAAATTTGTAAACAATTAGAGTAAAAATTGCAAAACACAAGTAAAAATCATAAATAACTTCGCCAAATCAATTGGATTTGTGTATTTTGGAATTGTGTCTTGAATTAACAAATTGGATGTGTATTTACGAATCAAGTTTTGAATTTATGAATGAATTTGTGTGTTTTTAAATCGTGTTTTGAAGTTACGAATTGGATGTGTATTTTTTACTCGTGTCTTGAATTTACTAATTGGATCTGTGTATTGTTTAATTGTGTTATGAATTTACAAATTGGATTTGTGTACTTTTGAATCGTGTTGTGAATTTCCGAATTTAAATGGTGTATTTATGAATCGTGTTTTGAATTTACGAATTGGATTTTTGTATTTTTAAATAATTTTTTGAACTTATGAATTTGATCTGTGTATTTTTTAATTGTGTTATAAATTTACAAATTGGATTCTTAAATTTTTAAATCGTGTTTTGAATTTACAAATTTAAATAGTGCATTTATGAATCGTGTTTTGATTTTACGAATTGGATTTGTGTATTCTTGAATCATGTTTTGAATAAAAGAATTGGATTTGTGTATTTTTGAATCGTGTTTTGAATTTACGAATTAGATTTGTGTATTTTTGAATCAGCAAAAGCAAAAGTCAATGATTTATTTTAATTATTTAGTCTGACATGTTTACTATTCCAAAATATTTTAAATGTTTCTTAAAATGAGATATATTGTGTTTAATGGGGGAAAACGTTGTTGTTTTTACCCAGACATTTAAAAAGAACTTATTTTAGAGCAGTCTCACAATACCGTGAAAGCTTGTGTCAAACCACTAACTCAATAACAAGACATGAATGTATAACATATATTAAAACACGCGTTCGTATTAAAAAGCTAAAATGCAGGTCTGAAGTAACATCAGGTAAGAACCAGCACAGCAAGAATTTGTATGCTATTAAATGGTTAGTTCACCCAAAAATGGAATTATGGTATTAAATACCCATATGTCGTTACAAGAGACATTCCTCAATCTTCAGAAGACAAATTAAGAATTTTATGATGAAATTCTAGAGTTTTCTCATCCTTTATAAACAGCAATGGTCCAGAGATTTTCCGAGTCCAAAAAACCAACCAAAAACATTGTCCATGTTACTTTAGTTGTTCAACTGTAATCATACAATATTCCAAGATCGGCCAGGATGCGCATTTACTAAGGGCAGTACGACATACTGACAATGGAGTCAACAGCGCAACATATAAGTGTCGTTTTTACCATAGTAAAAATGCACCTTGATTTGATGCAGAAGACACTGGAGAACAAAGCCATTTTTCAGCTTTTTTTGGTGCGCTAAAGTGTTTTACAAATAGGAACACAATACAAATGTACAATTTAATAGTGGATAGATATTTCACATACAAATTTGCAATATTGTGACAGGCTCAATATTCAAGGGAGGGTTTTTTTTGGGGGGGTCCATTACAAATTGCTTCTGCATTGATTCTGAGACTTTCAAAATGCATCTCTATTCCCTCTATAATTTGATTTTAATGAGTTTAAAATGTTGGACATTATAGCATGCCTAAAATGACAAACAATAGATAAAATGTTTACTTTATTCCCACTGCTGTAAGACTTCGGTGAGAAAATCTGAGATTTTATAACCTTGTGTGTGTTGTTACTTGTTTTGTTAGTCTTGTGTGGCGTTTATAGATTATATGCTGCACCAATAATTGCCCATTGAGCTTATAATAATAAACCTGACTGGTTTTGACAATGTTCCTGTACTTTAAACATCTCAGGAAAATTGCTGACTATGGAGGATGAGAGAGCTCATGAATTTCTCTAAATATGTTTATTTGCGTTCTGAAAATGAATAAAGGTCTCAGGGTATTGGAACGACATGAGGGTAATTAATAACAGAATGTTCCATTTTGGGGGAACTAACCCTTTAAAACTAAATGTTACACAGGACTACGCGAGCAATATTAGCATTATGGATGTGACATTGGCAGTAAAAACCTAAAACATAAATCCACATTGAAAGTATACAATATCTGACCCCATCCAAGTTTTAGAAACAATAAATAATAACTTGACTTCTAGTTGATCATTTGGTATCAGCAGTGACTTAAATGAAAGGCAAAGGCTTGTAGATTATGCTTAATTTATAAAAAATAAAAACATCCTTGATTTTTAATTATTGCATTAGGACAGTAAGGTCTGACTTTGCTGAAAATAGAATGAATATTGTGTCTGACTCCATCATGATCTTGGAGGACTGCATCCATACATCTCTGAATGACTCAAATCACTTATTAATAAAGTCATCTGGAATGGCAAAAAAAGCGTTCTTGCAGGACTCCCAGAGTTCATCAAGATTCTTTGGATTCATCTTCAATCCCTCCTGCTTTATCTTACCCCACATGCTCAATAATGTTCATGTCTGGGGACTGGGCTGGCCAATCCTGCAGCACCTTGACCTTCTTTGCTTTCAGGAACTTTTATATGGAGGCTGAAGTATGAGAAGGAGCGCTATCCTGCTGAAGAATTTGCCCTCTTCTGTAGTTTGTAATGTAATGGACAGCACAAATGTCTTGATACCTCTGACGGTTGATATTGCCATCCACTCTGCAGATCTCTTGCATGCCCCCATACTGAATGTAACCCCAAACCATGATTTTTTCTTTACCAAACTTGACTAATATCTGTAAGAATCTTGGATCTATGCTGATTTCAATAGGTCTTCTGCAGTATTTGTGATGATTGGGATGCAGTTCAACAGATGATTCATGGGACAAATCCACCTTCTGACACTTTTCCAAATGATCAACTAGAAGTCAAGTTATTATTTGTTGATCTTACAACTGGGATCGACGACAAGACCTTTGTGTATGTTATCATTATACTGAAACCTGTTTATATTTTCCAAAACAACTAACCACAGAGTTATGGGATCAGAACAATATCAAACTGTAAACATTTTTTATATTATAAATGAGGAAAATAAACATGCGTTATGGATGTGACCAAAAATGCTTACAGTATACAGCATACATTGTAGAAATTCTGTGAATTAAATTTCACAACAGAAAATAATTCATGTTAATCAAAGGATAAGAGTCGGCTCTCTATAGAACAAGCATGATTGATTTTATTGTATTTGACATTTGTGCATTTATGAGGGAAAAGCTTGGTTATGGATGTGACGCCTCTGCATTATGGATGTGACAGATGTGAAATTAGCACTTGTGTGACTCTGGTTAATCAAATAAAATAATTTAAAAACTTTGACAGAAACATTTTTGAGTGTTTTTACAGTACTGTCAAATACAAGCCTACACAAAATACTTAGAAATGGTTCCACTATTTTGGTGAACACTTGATATATGTTCATGGCAAGGTTGACATTTGAATGGAATTGCTCACTCGTCAAATTCATGGTACACTTTAAACAGTACGGTTCAGCTTTATATGCCTGAAATTTTCTATATTACCAAAAAAATTAATAAATCTACATACAGTACTTTTTTAGATTAACTTTTTTGTAGTGGCTTACAAATTTACTTTCAGCACAAATGAGATCTCCGCTTACAACTCAGCAGACCTGAACAGCGTGAGCGAGAAGGGCACTCTCCTCTCCTTAGATTAATTACTCCAGATCTCCTGAGAAATGTTAAAGTGATGAGAGACAGACGCTGATGCTAAGGGACAAATTGGGGCTCGTAAAGCACTTACACTTCGAACACCTGAAGTGGATAATAATTCTTTGTGACCTTTTACTGATTAAAAGGATAGCTCGCCCCGGAAATTAATATTTCTGTCACGATTGACTCAGCCTCAAGTTGCTCAAAACCCGATGAGATCTCCTACTGAATACAGAAGGAGATATTTTGAAGAATGCCATGAAAAGAATAGTTTTTACCAAAATAGCGAAAACCTTTTTAAGTATTTTGTGTGGGCTTGTATTTTACAGTACTGCAAAAACACTCCAAAATGTCTCTGTCAATGTTTCAAACTGTTATATTTGATTTGCTAAAGTCACACAAGTGGCAATTTCACATCCGTCACATCCATAAAGGAGAGCTGTTACATCCATAACCAAGCTTTTGCCTAATAAATGCAAAAATATTAAATAAAATAAAATCAATCATGCTTGTTCTATAGACAGCCGACTCTTATCCTTTTGATTATTTCTTTTGGGTTGTGAGGTTTAATTCACAGAATTTCTACAATGTATGTTGTATACTGTAAACTCGCAAAACTTTTTGGGTCAAATCCATAATGCATGTTTATTTTCCTCATTTAATCTATAAAAAATGTTTACAGATTGATATTCTTATCTCATAACTCATTAATATAACCAGATGTTTTAATATAATGCTAACATATACTTTCTCTGTGAATTTATGTTTTGGGTTTTTACTGCAAATGTCTCATCCATATTGCTGGAATTGCTCTCACCAGCATCCTTTGCAATAACTTCAAGTTTAGAAAATGATAGAAATTCATAGAGGTTTAGAGCAACTTAGGGATAAGCAAATAATCAGTAAGATTCATTATCATTTTACCTCCTTTCAGTGCTTTATTATTTGTTATCCGTGCAGCACATGCTTGTGATGTTAATGCACTAAAAAACATGCAAATTCTGAAACGCAGAGGCTTAAATCTATTCATGTTATGCAACAGAAAAGATGGCTAGTTTATTGCACCTCTTTTAAAAGTTCAAAACAGGCTTATTTAAACAGAAAATATTTTCATAATCAAAATATTTATGAAATAATATGGTAAAGAATCAATTCAGACTAATCATCTTGAAATAGTTCAACATTTTAATGCATTCATTCTAAAACCGACAGTAAAAATATATTTAAAAAAAATTGCTAAATTGTTAAACAATTTTAAATAATTCATTAAAATCTGATGAACTTTTCGTCAAAAGCATCACTGCTTTGACAGTTTTAAGCATTGATAATAATAAGAAAGGTTGAACATCAAATTAGCATATCCGAATGACATCTGATAGATCATTTTGACACTTAATACTAGAGTTTCTAACATTTTAAAATATATTCGAATAAAAAAATGTTTTTTCATTGGAAACTTTTACTCAATATTAGTGTTTTTCACATCTTTATGCAATCAAATCTTACTAACTTTATGGGTTCTATTTTACGGATCTAAGCACAAAGTCTAAAGCGCATAATGCAAAAGCATGAAGGCCATGTCCGAATCCGATATTTTAAGGATGGAAAAATATGGTTCGTGCCCCGGCACATGTTCTAACAGGGCTGTGCTTATTCTCTTAATGAGTTCTGGGTGTGTTTTGAACATAACGTGCATTAAACCAATCAGAGTCTCATCTTCCATTCCCTTAAAGAGTCAGTTGTGTCATGCCATGGCGCATTACATGATGGACTTTGTAGGTGGAAAAAAAGTAAGTAAAAAAGTAAACTGTTAAACGGAGCATCTGCAGCTTGAGGATAAAAAGCTAGCCTCCTCCAGTCAGCCTCTTTACTTCACTTTTACTCTTTCACTTTCGTGGAGTAAGGAAATAGTGGAAACTCACTCCACTAAAAGACATCTATTAGCCTACATATTTAATTTAGATGTCAAGCAGAAATATTTGTTTCTAAATTAAACAAAACTATTTCTAAATTCAGTTCTAATTTCCAGCAAATGAATAAATGAACAATAATAACGAAGTGTGGTCAAAAAACTATATCCAAGTTATATCCAAACACACGTCCTGTTCTTATGCCTCATATGGTGATGCAGACATCTCCAAAGCTTGACATATGGACAAATCTATACTTTATATTTGTTTAATAAAAACATGCATATAATAATACTGCTAATAATAATATTTTACAAAATGTAGATGGTCATGAATAAATTGAAAAAAGCCCCCCGACATGAAGGCATGGAGTCAGTGATTTTTATATTTATGTAGAAAATAATATTTTTTATTTTATATGTAAAGATATTTGTGTATTGCTGTACATCCTGTGTGTATTAAGCAATGTCTAAGCGTTTGGATCCACATAAGCATATAACTAATGCACTCTGCGCTGGACTTTAGAGCAGCTTTTAGTTGATCAGTGGCGCGGTTTATTTCAGTTCCTCAATAAAGCAACACGCCTTAACAATAATAATAATAATAATACATTTTATTTAAAGTGCCTTTCAAGAAACCCAAGGTCACTGTACAACATCATATACACAATTCAATAATTAAAAATAAACCAATAGTATAAAAATAGAGAAGATGATAAAATACAAAGACATGATACAGAGTGTGGTGTGCAGTTATAAAGAGTAAGCTATTTTAAACAGATAAGTTTTAAGTCTGGATTTAGTCAATGTTGTGGATGTCAGGAGGAAGAGAATTCCAGAGTTTGGGAGCAAAGCGACTGAAAGCTCTGCTCCCCATTGTGCTGAGACGGGCAGAGGGAACAGAGAGGTGAATGGAGGAGGAGGATCTAAGAGAGCGGGAATGAGTGGTGATATGGAGAAGATCAGACAAGTAAGAAGGTGAGAGGTTATAGATGGCCTTGAATGTATGCAGGAGAATTTTATATTCTACTCTGGGTTTGATTGGAAGCCAGTGCAGATCTTGTAAAATGGGGGTGATATGGTGAAAAAAAGGAGTTTTGGTGATGATGCGGGCAGCTGAGTTCTGGAACAGTTGAAGCTTATGGAGGGATTTCTGTAGAAGACCATAAAGGAGAGAATTGCAGTAATCAATGCGTGAAGTGACAAGGCTGTGTACGAGAATAGAGGTGGAGTGAGTGGTGAGAGAGGAGCGGAGACGATTTATATTACGAAGATGAAAATATGCAGACTTGGTAATATTATTAATATGAGACTGGAAAGAGAGTGAGCTGTCAAGGATGACACCCAAACTCTTAACCTGAGGAGAGGGGGAGACTGAAGTGCCATTTATAGTAAGTGAGATGGAGTCAGATTTAGAAAGTGTAGATTTGATGCCAACAAGAAGAATTTCGGTTTTATCACTGTTAAGTTAACATACCTCCTTTTTAGACCAGCACACTCATGAGTCCACAAAGTGAGTCAAATCAATTTGCTATTTAAACAATGTGGCACAAAACGTGAAAATTACTGTTGCACTGGTCTGAAAATAGCAACAAATCACGCCAAACACATCTTGTGCCTTATTGCACCAGGTGTATGATAGGGCCCTAGAACTGAAATCCATATCCATTAGCATTGACACTGCTTATTTAAATTATTTAGCTATCACAAAAACAGTCATGTTAATTTTAAACACAAAAGCAAAGATGGGGAAAAAAAGAGTTTAATTAAATGTGCAGAGTAAAAATGCTCTTGAAAATCTAAATAACTGCTTTAGCGCAAGAAACCTTGACTAATGTTATAACAGGACACTTGGGGAAAAAGTAAATCTGCAAAGTGTAGAAATGGGTCCTTTTTCCCCACATGAGCAGACAAGATCCAGCATGCCTGAGTGGCCATTAACATGAAACCAGATGCTTTCCAAAAGAAGAACTTCACACTGACCTGCGATCAGGTCCAGAAAGTTTCATTGGAATTACAACTCTCCATCTAATCCTCACACACTGCCTCTGGGTTGTGAAGGCAGAGCAAATTTACCACAAGCCAATATTTAACTAGTTTTGTAAATGGAAGAATCCCCCCCCCCCCGAATCTGGCACCCTGCATGCGCTGAGTAGCAGCAAATACGGATGAAAGCAGGAAATTATGGATTCCCTATTATCACTGGAAACATATTTTATGCAGCACTGACATTTCCTGATGACAAGGTAACCAATTTTCTAGAAGTGAAATTATCTTTGAAGCCAAGAGTCCAAAGACCAGACAAAATACAAAAAAAAGAAGAAACTCGTTCTGTATTTTAATCAAGTATCAGACACTGGTTTCCTCAGCCAAGGAGAAAAACTTTCATTTCCCTTCATCTTCCTCTATTCCCACTTCCTCTCCAGCTGAAATGAAAGTTGCATCAGCAGAAATGGACATCAAAAGTGATGTTCAATAAGGCGAGGATCAATATTAATATATATGAGGTTAAAGAGTAAGAGGGCTAAAATAAGTTTGACGCTATTAAATATTAAACTACACACATACTAGCATGCTAAATATCAATTCAGGCACCAATTCAGCATGTTTTACACTAATATTTATTAGGGTTGAAGAATATATTATTTGAGCATGAATATCGCAATGTGTGCATTCGCAATAGTCGCATCGCAGGATTAGATTATCTATTAAAGATTAAAGATAAAGTAAATATTAAATATATATTTTTAATTATTTATGCAATGATGACCATGCTACTTAACATTTGATTGTTCAATTTCTGTACATGAATACTGTTAGACTCTCCTTAAAGCACTGTTATTTAACTTTTATTTTTGCTTTGTCATATTTATATATGCTTGTAATTTATTTAATTTTATGATGCACTAGCAAAAAAAGAATTGATCCCCCTAGTCGAACTAAATAAATGAAATCTTTCCAAATACAGCTATTGAAATCATCTGGTGAAATTATAGTCATAACACAGCAAAACTAAATATCACAATATCAGATTTTTCCAATATCGTGCAGTCTTAATATCTATGATATAAAAAGTATGTCATTTTGGCCACTAGAGGGCGTGTATTCACAACAAACAAAAGCGTATTTGGATGAGTTTGTGACTGAGTGTGAAATCATGGGAGATGTAGTCTTCATTATGCAACGCTTATGATGAAGCGGAGTAACCGTACGTTCACACCGAAAGCGACAACAGCGTCAAAGTAGCCGGAAGTCATTTATTTTCAATGGGAGCCGGCGACGATAAGCGGCGAGGAGCGTCTTCGCCGGTGTGGGCGTCTAGGAGAGTTGAAATTAAGTCAACTTTATGGTAATGAGCTGTGACGCGGTTCGGCAGCAAGCAATCAGAATGTAGAAGTCCATCGCTTGGAAGGAGTCCAGAGAACACAGTCACTGAGAACTTTGGTTTCGACCACAGTTGTTTCCAATGGTTTTAATATTACGGTCGCTGGATTTTTAATTATTTGCAATGTTTTTCTTACAGGAACATACATTAAAAAGTTACTGGCGAGTTACTAATGTGCATCAATGTTATATATATATATATATATATATATATATTTTTTTTTTTTTTTTAAAAGCGGGAATCTCATGCGACAATACAAAATGGTATGCTTCAGAATATTTCAGGCATATGGACACATTGGATAATTAAGTGGAGCAAAGCTACACCACATGCAACTAGATCTTCCGTAGTCAAATTAATTGGATAGTAAGTGTGCAACATCTTCACGCTAGAAATGTTTTATGCGGGAATGTAACTGATTTGATATGATATGCTGCAACGGCCCCTTTAAATAAGAGATCAATGTAGCGACCTTTGACGCTCTCACTGCTTTCGGTGTGAACATACAGTAAGACTGAATACTTTGGATGTGAAACGAGATGCTGAAGCAATTGCTGATGAGAGACGAGCGCGATAAAAGCAGCAGAGCTTTGATTATGCCACAGTCCACTACTTCCAGTTCTTCAGCTTGTAATCATGTAGAAGCAGCAGTGCTGTTTTATCAGACTGAATACATTTTAGGCTTCTCTTCTAAAGCTGCTCTATGCAGTCTAATAAAACCCACAACTTATTAAATAGTGATGCACCAAAATGAAAATTACTGATTGTTTTATTTAAATTAACCATTTTGTAAGACTTCAAAAACATAGATTATACTGCCTTCAAAAAATACAATCCAATAAAATAACAAAATTTTATTAGCTGTCTCATTTCAGAGGCTGCGTCCTCTAAGTATGCAGACTTCAAAGGTGAGTCCTCACAGACCAAACCAAGCGTTTTGAAATGAGAAGATCGAGCCTACAGAGTACGGATCTTGTCATCTAGTAACCATAACAACTGCCGTTAATAAGTGGTAATAATATTTGTAATGACTTTCTCAAAGTGATTTTAAAACTTATATTAAGCAATTTGAAGGCAAAACAAGGAAAAACTGGAAATATATCTCTTTTGATCCATACATGTCCACATAAAAATGTCAATAAAAATAACATTTTAGTGAGACAAAAAAAGTCATACTTTTGTTTTTTTACGTGTTTGGATATGCAAGTAAAATAAAACTTCCTTCATACATTTCAAACTGTAATCTGGAGTTTTCTTTTAAAAACGTCCTGCCGTTATCATCACGCAATGAATTTTGGGATGTTCGAGGACACGGACCATTACAGGAAATGAAGGATGCATTTTGAAGCTGCATTTGAAGGGGCTTTTGATTTATTTATTTTTTTTAAATGAGATCGTCTTTGTCGCACCATGATGATGCAGTGCCCTTCGAATGCATCCAGTGAACAAGTTGTGGTGTCACGATTTGAGCAGACTTTGTTTTTCAGGTGAGCATGAGTAGAAAAGTATGGGTTTATGGATGGAATATCCACAGAGCGGAATAAGGAGCTATTTTGAAAATTCACTTGTGCTTTGATCGATGCAGCAGCAAATTGGCCTTTGCGTGGCACAATTAAATTAATGGGTTTCATAGTGCAGCATTTTCCGTGTCCAGTGTGAAAGTCGCTTTATTCGTGCAATGACTACAATTGGAGGGAGAGTAAAACCAGCGTGCTGAACATTGTGAAGATTGTTGTGTAGCACAAACATTTTTTGTCTCATATTTTCAGCTGTTTTATTCTTTCAGCCAAAAATCAAAAATGCTATTTTCTGTTGATAATTTTTGCATCAGAAAATTTGGTACATCCCTAATATTAAAGTGTTTGTGCTTATTCTTCAGATCATGATCACAATGAGAAGGAGTGCCGTTTTATCACACTAAATATATTTTAGGCTTTACTTATAATTCTGCTCTGTGTAGTATAATAAACTCCACAATATATTAAATAGGGATTAGGAATGCTCAAAATAACTGATTAACCGTTAACCGAAAGGGTGCGTTTGTAACCGATTAATGGGATCAGATAAACGATAAAAAAATATTATTTTATATATTTTTAAACTGATTTATTTTTAAACATAAATCACCGAATGCGCTTTTTGCGTTAAGAAGGGCATTTTTAATGGTTTATTAACTGTTTTGCACACTGCTTATGCACCCTGCGCGCCTCACATTATGCTGTTGCGCGCTGTGTGTTCGTGGTTGAAATAAAACTCAACCCTGAAATAGTGCATTACGTCAGTTGCGTCTTTTTCATTCTTCAATCAAATGAAAGCAGAGCAGGGTTTCTGTTGAGGTGCCTGCAGTGTTTGTGTTGTCAGGACGACAGGATATTTTTTTAATGATGGAGGAGAAACTTGTGGTCGAAGTTTCAAGTTTGTACAGCCATAGCTGTAGACATATTACATTACAAATTATGGATATCACAATGTTATTCTGTATATTACAATTACAGCAACATGGACAGCAACACTCGCGCACAATAGACCAGCTGATTCAGTCGTTATAGTGACATAAAGAGCACCACACTTCTTTTTTCTTGTCAACATAAAAGGCAGTGTGGTGCGGTGCGCCTTGCATTTTTGAAATGGAAAAGCTCGTTCGCTGTGATTGGCCCCTGATGTGCAACAAATATTTGATAACTTGCGGGATGGTAACACATGCAACCACAGGCACTTGTTTGTGCCTACAGACGTATTTTGTCAAAGAAGCAAAATGAAAAAAGAATATTTCTAGTCAACGAAGCATTAATCAAATGCATATTTTCAGTGGAGCGATCGATTGAATAGCCTGATATTTTTATATGACGGATGAAAAAAAACATGATTGGAAGAATCAGCAAATGCCGGTTTTTAAAAAAGATTCAGTCAGTGTTTTTGTTTTGTAATCTAAATTGGTAATTTAGGTGAAAAATATCTAGGGCAGGCCTGTTTATTTTGTTATTATTATTTAGTTTATACTTTTTTCTATGCTGTAACACTGCGTGAAGATGTTCTGTTATGTTCTGTATGCTGCTGTTTGCATGCTAAAATAAATCAGTATTTTAAAATATTTAATGTGTTACAAAATAGAAACCTCAATAATTTTTTTTATTAAATAATATTTTAATATTTATCAGTTAACGGTTAATATTCGGTTAACTAGCTGCAGTTGTCGGTTGGTAAAACAAACCGAAATAAGCATCCCTAATAGGGATGCACTGAAATAGAAATAATTTATTATTTTATTTAAAAATATAATTTTGTAGGACTTCACATAACACAAATCAATAAAACAACCAAGTCAGAAGGTGTCAGATAACAAGCTTTGCCATGACAGCACAGCAGTGCTGTTGTAAGCAGCTGAAAAAATAACTACAAAGAAGTGTTTTGTCAGTGCGTTCTTTGAGTGAACTTAGTTTTTCAGATGAGCGTGAGCGGTTTATGAATAGATAAGAGTTCATTAACGGAATATCCAAAGGGTGGCATATTGAGCTATTTTGAAATTCAACTTGTGCTTTGACCAACGCAGCAATGAATTGGTCTTTGCATGGCGCAATGAAATGAATGGGTTTCATAGCGCAACGTTTTCTGTGTGCTGTGTGAAAGACGCCTTACTCAGTGCAATGACTACAATTGGAGGGATAGTGAAACCAGCGCGCTGAACAGAGTGGAGATTGTGGTGCAGCATAACCTTTTTAGGACTCATATTTTCAGCCAAAAATGCCATTTTCTGTCGATAGTCTTTGCAGCTGAAAATTTGGTACACCCCTAATATTAAAGCGTCTTTGGAGTTTGCTTGTTTTCTATGAAATTAAACCAGAAATGGAGGGTGTTTGTGATGTCATAAGCATGAATACACAGCACACGCTCCATCTCGCTAGCTAAAATTACTTATTTCTCTGGATTTGAAGATTCTTCCAACCTTTTGGGATGATGGAAGTACATAATTTAACAAAATATACAACACTATTCTGATAGTTTTTAAATATTTAAGAAAAAAAATCTTGCATACTGTGCCTTTAAAAACACTAGGTGTGTATTTCCTTTTACATGAACCTGAAATCTGATGTTTCATTCAGAGTTGTTGTTTTTCTTGACATGCAAGCAACATTCGGCATAATGCTGTTATACTCAGATTTATCTTCATTTTACATTATAATGAAAGTAAATGAAGGTCCAGATTGTATAAAATAACTCCGCTCGGCACAGAAGCATTTGCGCGCACGCAAGTTAACTAGGACAAGCTTTTAGCTGGATCGATGTTCTACATAAAGCAGTTTAAACATCAGGCAGATGTTGAGCTGCACTTTGGGACATCTTCTCAGTGTAGGAAAGATTTGGCAGTACTTTCTCCCAAATGATCTCCAGAACTCCATCAATGAGTCATTCCACTGCTAATGCACTGCTGAAGCCATTCAGACCACTAAGGTAATACAGCCCATCTTATTGAATTATCTCAGATGCATTCTGCGGCATGAAGTGTCAATATGATGTAAAGAGAATGAAGTAAATAATGCCAAATGAAAAACATCTAAAGATATTGAACACTGTGAAGCTTCAAAGGGACTTTTAAAAATACCCCCTTATAGTTTCGATCCACAGAGGTAAAAAGTAGGCCAATATGATCCTGTATTGTTGAAAACTTCTCTTTTATGGTCAATAGGTCTGCTTCCCAGGTCATCAATAAAAAGCGAAGCTTCACTGCAAACATACTATATTGGCAGGGAGGGGAAAAATAAACCAGTTATTTACTTAGTATTGAAGTTCTTTAACCTAGAAATACCTAGTTCACACATCTCATCTGTTCCATTGCAAGACAATCCCGTCAAATATTTCAGAGACAGCTGTGTTTAATTAACTTATGCATGATCTATCAGAATACTCTGCAATGAATTCAACATGAGAGAAATATCCTAGATGGGGATAAGCAAAGTTTTTGGCTCAGAAGCCACACATTTGGGCTATAAATAGCACAGAGGAGACAAAGTATAATTCCCTTTGAGATCTTCTTGCATCGACTGGTTCCACAAGAATACTTTCTCATCCTTAAATCTAGTTCTGCTCAGGCTGGATGCCTCCAACAATTCGTCTTGCCAGATGACCATGCATGGATAGTTTTCTTTGTCTAGCAAGCGCTAACAGGTCCCACTGCGAGACCTCCTACAGTGGCCTTGAGGCAAATTTGCATCCTGTTTGCCCTGTCAGTGCAAGAATTTCAAGCCTAATTTCGATCTGTTTCACCATGATTTGGTGCACACACTCAATGTCTTCCCTCGAGCCCACCTGTACTTCAACCTGACGAAATAACATTATGAAAACGAGACATTGACAAAGGTTTTAGTTCGTAAGAATAACATTACAGCTTATTCCACGGTTGCAATCTCTGAACATTATGTAAACCAACAATACTCAAACCTGGTCCTAGCGCACCAGTGATTTACACATTTTCTATAGGTCTGTCTCAATCAACAGCCTGGCTCACAAGGTCGTTCATCAGTAGAATGAATAAGTACACTGGTAAGGATAGTGATGAGCTTGGTTCATCACACATTGGGAAACACTGTCTACTCTTTCATGGACACCAAATTTGCATTTTTTTCAAGGACACTTTCAAGGACTTTATGTTTGTGATGTCAAGTAGGCTTGGTGTTTGTTTGCGGTAGGAATGAAACTATTGTAGATTTTGGTTGTACGATTATAGTGTAAGGGATAATCAGTTTCAAGGCTATCATGATTATTATGCATTCATTAATTTTAAAACGCTACTAGTTTAGAAAATCAAATGAAAACCTATATTTTACAGTGTTATTTATTGCTGTGCATCAAATCATGTTCATAGAAAGGTTAGTAATGAACATTTATACACAAGTATTTATGTAAAGCATCTGTTTTGTGAGAAGTGCTTCTCATAATATATGTGAACAACCCGTACGGCTTTACAAAATTACGTCGTCTGAAACTTTGTCGTACACCACGCCCACCAAAAGGGTACCCTTTTGGCAGTGGAAATGCAAACCTGATAAAGGCAGGGCTCGAAACTTACTTTAATTGGTAGCATCAGTGCTCCCAATTTTTTTTTTTATTTAAGAGCACCCACCAAAAATGAATGAGCACCACAGCAAATTGTATATTAAGGGAATTATTGTATTTGAAAACAACATCAATCAGGACTAACAAAAAACAGAAACAACTAACTAATGCTGTGATGACTTATTGATATCTGTGCAACAATTCCAAAATGAATGTCTAATAATTATGAAATATTATTAATGATGATGATTATGTCAATAATACTTTTACTGTAAAAGGTCCTGCTGTTACTTAATGAAAAATAAATTCATGGTTTGCATCAAACAAAAATGAAGCATTGCCGTAAGTAATATTTATTTTGCACTATTGTTTTTATATGCATGTCAATTTAATAAATAATATTTCTGCCACAAAACAAACGTAAGATTATAATAAATCATTTAATCCAATGCTTAAAGCTGCAAAGCAGTCATCAGTAAATAGAAAAATAATATACATCTCAAGAAAGAATAGACCAAAGAAAGTAATAAAGGTCTCACTTCTACCACTCTTGAAATATTTTGGTTCGGGTTTGTGTCATTGTAAATGCTCAGTCTCATTATGCAGTGATTTTTATTTTTCTGTGTTTGTGGAAAAGAGGCGAGTCAGCCGGCCCAATATAAGAGCAGGCAGAGCAGGATTCTCGTGATGACCACCGGCGCAAATACCGTTCTTTGTTATGAGCCGCAGATTCAGTTTAAACTTAGTAAAGGCGAGCTTCTTTGGCGATGATGTGTACAGTGTTGGATTTTACATTTAGCGGACATTTGCGCTGAACACGCAGTGAATGCAACGCATCGAGATTCGGGCACGTTCTCCGAAAACACTCGATTGATCTCGGCTGGCGCCCTTAAAAGCTCCCTGTTTTCTGACAGCGGAAAGCCTTGAGTGATTGACAGCTAATATGAACCAATATAGCAGCAGGGAAGTCCAATTCAGCACGTTTTTAGAAAAAAATCAAAACAAGTCGTACTACAACCATTATATGCAGTCACAAATACTACCAAATATATTATGAGGTCGCACAGATTAAATTTCAGGTGCATATGCGACCAAAATGGTCACAATTTCGAGTCCTGTAAAAGTGACCTGACCCATACTGTACCGTACTGTACCTCTCAGTGGAAACGGGCCATTAGCTTACCCAATTCACAAATACCACGTCTTTGGACTGTGAGGGAAACCGGAGCACCTGGAGGAAACGGAGAAAGAGACCTGGAGGAGACCTCCCACACCAACACAGGGAGAACATGCAAACTCCACACAGAAATGTCAACTGAACCAGCCAGAGCTTGAACCAGCGACCTTCTTGCTGTGACGCGACAGTGCTACGCACTGCACCACTGTATCGCCAAGCAAATAATACAACACAAAATAATAAAAAACTAACAATAATCTTAAAAATGTTTTACTTAAAAATAAATGAAAAATAAATGACAGAACCATGAACAAAAATAAAAATAAGAATAAATAAAAATAGTATTTGTTATAATAGTATTGTAAATCTATTGTAAGTAATCACGTAAATGTGAGTATTTCCCTTTTTAAGAAAACAAATGTAGTCAAATGCTCCTAAACCTGTCTGAAAGGCACTTTTGATCAACCATATTACAAAAATGTTTGGCATTTTCATTTGGCTTTTTTCCCCCTTTTTTGACAAGAGTACAAATGTGTATATTCTATACAAGTATAAAACTAAGGGGTCAATTTTTGTTACGTGACTTGCGGTGCACTCACGACACTCTGAAAAGTGTATATGTTTTCAACTAGTTGCACCATTCGCACGCCGTGTGTGCGTCAAGGCTGATTTATACTTTCACCTGGCGCCTCCGCTGACTGTACACACACCACACGAAATGGACAAGTTTTATACTTGATGCGTTCGCTGTTAAGATATTCTTCGATACGACAGGGGGCAGGCAAAAGAAGATCATTTAAGATTTTTTTTACTATTTTTAAATAATATTTATAATTATAAAGATTTTTATAATCATTCAAGATTTTTTTTTTAATCAAACTTTGTTACATCACTTGCTTTTGTTTATATTTCAGACAGTTCTACCTATTAAAATTTCTTAACATTATTGTCAACAGCACATGGGATGATCAACAAATATTAAAGTATATATAGTATATATAAAAGCAAAAAAAAAAAAAAAACTTTCTTAAAAATTTATTTAGCCCATTCCACAGTTCACATATTATTGTCTGGCTAGTTTGTCCTCTATTTCTATGCTAAAAAGGCAATAACAATCCAACATCCTGACCATTATCACCAGTATAGCCCAGAAAAAAAGGGCATCAGTATATTGCAAACCGACAGGTTCAAATATTACTTTCCAGTTATCAAAGAAATAATTTGTTCCTTAAAGTTTTGTAACTATTAAATAGTTTTAAATTCAAAATGAATAGTGAGAAAAACATATTCCTGTAATTGTGCATTAATTTCCACTTTTGCCATGGCCTTGTTTTTTTGGCTTCAACAAACATATCACTCAAGTTTTTCCAAACTTTTTCAAAAAAACTTTCTTCCTTTCCTTCTGTTGCGATTTCTAGCCAAGAATTTTTGGTCATCTGGTTATCGCTATGATCACGCATGGACGGATAATAAAGATGTTTGTACAGGCGTACCTGTTTCAGACAAAATCTCTTCAAAGTGTTTTATATTTAACTCAAACTAAATGTGGCGCCGCACAAACTGTTCACTCGAGTCTCAAAAAATGTTGTGCGCTCCACCAGCCGAAATCATGTGGCACGCACCCAAAGCAAACCTCTGCAAACACAGCGATGTCACAGTTTCTGTGAGTAACTCAAGCGAACTAGAGGACACGTCGATTATTTAAGACCAAGATGGCGGCGCGTACACATCGCGAGGCTCGGCGTCTTTCCAGTTTCTGCAATTTTGCAGTATTTTTCCTGCTCATTTCGGGTCTGTTCGTGCAGAACAGTAATGCCTTTACATCGTACACCCGACAGGAGATCTTGGATATTGGTTTGTGCATTTCGGACAGTTTTATCAGCAATCTACGACTCATCCCAGAGATCGCCAGGACACCCGAGGCTGAGCGCTCCGTCCGGCGGGCAGAAGTGCTCGGAGACGGCGACGCGAACGTAAACAAAGGCGGGGGAAGCGCGGCGGGCTAAGAGCTAAGCTAAAGCTAACACCACACCGGCTCTCTTTACCCAGCATCTTCCTCGCCAATGTACGGTCCCTGGTGAACAAAATGGATGAGATTAGACTGCGCATCAACCACAGCAAAAGATTATGGAACTGTAATGTCATGATTTTCACAGAAACATGGCTAAACAGCGGGATACCAGACAACGCTGTATCTTTAACTGAGCATCAGACATTCCGAGCAGACAGAGCGGCGGATGACTCCGGTAAGACCCGAGGCGGAGGATTATGCATTTATATTAACAAAGCGAGGTGCACAAACTCTGTCATCGTTGGGAGACATTGCTCTGTTAACCTGGAATTTCTGATGGTCAAATGCAGACCGTTTTATCTGCCACGGGAGTTCACCTCCACCTTTATAATCGCTGCTTATATTCCACCCGATGCTGATGCAAAGCTTGCTATGAATGAACTTCATGCAGCCATCAGCAAACAACAGACTGCTCACCCGGAGGCTGCTTTTATTGTTGCGGGGGATTTTAATCACTCAAACTTAAAGACAGTGCTCCCCAAATTCCATCAAAACATTTTCTGTCACACACGGGGAAACAAGACTTTGGACCAGGTATACACAAACATGGCTGAAGCCTATGCTGTTACCCCCCTCCCCCACCTGGGTCAATCAGATCACCTTTCTTTGTTCCTCACCCCCCGATACTCACCCCTCATCAACCGTGTGAAGCCATCAGTGAGGACCATCAAAGTGTGGCCAGCGGGGGTAGACTCCACACTCCAGGACAGGTTTCAACACACAGACTGGAGTATGTTTGCTTCCCAGGCCACATGTGGCTCTCACACAGACATTAACAGCTACACTTCCTCTGTTCTGGAATACATCAACACCACCATTGACAGTGTTACAACCCAGAAACAGATCACCACATACCCAAATCAAAAGCCATGGATGAACAAGGAGGTGCGCCTCCTGCTGAAGGCACGCAACACTGCCTTCAGATCAGGGGATGCACAGGCCTACAGCACTTCCAGGGCTAATCTGAAGAGGGGCATCAAAAAGGCCAAGCACTGCTACAAGCTAAAGCTAGAGGAGCACTTTTCCAACTCTGATCCTCGGCGCATGTGGCAGGGCATACAGGCCATCAGCAACTACAAACCCAGCCATTCCACACCCACAGCCACAAATGTCTCCTTCCTGAACGAGCTTAATGACTTTTATGCCCGCTTTGAAAGAGACAATAATGAACCCTACATCAGGATCACTTCCTCAACCGACCACTCACCCATTACACTCACCTCCTCAGAAGTCTACACCGCACTGAGTCGGATCAATGTGCGTAAGGCTGCTGGACCAGACGGTATTCCTGGGCGTGTCCTCAAAGCATGTGCAGAACAGCTCGCTGGGGTATTCACAGACATTTTCAACCTGTCCCTTAACCTAGCAGCTGTGCCAACATGCTTTAAAACCACCTCTATTGTGCCAGTGCCGAAACACTCCAGCCCAACATGCCTGAATGACTACCGCCCGGTAGCACTCACACCCATCATCATGAAGTGCTTCGAGCGGTTGGTCCTGGCACATCTGAAAGACTCTCTGCCATCCACACTGGACCCACATCAGTTTGCCTACCGGGGCAACAGGAGCACAGAAGATGCAGTCTCCATAGCACTGCACTCTGTACTCACACACCTGGACAATAAAAACACATACGCACGAATGCTGTTTGTTGACTTCAGCTCAGCATTCAACACTGTCATACCCTCTAAGTTAATGATCAAACTTAGAGACCTGGATATAGACACGTCTCTCTGTAACTGGGTTATGGACTTTCTGACTAACAGACCTCAGAATGTTAGATCAGACCACATCTGCTCCACCACCGTCACACTCAACACTGGTGTACCACAGGGCTGTGTGCTGAGCCCTTTCCTCTACTCCCTTTTCACCATCGACTGTAGGCCTGTGAACAGATCCAACACCATCATCAAATTTGCAGATGACACCACAGTGATTGGTCTAATCAGCAACAATGATGAGACTGCCTACAGGGAGGAGATACAGCATCTGGCCACGTGGTGCACCAACAATAATCTGCTCCTTAACACCGACAAGACCAAGGAGCTCATTGTGGACTTCAGGAAGGGACGAACAGGCTCACATGATCCCATCTACATCAATGAGATGGCCGTCGAGCCTGTATCATCCTTCAAGTTCCTGGGGACCCACATCTCCAAGGACCTTTCCTGGACCACCAACACCTCCAGCCTGGTCAAGAAGGCTCACCAGCGCCTATTTTTCTTAAGGCAACTTAAGAAGAACCAGCTGTCATCAGCCGTCTTGGTGAACTTCTACCGCTGCACAATAGAAAGCATCCTGACGAACTGTGTCACAGTCTGGTATGGAAGCTGCTCTGTTGCGGAGCGTAAGGCACTGCAGCGGGTGGTGAAAACTGCCCAACGCATCACAGGGACCACACTGCCAGCCATAGAGGACATCCAGAGGAAACACTGTCTGCGCCGAGCACGCAGTATTCTTAAAGATTCCTCTCACCCTGCTCACAGACTGTTTTCTCTCCTGCCTTCTGGCAGGCGCTTCAGGCTCCCCCGGACAAAAACCAGCAGACTAAAGAACAGCTTCTTCCCCAGAGCTGTCTCCCTTTTGAACTCTGCTCCCCACTGACTTTTTGCCCCCCTAATACACACCCCACTCTCCTCTCCTCATAACTCAGACTCCTCATAATCACTGCACTACTTAACATTTGCACATTTAAAAATTGCACATATTCATTGCACTGATTCATTTATCTGAACTGTACACACCTACTGCACATGTACATTTGTAAATTATGTACACATCCACTGTACATATACATTTGTAATTATGTTTATCTATCTGCACACTTCTGATTATTAATAGCAACCTGTACATTTATCCATCTTTTGTAAATCTCTGTTCATAGCTAACACAACCTGTATATAATGTTGATAGTACATCCATTTGTAAATATCACCATAATTTTTCTATAACTGCACTTTATAACTTATACCTGTATCCTGCACTTGCTGCTATTGCACTCCTGGTTAGACCTAAACTGCATTTCGTTTCCTTGTACTTGTACATGTGTGATGACAATAAAGTTGAATCTAATCTAATCTAATCTAATCTAAATCAGCCTTCACTCCTAATGGCCTGTTTCCACTGAGTGGTACAGTAGGGTTCAGTAGGCTTTTATGGTCATTTCCACTGTCAAAAGGCGTACCGAACCGAACCATACCATACCACTTTTTCGGCACCCTTTCGAAAGGGTACCAAACACGAGAAAGGGTACCAAGAGGTGGAGCTAGACGCGCAGCTGAACGCTACTGGTTTACAGAGATACGTCATTCGCTCACACAACAAGCCAGAATGAAAACAAATAAGCCGCCATGTTTTTATACACAGCCAAGAGATTACAGCGTAATTACATATACATATAATAACGAGCCCTGGTCGACCAGGGCTCAAACGAACCTTGTTGTCGTCTTGATGAACAGCCACAAAGCCAAAAAGAAGGAGAGAAGCAGATTTTACCCTGTGCCCCGTAGTTTTTTACGAGCCAGTCTGAAGCGAGGACGGTTTTGCTTTCTTGCTTGCGCTCGCTGCACGTCTATTTTTGAAATAAACTTCTTGAGCTGATGATAATAACGTGTGCTTGATTATTGACGTGCTTTTGAAACCTGATCCTGTCAGAAACTAACAAACGCGAGAGTGACGCACCAAAAAACAAAAGAAGCCGGAAAAAAAGGAGCACATTGTTTTTTCAGCAAACGTGAACAAACCGCCATGTTTACCTATTATCATCACCTTTTGGGCTATTATGAACTCAGAATGATGGAATTACTTTCTAACAAGAGGCTACACGTGCTGCTGAAGATTAAAGACACATTTAATCATGAGAGGTTTGACTGTAGGCTCTATTTCGTGTTGTTTTGAACCTAAATAAGGACTAAATGTATGCTGTGTGCAGTTTTTCTGTAATTGGTAACATTTCGGAGACTGTAAGGGTCTGTATGTGTTCATATATGTTGCATTTATTTGTTTATTTTATATAATTGCAGACGTTACACTAGGCTATTCCGCACTGTCATTGATCTGCAGTTATTATTAACATGTTCATAGAAAAGTTAGTAATAAACATTTATACAGAAGTATTTGTGTGTAAAGCATCTGTTTTTTGAGAAGTGCTTCTCATATGATATGTGAGCGACCCGTACAGCTTAACTTTAGACATTTTCTCAAGCGAAAATGACGTTGACTGCAACTTTGTCGTACACCACGGCCACTAAAAGAGTACTATTGGTACCCTTTTAGCAGTGGAAACGCAAGCCTGATAAAGGTGACCCGTACCGAACTGTCAGTGAAAACGAGCCATAATATGCTCACGCAAGCCACGCCCTCCATTGGAAATAATGAACTTCTGTGTGCAAAAGACACAACATGTGAACAGCCCTTAGTTAATAGCCTCAGCCAGGTAATCCAGTGTGCGTGTGTATTTGCCTCTCTGTACAAGCTCAGACCTTTAAACTAGCACACAAACTTTGTTTAGTTGCAGCAGTTTTGTTTTGTGCCGAAACGTGGTGTTAAGAAGCCTTTACGGTTGATTAACTGTGACAAATTAAAGCACGGTTAATAGGGAAATTGGTTAATCGTTGCATCCCAATGTTGCGCAAATGCTTTGTCTTTAGATCTCTGAATCTTCGACTGTGCATTTTCTGCCACAGTTCTGAAAGAAAAAGAATTCAAATTATTATAATAAATATATGTTGTTATTATAATTATTATACATTATAATAGCAAGAATTGGGAGAAAAACTTATGTTGTTATGAAAATAGGTTAAAAATAGGTTCATTATCAGCTCCAAAGTTGTTTACCAAAAACAAAGCAGCAAACGCCCCATGAGATAGATGATAACATCTTCCGTAGACAATTATCTATGCCCAGCAACACAAAACAAACAAGTCACGCTGAAATTGTCCCCTACCTGCAATCTCGCATTGCCTGTCAGTGGAACCAGGAATGCTATTGGTTTTCCACAGATAAATGCCCGTGAGAAGCAGGCTTGCATCTGAATGTGAAGCTACTACAGAGTAAAATCCATGAAATCATTCCTGTGCTTTTTTTGTGTGTGGAAATCTTGTATGAAGCAAGGTTAGGCATATTCTACAATGAAAGGCTGCCTGCATAGTTTGCATACTTCTGCTCTGCACTAAAGGTATCTACTTTGCTGGGAATGTGAAAGAAGCATATTTGCGAGTTCAGAGCAAGACGGTACAGCAGTTTTGGAACAGATCATAAAACGACATCTTGATAGTGCCTAAGAATTGCATGCATAATAAGGCAGGAATGCATATTAAGGGATAGTTCACCCAAAAAGAGAAATCTGTGAAATTGCTTACCTTCAGCCTACTTAAAAAGTAGTTGACTACTTCTTTGGTAGAATATTAATGAATTTTTTTTTTTGCTGAAAGACAAGTCAATAGTTACTAGTGGTTTGAGAGTCAACAAAATCTAATGAATAAAGGTGACTGTTTGCTGAGGCTATGGATTATTATTGTAAATAATGTCCAGTGGATAGCGATGTCGCTTCACAGCAAGAAGGTCACTGGTTCGAGCCTCGGCTGGGCCAGTTGGCATTTCTGTGTAGAGTTTGCATGTTTTCCCCATGTTGGTGTGGGTTTCCTCCAGGTGTTCCGGTTTCCCCCACAAAGACATGTGGTATTGGTAAATTGTGTAAGCTAAATTGTCCGTAGTGTATGAGTGTGAACAAGAGTGCATGGGTGTTTCCCAGTGTTGGATTGCAGCTGGAAGGGCATCCGCTGCGTAAAACATATGCTGGATAAGTTGCCGGTTCATTCCGCTGTGGCAACCCCTTATTAATAAAGGGACTAAACCGAAAAGAAAATGAATGAATAAATGTCCAGTTTCTTCCACATTTCTTGTGAATGTTCATGCTCGTTTTGCCTGCAAATGTTTTATTTTGACTCAGGCCATGTCCACACATACATCGGAATTTTTCCCACTTTTGTTTAAAAAGAAAAAGTCTCCATCCACATGAAAACAAAGCAGCAACATCCCGCTCTCCCTCGTGAAGCCAACACGAAAGTAACTGAAACTGCAATTCAGCGACTCGCCTTTGGAGGCTGGCTCTAGAAAGTCCATGCTAAATTGGCCAATTTTACAGCTGATAAAAACATGTTTGCAACCTGCTACAAAAGATGGTTTTGGTGGAATAATAGCTAATATTACCCTTCACAGGAACAGATACAGACATTAAGACAAGATTCGGCAAAGCAAGAACCGCTTTCACCCAGCTCAAGAACATCTGGGCTTCTAGAGAACTAACTTTCACCACCAAGACCCGTCTGTTTAACTCCATTGTGAAGTCAGTGTAGTTGTACAGGGTCTAAACCTGGAGGATAACCAAAACTACCGCAGGAAGAATCCAGACATTCATCAACACCTGTCTCAGAAAGATTCTACACATTCACTGGCCCGACAAGAACAATAACACCGACCTATGGGGAAGAACCTGTCAACCTCCAATAAAAGCAGAAATCTGGAAAAGAAGATGAGGTTGGATAGGGCACACCCTATGCAAACCACCATTTGGCATCAACAAACAGGCTCTCTCAGATGGAATCCTCAAGAGAAGCAAAGAGAGGCCGAACAAGAAACACCTGGTGACGTGATCTAGAGGCAGACATTACAAGGATGGGATACACCTGGAGACAAGTAGAAAGAATGGCCCAGGATAGATACCTCTGGAGATCGACCTTTGGCGGCCCATGCCCCGGAAGGGGTGGAGTGCATAAGTAAGAACAATGTTTAACTTAAATAACGGTAATAAAGATGAATGAATACTTTTATGTTAGGAAATACATTACTATAGGACATTTTTTTAAAGTGTTACCGAATTTGTCTCATTTGCATCTTTCATATTTGTTGTGAACCCAGGCATGTTGGCCAACCAGAAATAAGAAAACAGCATGCACGCTGATGTCATGAGGTGAAAACTGCAGTTGTAGTGTCCACACGACCACACTGTACCTGGAGTTTCAGAAAATTTTCACCCTTGCCAGAGTTTTTAGAAAGTTTCGGTTTCAGTCAACTGATACTCTGTTTTCATGTGGACAAACAGCAAAACCACATAGAAAAAAAGTGTGGTTTTGAAAATACCTGTGTTTGTGTGGACAGGGCCTTAGAGAGTACCAGTAGCTGTTGATTTGCATTGTTCTCCTTTGAGGAGAATATCCTTTATAAAAAATGAAAAATAAATGATATTGAACAAATTTTCTTTTTATTATGACTACATAGCTTGAGGTTTAAACATTTCAAATGTGACAGATTCACCTCAGTCATCATTACCAATTTCCAACAGTTTGTATTAAAGAAACAAACCATAAACTCATCCCGTGTCCAAATAGAACAACATCAAATCTAGATCGTAGGAAAAAAACAAAACAATTTGAGAGCCAAGGAGCATATTTAACCTTAGTATTTAAAAAAAATATTAGACGAGAATAGCCCGATGACTTCTAGAAAGATTCTGAAGTGCACTTATGGTCATCTTATAGTCACTTTACAATCACATGAGGCGACAGGACACCTGTTCAACTGCTCGTTAAAGCAAATTTCTAATCAGCCAATCACATGGCAGCAACAATGCATTTAGGCATGTAGACATAGTCAAGACAATCCGCTGCAGTTCAAACTGAGCAACAGAATGGGGAAGAAAAGGGATTTAAGTGACTTTGAATGTGGCATGGTTGTTGGTGCCAGACGGGCTGGTCTGAGTATTTCAGAAACTGCTGATCTACTGGGATTATTAAGCACAACCATCTCTAGGGTTTACAGAGAATGGTCTGAAAAAGAGAAAATATCCAGTGAGCGGCAGTTCTGTGGGCGCAAATGCCTTGTTGATGCCAGAGGTCAGAGGAGAATGGCCAGACTGGTTCCAGCTGATAGAAAGGAAACAATAACTCAAATAACCACTCGTTACAACTGAGGTCTGCAGAAGAGCATCTCTGAACACACAACATGTCCAATCTTGAGGTGGATGAGCTACAGCAGCAGAAGACCACACCAGGTGCCACTCCTGTCAGCTAAGAACAGAAAACTGAGGCTACAATTCACACAGCCTCACCAAAATTAGACAATAGAAGATTAGAGAAACGTTGCTGGTCTGATGAGTCTCCATTTCAACAACAACATGAAAGTATGAATCCATCATGCCTTGTATCAATGGTTCAGGCTGGTGGTGGTGGTGGTGTAATGGTGTGGGGGATATTTTCTTGGCACACTTTGGGCCTATTAGTACCAATTGAGCATCGTGTCAATGCCACAGCCTACCTGAGTATTGTTGCTGACCTTGTCCATCCCGTTATGACCAGTGTACACATCTACTGATGGCTACTTCCAGCAGGATAACGCGCCATGTCATAAAGCGTGAATCATCTCAGACTGGTTTCTTGAACATGACAATGAGTTTACTGTACTCAAATGGCCTCCACAGTCACCAGAACTCAAACCCTAGAGCACCTTTGGGATGAGGTGGAACAAGAGATTGGCATCTTGGATGTGCAGCCGACAAATCTGCAGCAACTACATGATGCTATCATGTCAATATGGAGCAAAATCTCAGAGGAATATTTCCAGTACCTTGTTGAATCTATGCCACGAAGGATAAAGGCAGTTCTGAAGGCAAAAGGTGAGTGTATATTCATACTACACAGAAAACCCTTTTATGAAGGTTGCAAAATACTTCTCTATACAGTGTGCACTTTTGGCAACAGCATTCTTCTACTGTAGCTCAGAGTACTTTAGAAAATATTAGCCCAAGAGGCAAATACACACCATAAATCCACCATTTCGTCAATCTTTGGCATGCTACTTTCAACATCTTTAATACTCCTAAAAGACACCTTAAAGCTTGGATTTTATGCAAACTACTACACAATTGGTACAGTTACCTAACGCAATCTCGTTTCCCTAAAGGAAACTAGGTGTTTCTCCCTGTTCCAGCTCATCTTTTAGGACTCGATCACTGAGGAGAACAGTGCTGTATTCTCATTTTATTTAGGACAAGGAGGCTATGAAAGCTGACAGCCAATTCCTACAGTCTACAGTCATTTCAATAAATTTCTCAGGAGACTGACATTACATAATAAATATATAAATAATTCATACAGAATACAGGTAAAGAAATTAAATAGAATGTGCCAACGAAAAGCATCTTGTGATCATTGCTCAACCATATTCAGGCTGCATGTCATGTGTTATCTCGTCTTGCACAAGAGCTCATCTGGAGTGAGAAATGCTGAGATTATCACGCAAGGCACACACTAAATTATGCTTGTTTTGAGATAGTCTACTGCTTTAATTTGCAGTGATGATGCTTGTCATAGGACTACGGTTTTTCCATCTTGGGTTGTACCATCTCCGTCTTTTGACAAAAATCAGGCTTGCAGTCATGGCTACCGACAGCAATGTAAACACTGGAGCGTTTTAAAGCTGTGAAAATCAGTCGATTCATCAACAGATCGCTTGTATGTCAGCTTATAAACAGACCAGCTGATCTCTGCAGCTTTAAATCGCTCCAGTGTCCCTGTATCTGTGTTACACTCTGTAAACTGCGGTGAGTTTGGTGAACGGATGACCTTCACTATCAATCACAGTAATTTCTGTTGAGCATGTGAACACAATGGCAAATCAGCGCTGTTTAAGAACGTGCTCCACACAATTAATTGTTAGCGGGAAATGGACGTTTTTAAAATTTCAGTACCGATTGGTATCGAATTTCAGTATCGTGACAACACTAATCAGTACTGAAATTTTTAAAACATCCATTTCACTCTAACATTTGAGTGATGATGAATCGCTCCAGCGTCCCTGTATCTGTGGTTACACTCAGTAAACAGCGGTGGCTTCGGTGAACTGATGACCTTGGTATGATTGGTATCGAACTCGATACTTTTGATAACCCTAGTTACAAGTAGTAACATTTCATGATTGGGATACCCCCTTCACCTCATTTTGGGCCAGGAAAAACCCTGAAAACAAAATCATCAAGACTGCTTTTGTTTTTCTTATTAAAACTAAACGTTTTCTGAATAAATGTTTGCGAAACGAACCATGATGTTTGGGTGTTATGAGTGAATGTCAAGGCATCGCTAAACATTTCTGATTGTTCAAGACACTATAAAGTGTTCTGCAGGTGATTAATTTAACCACATAATTGAATTATTAATTTTACACATTACAATACAAATGAGAAAAAAAAAAACACTTAAATAGAAAACATCAAATTTATGGCCCGTTTCCACTGAGTGGTAAGGTACAGTTCAGTATGCTTTTATAGCCGTTTCCACTTTCAAAAGGTGTACCGAACCGTACCGAACCACATTTTCGGCAACCTTTCGAAAGGGTACCAAATACGAGAAAGGGTACCAAAAGGTGGAGCTACACGCGCAGCTGAATGCTGATTGGTTACAGAGATACGTGACGAGCTCATGGAGCTAGCCAGAATGAAAACAAAGGAACCGCCATGTTTTTAAATACACAGCAGAGACAACTATATGCATATAATAACGAGAAATGGATGACCTGAACTCAAACAAACCTTGTCGTTGTCTTGATGTACAGCCACAAAGCCAAGAACAAAACCTGCCCTGTCCTGTTGTTGCTTTTACGAGGCCGTCTAAAAGTGCGAGCGGTCCCTTATTTATCAGGGGTCACCACAGCAGAATGAACCACCAACTATTCCGGCATATGTTTTACACAGAGGATGCCCTTCCAGCCACAACCCAGTACTGGGAAACACTTATACACTCTCACATTCACACACACTCATACACTACGGCTAATTTAGTTTATTTAATTCAGCTATAGTGCATGTGTTTGGACTGTGGGGGAAACCGGAGCACCCGGAGTAAACCCCCGCCAACACGGGAAGAACATGCAAACAGAAATGTTAACTGGTTCATCTGGGACTCAAACCAGCAATCTTCTTCCTGTGAGGTGACAGTGCTAACCACTGAGCCACCGTGCCACCCCAACACAAATTAAGCTAACTAAATAGTTTTTACAAATGTAGATAAATTGAAAACAATTACATTGTCCCCTCCAAACATTTAAGAACTATACTGTTTCAACTCATTTAAATAAGTAGTTTGAACAAACAGAAAAAGTCATTTTTTCAGTGTAAAGTGTGAGAATTCACTGTACTTGAATTCATGAGACACACACTTTCAATGAGAAAGACGGGAAGCCGATATATAGCACCCAGGGGCGAAAGCACAATGTGTGTGTTGCTGGACAGGAAAAATGCAACCTTTTCCTGCCCGCATCCTTCTGACATTTACGAGGTAGAAAAAACAGTGATCACCTGACGTTGTGGTACTGATACCCATCCTGAATGATTCCATTATGGCCAGACTGAGCTGCTGGTGAGACGCTACACTTTTCATTTACACATCCATTAGCCTCAAGCCGGACTGCAGCCGCAGATACAGAGCTGTGCACTCTATAATTAGCACTTTAATTTAACGTGACTGCACGCTCTGTGGTTTTCTCTTTTCCATTTCCAAGAGAGCTGATATATAGCAGAAAAGTGGAAAAAAAAGGAGATACATGATTCAGCACCATCTGACACCTTTAATACCCAATTCCAAGAAGACCTGCCATTGGAATCAGAGCCACTGTGTTCATCCTGTAGTGTTTCTTTGAATATTATTGTATGTGCGGCCAACCTGTAAGGTAGGCCTGCACAATTAATTATTTCTAAAACAAAAGGGTAAGATTGTCAAGTCACAAAACTTTGATTAATTTACTGCACATAATCAAATATGGTCACAAGCATATCGTTTTTGTCAGTTCGTAAGCACATTACCCTGAACAATGTGAAAAATGTAACTAAATGTGAATGTTTTCCTGTTATCCTTTTGGCTTTAGAATTATTAGTGCACTTTAAGTGTCAAAAATTTTTACTATAGATTTTAGACCTAGGGCGCCACCATCTTGGAATATTGATGTGTCTGACGTCACGGGTTTGGTTCTGTTACCTCAGCTAAACAGATACAGTGGAAGTAAAGGATTGAACACGGAGACTAAACAGCCTAATTTAACCCAATGCGTGAAGTTGTGGACGTTGAGCTGGTGCAAATACAAATTCTATTTTTCCCCATTTAATTACCGATCATTTGATGCGCTTTGCTCCACTGTCTGTATTACGCAGCCTGACTGCCTGTATGGGTTTGAGGCATGGTTTCAACCAGGTCCGCCGCTACTGACATAATGGGGGCAGGTACTTTCACTTTTCACTACTACAGCCGCTCACCTCCCTTCTTGTTCAAACCAAACTAAGATTGGTGCGTTTTTTCACATGACAGGTTTTTATCCTTCATACATGTTGAGCGATTGAATTGATCGACTTGAAAAAGGAATATGTCTTGACATAATCCCCACAGACGTGACTTAGTAAAGCGTGAAGTCATGCATCATTTTAATTGTTGCATTAGTCTGAATGTAAATTCCCCTTGTCAGGCAGTTCTAAAGGAGTGTGAGAGAGTGGAACAGCACATCAAATGAAAGGTATTAAAATAAGATAAATACACTACTTAAAACACAACTTGAATACTTGTATTAGTTGTATTTGCACCAGCTCTGTGATGCACGTCCACAACTTTATGCATTAGGGTTAAATTGGGCTGTCCAGTCTCCGTGTTCAGTCCGTTACTACAGAGGTTGAAACCCAGACAGGCAGTCAGGCAGCGTAATACAGAGAGTGGACCACAGCGCATCAAATGATTGGTAATTAAATAGGGAAAAAAAGAAAAATAGAATAAATATATATACTTTTATATTAGACACACATCTGATGCTTGTATTTGCACCAGCTCCACATCTACAACTTCACGCATTGGGTTAAATTAGGCTATTCAGTCTCTGTGTTCAGTCCTTCACTTCCACTGTATCTGTTCAGCTGAGGGAACGGAACCAACTCAGGGCTCGAAATTAACCTTTTTTCTTGGTAGCACCAGTGCTCCTAACTTCAAAAATGTAAGCGCACCAGACAACGTTTAGTCGCACCCACCAAAAATTATGAGCACCGTTACACGTTTTATATTAACAGATTCTATTATATATTAACACTCTAATCACAACTAACAAATAAACAAAAATCGGCATGCGCTCACCGGCCCTGCACGCACTGCTTGACGTGAATAAGATGAACTGCATTAACAATAATAACTGTGCTGTTCTCACGGGTGCTGTCTGATATTGCACAGATGATATTGACATATAACTTATTATTTGCATACGTCATCTTAATATTAATAACAGTCTTTTCATGAGCTGCAACATTAGTTTCATCTCAATGAATGCATGCTCTTTAACGATGGTGAAGGCAGTGTCAGTCGCACGACTGACAGCATCGTGATGATTAAATAATGTTAGAACATCTCATGCTTAAAATGTGTAGATTCAGTGGCAAACACTGTTACCTGAAAACTCAGTTCAACCAGCTTTACGGTGAATGCTTTAATAATTTTTACAGCGGACTTTAAACCCTGGAAGTCTTTTATCCACTCTTCGAAAAGTGTATGGAATGCTGGAATGACATTCATTACATGACCACTCAACAGATCTACCATTATTTGTAACTTAGGTGATTTTTAAAACAAAAAAAATCTGTCAGTGTTGTTTTCATTATCTCGGATCCAGACCTTTACATTTTCGCGGCTGTAGCTCCCTGTCATTGGAACTGAGTGATTGACAGCTGATATTAACCAATCCATTCGCGATCTGTGCTAGCGCAGTGGGCCAATAAGAAGAGCTTGAAGGCGGGGCAAGCATTGCGGGCTTTGTTTACAGCAGCAAGTTGACATGTCAACTGTTTAAAACCCTTCCTGAGTGCTGCGTTTGTTGTTTTTAGGTGCAAAGATGCTTAATGCATGAATGCCACCTGATTCCGTGCATATGGTGAACATTTTGCTGTGAAAACTGGTCGCACAACATAAATTTTATGCAGTCGCACAAATGCTCCCAAATATATTTTATGGTCGCACAGATGAAATTTCAGACGCATACGCGACGAAAACGGTCGCAATTTCGAGCCCTGCAACCCCCTGATGTCAGACAAAGCGATATTCCAAGATGGCGGCACCCTAGGTCTAAAATCTATAATAAAACATGCCATTTTCTGCTAAATGGTTACATTAATCATGTTTTTTATATTTTCATTATATACAATTAATTACATTTAATTTAAGATACTGTAGTTATTTTCTTAATTTGTTTTGTGACAAGTGACAACTTGAATAAAAAAAAAATATATATATATATTTAAGAGGTTTTAAATAAACAGTAGCATAGTGTAGTGTACTATGTGTATCTTGGTCTTTCCTTGGCTCTGATAAAACCACCACATCAAAACCTGTAGCTCATTTTATGAAATGGTAGTAAATCGCATTTGAAATTGCAATTTTGATCAGAAAAATCCCAATTAGATTTTTTCTACAAATCGTGCAGCCCAAGGCTTCAACGTTTGGCACACAAAACAGAAATTAAACTATGTAGATATACAGGGAAATGTTTTAGGTCATTGAAACCTAACAAAAAAAAATCCAATAAAAAAAAAACTTGAATTCAATGTAATTATACATAATTATGCATCAATTAACACAATTACTATTGCTCATGCATGCATTGTATTGTTGATTTGAACTATGCTGTGATTCATCTCATCCCGCATAAAGGTCGCCGACATTACAAACTAAAAAATTTGTACTGCAATAATGTGCCGTAAATCAGAAGATCTCTTCTACGACTTTTCATAAATGGAAAATAATAAATACTGATATTTTGATTTTGGGCGACGCAGTAGGTAGTCCTGTTGCATCACAGCAAGAAGGTCACTGGTTCAAGCCTCGGCTGGGTCAGTTGGTGTTTCTGTGTGGAGTTTGCATGTTCTCATTGTGTTCGCGTGGGTTTCCTCCGGGTGCTCCGGTTTCCCCCACAGTCCAAAGACATGCGGTACAGGTGAATTGGGTAAGCTAAACTGTCCGTAGTGTATGAGTGTAAATGAGTGTGTGTGGATGCTTCCCAGAGATGGGTTGCGGCTGGAAGGGCATCTGCTGCGTAAAATCAAGCTGGATAAGTTGGCGGTTCATTCCACTGTGGCGACCCCGGATTAATAAAGGGACTAAGCCGAAAAGAAAATTAATGAATGAATGAATTTTGAGTTCACACTTTATTTTAAGGTACAATTCTCATTATTAATAAACCATTAACTAAGATATTGCCTAATTTGCTGCATATTAATAGTTGTTAAGACAGTAGTTGGTTTACATAGGATTAGACACGTAGAAAAAGATCATGCAGAATGTGTAATTTATAAGTTCAAATAAACAGCTTTACATATCTTTGCAGCTAAAAATCCATTAGTAGTGAGAATTGTTATTTAAACTAAAGCGTTATCGATTTTGTATGTTAGAAGAGAAAAACATTTTAAATGTGATATTATTGAGACTCATGCAGCAGCCAAATTTTTTTTAAATCATTAGGAGAATTACCAAACCTACAGCACACATGATGTCACACGGGTTCAACCGTGCATTCAGGTTGCAAAAAAAGACCGGTTGCAATAGCAAACATGTCGTGTTGTGCGGGAGGAGTCCAAAAACAAAAAACTTTAATTTTACTGTACACCACACTGCCTTTAATACTAACCGCAGATGTCTTTGGCTAACAGCCATCATAAGAGCTGAATGGAGTGAGGACCAAATTAAAAATGCTCGACTCTGACAGTTCTCATTTCATATCAGGTGAGTTCACGCTATGCTGAATCATATACATTACTCGTTTTTGATTGCAGCAATGATTTAAGCAAAAACAGTTAAATATGGTGAATTAAACTGCGGACACTGAATGCTTAAAATGAAACGTAAACATGTAAGTTCACATACTCTGCCATACAGGTGCAGTTCGCTGTCAGAATGCAGTTGTTTTGCTTGTTGATGATTACCCAGGCCTTGTACAGTTCTTCTTTCCTTGTCTTTGGCTGACGTTAGGCAGATCCTCAGTTTTTAGCACTACATAGTTTTATATCTGGTAATCATGGAACATTATTTCTTGCACATGACGACACAGAACAAAACAGTTGCCATCCAAAACTTTGTAGGCCTTTAACTTTTGCCTTGTAAGATCACTTGGAGTTTCAATGAGATAGTTGCATGTTTCGGGCTGGATGCTTGGTCATTTAGTTTTATCCAATATCCATTGGGAGGGTGCTATCGCCAATGGACCTGTCAGACGAACGCTCACTTTAACGTTAAATTTGCCAAATATCTGTGCTCATCACTGGGTGACAAACTGTTATAATACGCTGAAAGCATTATGTAAATAACCTATATAATATGTAATCAATAAAACTTCAATCCAGAAAATGCCGTTTATGTTCTCCATGGGAAAAAAAAGTATTGAAAAACTTTTTTTGACCCATGAGTTCATTCATTCATTCATTTTCTTTTCGGCTTAGTCCCTTTATTGATCTGGGGTCGCCACAGCGGAATGAACCACCAACTTATCCAGCATCTGTTTTACGCAGCGCATGCCCTTCCAGCTGCAACCCATCTCTGGGAAACATATATGCACACTCATTCGACCCATGAGTTACCAAGTGATTTTTAAAACCATCATGTTTAGAAAACAATATCACCCATACTGCTGTGCTGTGAATAATGCTAGCCGACCATTTGTGAACTAGGGTTTTGGTACCAATCGATACTGAGATTTAAAAAATGTCCCGCTAACATTTGAGTGCATTCTTAAACAGCGCTGATTTGCCATTGTGTTCACATGCTCAACAGAAATTACTGTGATTGGCTGTGAAGGTCATCAGTTCACCGAACTCACCGCTGTTTACTGAGTGTAACAACAGATACTGGGACACTGGAGTGTTTCAAAGTAATTTCGATCAGCTGGTTTGTCTATAAGCTGACATACGAGCGATCTGCTGATGAATCGTGGCTTTAAAATGCTCCAGTGTCTCTGTATCTGTGGTTACACTCAGTAATCAGCGGTAAGTTCGGTAAACTGATGACTTGCATGACCAATCACAGTCATTTCTGTTGAGCACATGAACACAATGGCAAATCAGCAGTGTTTAAGAATGCGCTCAAAATCGCTCAAATGTTAGTGGGAAATTAACGTTTTTAAAATTTCTGTATCAATTGGTATCGAATTACAGTATCGTGACAACCCTACTACGAACACACAATCACATTTAATATTTTCGATAAAAAGGTGAAACAACTGGGCCAACAAGCAAATAGCAGATCATTTGAAAGCCTAAAGAAGCTCTTAAATGATGTATCAGGTTTGCTTTCCGAGGAGTGTAAGGTGTAGGGTCATCTTAATTAGGCCAGAAGCTGCAATTGATAGTTCACAACAAAAGCGGCAGAAGCATCCGAGGAAGAGAGCGAGAGAGAAACAGATGGAAAATCCTGCCCTACCTTCCTGGCATATGGCAAAAAATAACTATTAATGAAAGCATTTCAAACACCCTGGAGCTGACGTGCTTTGGGATGTCAGAAAGAATATGGCTAACAAACTCTCGGCTTCGCTCTGCAGAAACATCTCGCCCAAGAGTCTGCGCTGAAGGAATGTGGCATGATGGATTACCTTCTGCCTCTCCAACAACTGCAAGCTCCAAAACAGCAAATCAGACTCAACAAATAAAAAGAAAAGAAAGTGCAGATCACACTAGGACTGCATGAAATTGGAAAAATCTGACATTGCAATATTTTGTACACTCAAAAACTGACTTTTGCTGCTGTTCAAACTAATGTACGTACTTAAGTTGAAACTAAAGCGGCACGATATTGGAAAAAAACTGACATTGACATATTTTGTTTTTACTACAATATATATTGTGATATGACTATAATTTCAGGAGATTATTTAAACAGCTCAATTTGGAAAGATTTTTATTAATTTACATTGACCGGAATGATGCAGTCTTTTATATGCAGTGCATCTGCATAAAACATAATAAATTACAAGCATATATAAATATGACAGATCAAACATTTTAAATAAAAAGATTAATAAACAGTCTAGCAGTAAGTATAGAAATTGAACAATCAAACATAAAATAACATTGTCATCGTTGTACAAATAATTTTTAAAAGTAATATTTATTATTATCTTCATCTTTTAACTTTTAATAAATAATCTAATCCTGCGATGTGACTATTCCGCATATACATTGCGATATCAATGCTCAAAAGATATATTGTTCAGCCCAAGCTGAAACACAATGTGTACATTTTCTTTGGTACAACTTAACTGTTTACTGTTCAATCCACTTAAATTTGTAAAAATGAGTTAACTTAATCGATTTGTATTGGATTAAGCTGTGTGAGGGGTGCTCACAGAGCAGGGTTTTGTTTTCGATATTCCTGACACATTCAGTGATAGACGGCAATAATCACCCCTACTCAAGAGTTGTCTTGATTCAGCTCATTTTAAATACGTAGTTTGAAGGAGTAGCTAAATTTATTTTTTGAGTGTATGTGGAAACAATTTAGTAATTTTTCGATTGATGTAATAAATGATAACTAAATAACTAAATGTGATAGAGTGAATATAAAAGCAAAATAAACAGTGCTTTATGGTTTTTAGGTTATAGTCAAATCGTATTAAGCTACAGAAACTGAAAAATCTCAAACATAAAATAACACTGCAAAGATTTTAATGTTTAAATAGTTAAATAGTTACAGTTACAAATGGTAAAATTGCTCTTGGCAGAATGATTTAAGCTTTCTTAGTGCTTAAAAATCTGTGCAAATGATAAACTTTTTCTTCATTATGTTTTTCTTCATATACGTTTTTTGCTTTCTCCAGGGAGCTCACGATCGCGTCTAGATTTGATATAACAAACTTCTTGAGCTGTGTGTGGGTGATTAATGAAGCGTCTTCGACATCTGATCCATTCAGAAAGAAAAGGACAAACGCGAGAGTTAAGTGCGGAAAAAAGGAGAAGCCCAACAAAACACAGGAGCCATTAGTTTCAGCAACCTGAACAATCTGCCATGAACAAATCATGAACAAACTGCCATGTTTACCATCACCTTTTGGACTATTATGAACTCGGAATGACAGAATTACCCTCTAACAGAGGCTACATGTGCTGGTGAAGATTAAAGATACAGATGAGAGGTTAGCTCTGACTGAGGGCTACTGTATATGTTGCGTGTTGTTTTTGAACTCAAATAAAGACTTAATGTATGCTGTGTGTAGTTTATCTGTAAGTGGTAACATATCAGAGACTGTAATGGTATGTATGTGTTCATATATGTTGCATTTATTTATTTTAAATAATTGCAGACGTTACAGTAGGCTGTAACACTGTCATTGATCTGCAGTTATAATCAAATCATGTTCATAGAAATGTTAGTAATAAACATTTATAAACAAGTATTAATGTTTAAAGCATCTGTTTTGTGAGAAGAGCTTCTCATATAATGTGAACGACCTGTACAGCTTTACTGTAGACATTTATTCGAGCGAGAATGACGTTGACTCAAACTCTCTGTAGTACACCACGCCCACCAAAAGGGTACCCTTTGTAGTGGAAATGCAAGCCTGATAAAGGTGACCCGTACCGATCCCGAACCGTACTGTACTGTACCACTCAGTGGAAACGAGCCATAACTCGCGATCAACAAAACACCAAGTAGTACAATATCAGAAGTAAGCAAGAGTGAGCATGACGGAAAATATAAAGGTGCCTCCAGCTTTTAGAGCTGACGTGTGGCTGCACTTTGGTTTTATTGCTATACTAGGGAGTACTGAATTAGACAAAAAATGCCATTTGTAAGCTTTGCAATATATATAGTTCTTTGTTCAATCACACTGTGCAGTTCTAATGAATTGGAATGGATAGTAAATGAATTGGAATTTTAATTTGTCTACCAACTTTATCAAGTTGTCAATATAATGTTACACATACTAATACAAACTATTGCAATATATCACAATATATCGTGATGTATTGTATCGTGACCCATGTATCGTGATATGTATCGTATCGTGAGGCCCTTGCCAATACACAGCCTTATTCTGGATAAGTTGGCATTTTTTTCCGCTGTGGCAACCCCTTTTTAATAAAGGGACTAAGCCGAAAAGAAAATTAATGAATTCATTTATTTTTTGCAGTGCAAACGTAAAATAACACTATATTATCATCACTGTATAAATAATTAAATACAATTAATCTTGCAGTCTTTTGGTTACACCAACAAAACCATAATTTCTTGTGCAAAAAATATTTGTAACTCTCTAGAATACAGTGACAGGCCTTAAAAACACATGCAAATGATAAACGTTCACTCTATTATGGTTAAACTGACTGTAAAAATCATGTTCTGTGGCTCCTGCTTAACTATCCAGACTCAACATTGCAGATCCTGCGATGTGACTATTGCGGATGTGCTTCAATTGCGATATCGATGTTGAAACGATATATAGTGCAGCTCTAGATCACACTATAGTAAAGCAGCTCATTCCTGAGTAAAGCACGTTAGACTCAAACAGAGAACATCAGACTAAATTCACTTAGATTTGACTTAAATAAATTACATCATTCTGGTAGAGTTTAAACTAGACCAGAAAATAAAATGCATACACACACACACACACACACACACACACACAAGTGCCTGCTTTGTTCACAACTACAGCAAGTTTCTCAGACACATAATGAGATTCAGCTTTCAGCACAGAAACAGCTCTGTCAACTCAAAATAAATCTGTGAAATTAGTCATGAGACTTTAAAAATGCCCATCTATTAGTCATTTTTATTCCTTCACATCAGGGTGTTTTATGAGGGAAGTTTTATAGTGCTTTATAATGGTGTGGTTGACTTCGCAAACATCAATAATAAATTAGTCCCAAACAAGAGACAACAGCACTAAAGTAGACCTCAGACATAATCATAATTTTTCGGCATTATTATTTAGTCATTGTTTAGTTAATTTATATGTTATTTAGGGGTTTCTTTGATACAGTTCAGTAATTGAGTTTATTACATACTGACATTATTCATCTATTATATGCTATTTTGCGGTACCTTATGGTGAGGGACGTCACTGAAACTCCAGCTACTTAATAAGCAGACAACTGTGCACAATTTACAGAGTGTGAGTTTGTTGGACAGTCTTTCACTGACACTGAAGCTACAGCAGAACCTAGAAGCCACTACAGGGCTTAACAATGAGGACTGCCTGGTGGCCCGGGGCCAGCGTGCGAGACACTCGAGACACTAGACAGCATCATAACTGGCCCGATCGGACCAGTGCTGCCTTGTCATTAAGTTTAATTTGGCTGTGACTGTTTGTTAATTGCAAGCAAATACAGTCTTTGGGTGCTTTCACATCTAGACGTTTGTTTCGCAACCTCTCTCGTTTGCCCAGTTAGTGCGGTTCGTTTGGCATATGTAAATCCCGCAGTTGCGCTCAGATCCACACCAAATCAATTGGTCCGAGATTGCCAGAATGAGGTGGTCTCAGCTCGATTGAAACAAATTCTGAAGCGGATCGATTGTAGTGAGAAAGCCAAATGATCCAACGAACCAGGCTATATTACAGTGTATTATGGTTTTGTAATAGCCATATATGTCTATATAAAGAGAGAGAATTATGAGTAGGGCGGGATGTCATCGGCAAATGTGTGTTTGCGAAGTGCAAGCATACTGAAATATTACTGAGAGCTGTTTATCTGTTAGGAAAATTGACAGAAATTACCATATTTTTTCCATATTTTAATCTTATAATATTTTGTACTAGGCCTGTTGTTTTGTTCAATTTTACACTGACACCTCGAAGGAAAGATCAACATTGATCTGCTTCATGATCAGACTGCAGTCTGGGTTCATCTGTTATTCCTCTCTATAATTTAAGCCTATATTGCATAATTTTAATAGATTTATTAATTCAATAGATAGATTTTTACTAAACTTGACAACTGAATATGAATGAGAAAGTCTTAGCTCTCTGATTTATATTTGGTGACGATGTCTGTGGGTGTCAAAAATAAAGTGCACATTTTAGTTTACAAAAAAATTTAGTTACTATTGTTATTTTTGAAATTGTCAGGTGTATTTAAAGTTATGCTGAATAAACAGTGTATGTATAAAATTACGTTTGGTTTTTGACACATTATTTAAAAAATATGGCTAAGAAATAGCTATTAACTTCTATTTTTTGGTGGAGCCAGTGGAAATTTTGGCAGGGCAAGTGAAAATCTGAACCACTGGCCCGATCGGGTCAGTAGAAAAAATCCTTAGTGTTGAACCCTGCCCTATATCATTGCTAGGGAGGAAATCATCCCTGCTTCTCTGTCTCTCTGGACCTGTTAGTGTGAAGTAGTGTTTCCTCTCGTCTCTCTGCTGTTACAGCGACACTTATGGATCCATACACAAGCGTGTCTGTAGAGCAAGTTTTCTCCACCGTGTCTATCATGGATCAGCTTAGCTGTGATAACTGCGGCTGTTCTTCGGTGTCTGCGTCACTGCTCGGTGTTCTGTTGAGTATGCAAACACAATGGCCAATCTTAAAGGTGCAGTATGTAAGATTCTGACTCTTCTAAAGTATAAAAATACCATAATATGTTTACAGATATCTGAAAAACAATGCTGAAGTCAGATAGTCTGCTTTGAAAATGTGTTATGTGCTGCAAAGGCTGTCTTTGTTTTGGTCCCTTTAACCCACCCAATGCCAGTTTAGCCAATTATATTTCAACACCCTGGGTTGCCTTCATGGAAAACCGCGTATTTCATTCATTTAGTCAGAAAGGCTCTCAAAGTATGCATCTGTGACTGAAATGCGACCTTAGGTGGACAGTAACATTTTCAGAAATGAGGCGCAGATACAGAGTTCCACAAGAGGTGGTTATTAATTAGCAAATACTATGAATGTAAACACTAGGTGAGCAGGTTACATCATAACCCAGTGTCCTAATAACATGTATATGTGAGGAGATTTGCAGTGATAAGCAATTTGGCTGTTTACACCAGACGAAACACGACAGAAATTTAAATACAGCCATTCAGAAGCACAGAATAGTGCACTTACTGCACTCCAACTAAATGGTAAGATTTCTAATCAAATGAATACATATTAAACCTCTTTAACATTATTAAATGAACATGCTGAATCATTGATATGTTGGTGTCGTCAATCTGGCAGCCCACGCTTGCTGTGTTTTGAACCAGACATGAAATACCTAGTTCAACCACTGGGTGTCAAACTTACATACTGCACCTTTAAAAAACATGTTTCTGAAAAATAAAGGTTTATTTCGTAGATGCAAAATGTACCTACATTATATAATTTGCAAGTACCCATTTAACCTTTTTTTCCATAGCGGAAACAGGCTTCCATTCGGCTCTACTCAGTCAACAATCTGACCTTGTTGTAAAACAAACAGAAGTATCCTTCCAAAAATATTCCCACATGCTATTTGGCATATTCAGCAGCACCTGATACAAATAAGTCAAATCCCAGCAACGTTATCCTTTCAGAGCAGCACAATCCCAACAGGCCCTTTCCCAGCCTTATGCCGGATCACAGATTTAACACTACTAAAATCTTAAGACCCTATAACAGCTGCCAGACCTCTACATGCCCACACTGCCGGACAGTGACGGATAGTGGGAGAGAAGCCAGCATGATTTTTTTTTTCTTCTTTGCCTGAGGGGGAATTACTGCATTATGCTCAAAATCACAAAGCAGACTACAGTACCAACAACACTATTTCCATAAAGCTTAGACGGGTATTGAATGCTGAAAGCAGCATGTCTCCAATATCCAGTACATCAGGGCTTGCAAAACTGCTAGTTTGACATCCAGAGTCTATTATGTTTTCCAGTCGGGCTCCCAAAATCATGTTAATTGGAAGAAATATATAGCCTATTTTAATAGCTTTGCATTCTGTCAGAAATTGGGTAATTATGTTGTATGTAATTTTCATGCAGAGGAGCCACTATATCAATATATGTTTGAATTGACTGGTGTTGGTCAAAAGAACTGCCACTTAAAAATAATAATAACATGAAAAGATAAAGATAGGCCTAACAAGTTTACACAAAGTTTTTTGTTTTCTTAAATAAATATATATATATATATATATATATATATATATATAT
>CAIGQZ010034990.1:5279565-5294475 GCA_903798205.1 Danio tinwini | reverse complement strand
ATATATATAAAATGCAATACATTTTTGTCACTTTTCAAAAACTGTTCTCCCCTACCTCTGATATTGTATTTAATTTTCTCAGGTTAAAAAAAAAAGACCAAATCTTTGAGCAACAATGAAATAGAGGGGGGTTGAGGGGAGGTCCAAGACAACCGTATTCTGTGCCTAGCATGAAGAGATGCAAAAGCCACAATGTCAGCGTGTCTCCGGTGTAAAGGCTGACACTGAGAGGGAACAACTGGCTAACTTGACCCCCAGAATATTAGAAACTATTTTAAAGAAAGTAATCCAATAGTTTTGCAACTTGGAACAAAATACAAACAAATGAAAAGGTAAATGGTGAAAGTTTACATTTATCACACATATCTGAAACATTGGGGTGCATTTTAGAAAGTTTGGCCTTTGGGAGATGAGCTCACAAACTATTATATTCATTTTTTATTTTTCTTGAATTTTGCTCTTTTTAAAACGTTTTATTTAATATTTTTTCCTAACATATTAATTTGGGTCTACTTAATTTTGGACCGTTATCATAAGTTATTTTGTTAGATTAGCTCCAGATTTGGTTTCATTACTGACTAAACTAATATATATGCACAAATATGATATTGTAATATTTACAATATCTGGGAATCTGTAGAGCTGCGCATCGATAGATTTGCTCTTCAGTGTTTGGACTCTCAGTAGTGATTATTAACCACACTGAACTGAGCTAAACTGAACTAACCTTAAACTCTGAAAATCGAACTGACACTTTCAATTTGCTATAATCTTCTATGTGAAGCTGCTTTGACACAATCTACACTGTATAAGCGCTATACAAATAAAGGTGAATTGAATTGAATTGAAGCATCTTATAGACAATATTAATCTAAATGAGAGATTTGTAAGGGGTGTACTCATGTATGCTGAGCACTGTATATCAGCCCATGCCTAGTAGAATGACAATAAAGCTCAACTTGATGTGATAAGAGAATCAGTGGAGATTTAAAGCTCATGATGTTCTGTTTCTCCAGGAGAGCGACTGTAAGGAAATCCATGGTCAAAGGTTTGATAATGTAGCTCTCAATGTTCTCCTGACGGATCTGGCGAAGGTCAACAACAGCAGAGATAGAGCCAACAGACTCTTCCAGTGGCTTATTCATCCAGTGCAGGACAAAAGCTTCTTCAGGTAACGGGTCATAGAGTTTTTATGTCGTTTTTAAAAGGTTCGGTCAAGACATTGAACGTCATGATTTTTTTTTGTTTGTTTATATACCATGGAAAATTTTGTTTGTTTGTGTTACTGTTATGGTTAGAAATAAAATGAAGAATCAAATTATCAGTTTAATAATTGAAGCATTAAAATGTACAGTCGAAGTCAGAATTAAGCCCTCCTGTATATTTTTTTCTCCCCAATTTCTGTTTAACAGAAAGATTTTTAAAGAAAGAACATGATAGTTTTAATAACTCATCTCTAACAACTGATTTATTTTATCTTTGCCATGATGACAGTAAATAATATTTGACTAGATATTTTTCAAGACACTAGTATTCAGCCTAAAGTGACATTAAAAGGCCTAAAAGTGCTGTATGTAAGTTTTTGACTCTTCTAAAGCATGAAAATACCATAATATGTGTGCAGATATTTAAGAAACATCCCAAGTGAACATGTTTAACTGAAAAGCAATGCTGAAGTCAGATATTCTGTTTTGAAAATGATTTTTCCGTGCCGGAACCAGGGCCGTGCACAGGGGGGTGCCCTCATTGGCTGAGGTGCCCCTTTTGGCCTGTACCCCATCCCTCCCTCTAGGGATGCAATGATTAACCGGTTTCACTATTAACCGTGCTTAAATTCGTCATGGTTAATTAATCGTAAAGGCTTATCAACACCGCGTTTCTGTACAGAACTACACAGAACATTAACTAAGGCAAGGTCGTGCATGTTCATTATTTCCAATGCGCATGGCGCTCACGTCTTTTAGGCGCATATAGTTAAGATGGGGGCTTTTGTGATCACGGGAACTGCAAACGGCTGAGGTTTGAGGAAGAAGCAATGAAAAGTACACCGGTTTGCAAACCCATTTAAAGTTAGAAATATTGGCGCCAATGAGAGGATCATGCGAGGAATATTAATCCGCCAGCCGAGATCAATTGAGTGATTTCGGAGAGAGCGCTGAAAGACTCGGTGGATCAGCTGTTTAATGGCCCGAATCTCAGTGTGTTGCATTCACTGCGTCGTCAGCGCAAATGGACGATAAAATGTAAAATCTAACAGTGTATAGATCTTTGCCAAATAAGCTCAACTTTACTAAGTTTAAACTGAAACTTCGGCTCATGACAAAGAACTGTACTGTGCAGGTGGTCATCGCGAGAATCCTGCTCATATATTGGGTCGGCTGACTCGCCTGCTTTTTTTCCACAAGCACAGAAAAATGTAAATCAGCGCATAATGAGACTGAGCATTTACAATGACACAAACCCAAACCAAAAACTTTAAAGAGTAGTGGTTGTGAGAATTTTCTTCCTTCCTTTTGTCTGGTCTTTCTGGTTATTATATTGACGTGTGTGTATGAAAACAATAGTGCAAAATGCATATTTCTTACTGTAATGCTTCATTTTTGTTTGATGCAAACCATAGATTTTTTTTTATAAAGTAACAGAAGGACTTTTTATAGCAGATAACTTATTTTCAAGCACATTCAAGTCAGCATGATCATGTAATTCATTGTTAGTATTATTGTCATCATCGAAATCATTAATATTTTATAATTATTGAACATTGATTTTGGAATTATTGCACAAAAATCATACAGAATTGGATAGTTGTTTCTGGTTATTGTTAGTCCTAATTGATGTATTTTTTTAAAGACCATAAATCTGTTAATGTACAATTTGCAGTGGTGCTCATTCATTTTTTATGGGCGCTTCTAAATTTTTGTGTGGTGCTCCTAAAATTTTGAAGTTAAGAGCACCAGTGCTACCAAGTAAAAAAGTTCATTTCAAGCCCTGCATTAGGCTATATATTTTTTATAATTGTTCTGTCATTTATTTACAGTGTAAAAATTATTTATGTTTAAATGTAAAAATTTTACTTATTTTTAAGCACAACGAGAGAAATGGACTGTTGTTTGTTTTTAATATTATTATGTGCTGTATCAATTGGTTACTGAGCAACAATACATAACACTTTAAAATATAAAAGTTATTTGTGTGATTTTTGTAAACTAGTAGTGTTTTGAAATTAATAAATGCATAATAATCGTGATAACCGTGAAACCATGACCATATTTCTCAGACTATAATCGTACAACCAAAATCTATAATCGTTGCATCCCTACCTCCCTCCCCCTCCAACGCGTCCGTGCCTCCGCCCATGGCTGTTTAGTTACCGCTTCACTAAACACCCAATGATTCCGTTAATCCACTCCATGTTTTACCGCCCGCTCCCTAGTCCGCAGCGTCACTCACATAACCTGTGTGCCCGCTCTCTAGAAAGTGGAGACAACAGTTCTTGACGATCGTTGCAGTACAAGGTAGATAGTCTTATTACAATCCACATTGCAGTCAGTGGTCTTGTAAAAGTGCTGACAACTTGTAATAAATATCCACGTTCTTAGGATTTGAGTGTCTAATCAAAATCAGATCTAATATAAATAACACTTTTCTGTTGTGGGCACACTTTATAGACAAAAATAAAACCCTCAAAAAACAATGCCTTCACTAAAAAGAAGACAGAGAAAGAACGAAGGGAAAAGGTAAAAAGGTAGTTCAGCACTTAAAACATGGATTCAAAGCACCAGCAAGCCAGCAGGTAAATCATCATATAGAACATTTAACTGTGTTTGTCACACTTTTAAGTCTTCTAACTAATTGTATTTTTATAACAACTGGAAAGTTTGTATTAGCAAGAACCCACCCACTTAGTGCCCCTTTTTTTGGTTTGGGACGCTGCCCCTTAAAAATGTCTGTGCACGGCCCTGGCCGGAACGCTGTCTTTGTTTAGATAAATTTAACCTGCTCAATGCCAGTTTAGCCAATCATATTTCAGCACTTCGGGTTGCCTTGTTGGAAAACGGCATATTTCATTCATTCGTTCTGAAAGGCTCTGAAAGCATGCGTTCGTGACCGAAATGAACAGTATCAGACGTTGAAATGAGACAGATTCAGTTCCACATGAGGTTATTAATTAGCAAATGATATAGATATTACGAATGTAAACATTAGGTGAGCAGGTTACATTGTAACCGCGTGTCCTAACAGCATGCTTTGTGATGAGATACCCAGTGATGAGCAATTTGGCTGTTTGCACCAGACGAAACATGACAGAAATTTAAATACAGCCATTCAGAAGCACAGAATATGCACTCACTCACGAAACAGTAAGGTTTATAATCTATTTAATACATGTTAACCCTCTTAAACATCTCTTCCAGAGTGAGTAAAAGGGCTCGTAAAATCACTCTGGACGACTCACACCCAGCACACTACCTGTTCGAACTGTTACCGTCTGGTCGGCGCTACAGAGCACCAAGCACAAAAACAGCCAGACACAGGAAAAGTTTCTTTCCTCAGGCCATCTACCTCATGAACAGTTAAATATTCCCCTACTGTGCAATAAACGTGCAATACTTTCTCATACGCACTTGTACACAGCACCTTATAACCTGTATATTTACAGCATATCTGTACATAAAACTCAACATCCAGATCTTTTTGACTAACTGCATCTCTGTTTAATGTTTATTGCCTTTTCTTTTCTTATATTTAATTTTGTGTTGTCACTTGATGTACACTGGAAGCTTCTGTTGCCAAAACAAATTCCTTGTGTGTGTGAAGCACACTTGGCAATAAAACTGATTCTGATTAAATGTAGATGCTGAATCACTCATATGTGTGCTAAAGTTCAATTTCAAACGGTTTATTGTATTTTCCAGATCTGAGCTGAACTATCTGCTGCTGCTTTCAGTATATGGCAATAAATGTAATGTAAAATGGCATTCAAACCCACATTATTGGCATTTAGCACTGAATAAAGCACATGAGGTTTACCTGAGGTGATCACTGGTTTCTGTTGTTCAGCTGTGAGAAATAGAAGCCATTTCTAATATATCAATTCGAGGTGTTGGTTAGAACCAAAACTCCTTTTAATATGAAAATATTCCCTCTATCGCGTGTCGTTGCTTAAATTTAGAACACTGTTTAAATCACTCACTCATGTACTCAATCTGGCAAACCGCGCTTGCGTTTGTTTTGATCCAGGAGTGCAATACCTAGTTCAGCCACTGGGTGTCAAACTTGCATACTGCACCTTTAACTAGGTTAGTTAGGCAAGTTAGGGTAATTAGGCAAGTCATTATACACTTACCTGTACACCTGTCCAACTGCTCGTTAATTGCTAATCAGCCAATCACTTGGCAGCAACTCAATGCATTTAGGCATGTAGACATGGTCAAGATGATCTGCTGCAGTTCAAACTGAGCATCAGATTGTGGAAGAAAGGTGAATTAAGTGACTTTAAATGTGGCATAGTTGTTGATGCCAAATGGGCTGATCTGAGTATTTCAGAAACTGCTGATCTACTGGCATTTTCACGCACAACCATCTCTAGGGTTTACAGAGAATGGTCTGAAAAAGAGAAAATATCCAGTGAGCGGCAGTTCTGTGGGCGAAAATGCCTTGTTGATGCCAGAGGTCAGAGGAGAATGGCCAGACTGGTATTGATAGACACAATACTGATAGGTATTGTGTGTTCACAGTCATATTGGATTGATAGAAACACAACAAGTCTCTTTTTTATTTTATTTACTGACGTTAAAAATAGGATCCAAATCCCAGTGAGTTTGAGGCCCACCACAACGTGATGTAGGAGTGCGGTTTCCCCGCCCACTGAATTGATTGACAGGAGTCATGTCTCCATAATGACATGTATGCACATGTCCACAGAACATTTTTTGCAAAGAAACTGGGATTAAAACATGTTACAACTCTCTGTGATCAGCTGCACCTCAATAATTAATTGTATAAGTTTAAAACAGTTTTTAAAACAGAGCATGTTTGTAATAAAGTAAAATAATAATGATAGAGTAAAATTACTATGTAGTTCTTAACCGCTATAATCACAGCCGCATGGTGTCAGTAAACGCGCATATGTGTGTGACTCATCATTTTAGATGATAGACACCACCACAAATACATGAAATAAACGTGCTTGATATTTTTGACTAATGAGCTTTATTCAGCTTAATCTGAGTCTCTCTCTATCACTGACTGCTGTTTATCTGACATAACCATAGACTTTAAAAGATATGGACGTACAATCCGTGACGTCACCCATAGGTTTCTGAACACTGCAAAAGAAGCTACAAGTAGGCGCGGCCTACCGTCGCCATTTTGTTAGCACGTCATCGCACCAAACGCAGGATACCAAATAAGGGCAAAGAGGCGGAGAGTGAGCGGAGCTACAGACGCATGCTGAATTCTCAGCATTTTGCTTAGACCTGGCTTAGACAGACATTTTACTTTGAGAGAACGCTTAATACTACATTACCCTTGACTCGTTTGTATTCTGACCACACGTGCTTGGTTGTAGACCATATCAATAAAGTGTTTAGACTTTTAAAAACACTGTTGTAATACATTGAGCTACTAAACATTGTTCTTATGACGTTTTTCTACAGGAGGAAAAAGCAAATTACTATCAAACACTTCAGATATAGTCTGTGTTAGTAAATGCAAGGCTGTTTATAAAATCCAGCACTAACACTGTATGACAACGCTTCAGATGACTGTTTTATAGCCTACAGCTAATCAATCTGTCAGATTCTGGAGTGCATTACAGGTCTAAAGAACATTATAAATGATAAATGATCATAAATAAAACAAATGCATTCATAGAGATGGTATATAAGTGTATAATTTCACTCACCTGGGAAATGGAGGCAACTTGAATGGTTTGTAAGCACATTTAAGTCCACACAGCATGTCATGTCATCTGATAAATGCAGGAAATAATTCCAAAAGGCAAATGACTGTGTAAAGAAACATTAACCAAAACAAAAATACGATGTATATGCAGAGTTCAGCAGCTAATTAGCCGGAATCAGCTGTGGTGACGAGACAGCGAGCAGCTAGTCCTAGCTGTCACTCAAGTGGCCACACCCTTAATTATGCAAACTTAATATAACTTAATACAAACGAAACGGATGAGTTATAAAAAAAATTCACCCCCTCACAGTTGTCATCAAGGGTAATTATAGCTATATGCACCAAAGCCATCGTTTGTACCAGGCTGTAAACATGTTTTTATCAGCTGTAAAAATGGCCAATTTACCAATGCAGAAAGAAAGCACTTGGACTTCCTGGAGCCAGCCCCCCAAGGCAGGTCAATGAATTGCAGTTTTAGTTACTTCCGTATTGGCTTTCCGAGGGAGAGCGGGAGGTTGCCGTTTGGACATAACGCATGAGAAACAGACACGCACGTCTGAGCAGTGGGCGGGGAGAAGCAGCTCATTTGCATTTAAAGGCACAGGCTACAAAAACAGCTTCACTGTACTTAGACACCAAAATGGGCAGATTCTACAGTATATAATAAATAATGTGATGAGTATTTTAAGCTGAAACCTTACAGACACATTCTGGAGACACCAAAGTCTTATCTTACATCTTGTAAAAGGGGTAAAATAGCTGTCCTTTAATAATTAATCTATAAAAGTGTACTATAATGTGCATTTGCCATCTTTTTCTGTCCACATTATAGAGATAACTGGGAGAAGAAGCCAATTCTGATCCAACGACAGAATGCAGATTATTATAAAGGACTCTTTTCGACTGCTGAATTCGACCGGATATTAAGAAACGTAAGTATTTTTGTTTTTTAGAGAGGATTAGGCCTGTCTTGATATCTTTTGTTTATTGTCCGATATATTGCATTTTAAGACCATTTTATGCCACTCATTATATATTGCCAGAATGACAATATAATCACATCACGATACAAGTGCACTCTTTCAAAGAACATATTTTATTCTTAAGAATATTTAACTTAATAATAGTCATTTCAGCAATTTATTAGTCAGAATCTGAATGTGAAAATGCATCTCCTGAATATATAATAATAAATATTAACAAAAAGTTATTGCGTTCACGTGGGTTTCCTCCGGGTGCTCCGGTTTCCCCCACAGTCCAAAGACATGCAGTACAGGTGAATTGGGTAGGCTAAATTGTCTGTAGTGTATTAGTGTGAATGCGTGTGTATGGATGTTTCCCAGAGATGGGTTGCGACTGAAAGGGCATCCGCTGCTTTAAAAATGTGCTAGATAAGTTGGCGGTTCATTCCGCTGTGGCAACCCCAGATTATTAAAAGGGACTAAGCCGAAAAGAAAATGAATGAATGAATGAATTAACAAAAAAGTGCAAGTTAAAGAGTTACAGAGGCTGTGATATCTGCTAACATCTATTTTCAGTCATCAGACACCCATGAAGATATACTATAGTAATATATACAGTAAATATAGAGTTTTTTAACCATACTGACACTGACACTAGGGATGCAACGATTATCAATTTTGGTTGTACGATTATGGTCTGATGAATAATCACGATTACTGTGCGCTCGTTCATTTCAAAACACTACTAATTAAGAAAAATCACTTAAACTCTTTATATTTTACAGCGTTGCTTATTGCTGCTCAGTAACCAATTAATACCACACATAATAATATTAAAAACAAACAATAGTCCATTTCTCTTTTTGTGCTTAAAAAGAAGTGTTTTTTTTACATTTAAACATAAGTAATAATTTTACACTGAAAATAAATGACAGAACAGAATAAATTAATAAATAGATATAGGAATAAATAAAAATAATAGTATTTGTGTAATGCAGGGCTTGAATTGAACTTTTTTACTTGGTAGCATCGGTGCTCCCGACTTCAAATATTTAGGAGCACCAGAAAAAAATGTAGGAGCACTCACCAATAATGAATGAGCACCACTGCAAATTGTATGTTAACAGATTTATTGTATTTGAAAACAACATCAATCAGGACTAACAAAAACCAGAAACAACTATCTAACTAATTCTGTAATGACGTCTGTAATGAAATTGATATTTAGACACTAATTCTGAAATGAATGTCTAATATGTCTAATACATACCTGTTAACATTGGGATGTGAAAATAAGGGATATGCTTACCATAATAAAGGATTAGCCCAACGAATCCCCCCCTTAAAAAATCCCCAAATTACTAAATATGTTGATTTGGAGCTGTTTCATTGTAAATAAACAGTTAAATGGTCAGTGATATGTTTTATTATTATTATTTACAAAAGAAAAAATAAATAGTATAGATTAGCAGCAAATACATTAGCAAACAGTTCAGCTTATTAAAATTAATAGCTATTATAATGAAATAAAATCAAGCTATCAAATCTCATTAGCTGTTTCTTCACTGTATAACGTACACTTTCTGATTAAAGAGCAGCGAATGAATCTCTTATTTAGATTTTTTTAGTTTGATTACATTAAATAACAGGTGTCACTTAAAAAATGCACACATCTAACGTTATAAAGTATTCGATTGCTTTCCTAACTGTTTATGCTCATATAGGATGAAATTAGGTGTGTTTAAAAAAAAAACCCACCAAGATCGACATCTTTAGATGTTTTATTTTTATTAATTATGTGTATATGTCTGTTTAAACACACACCCAAAACCCAGACCTTCGCTCCATTTCAAATCGCGTGTACAGAATCTGTTTCAGAAGCAGCCTCTATTTATCACTATGGAGGGCGTCAGCTGACAGTCACGCACCGCTATATGACTGTTTTGAGGATTGCATATGAAGGGGAGACGGCACCTGTAATAAAAGGAAAGGGAATCCCGCCTTTTTTATATTTATTTTAAAGTGTTTTCATGCCCAAACAAAGTGAAAGCACAGAACAGACTCGCATTTAAAAGCAAAGTGCGGCCCCTGGTGATTTGGCAGTATGGCTCTGCTCTTTAATGTTTATTGCCACCCTTCAGAGAAAGACTGAAAATACGGGAGAAATACGGGAAAACACCTTTACAGGATGATAGCGGGATAGAACTGTAAAATACGGGAGAATCCTGGGAAAAATGGGAGTGTTGACAGGTGTGGTCTAATAATGATGAAGATGACAATAATACTAACAATGAGTAACATTTCTCATGATCATGCTGCCTTGAATGTGCTTGAATGAGAGTTATGTGCTATAAAAATTCCTACTGTTACTTTATGAAAAATAAATCTATGGTTTGCAGCAAACAACATTGCATTGCAGTAAGAAATATCCATTTTGTGCTATTGTTAACATGTAAGTTTGATATAATATTTCTTCTACAAAACATAAATGTAAGATTATAATCATTTAATTAAAGGCTGAAAGCTGCAAAGCAGTCATCAGTAACTGAATAGAAAAATAAAAGAAAGAACGGAGAAAAGAAAGGAGAAAAAAGTCTCACTTCTGTCACTCTTTAAAGGTTTTGGTTTGGGTTTGTGTCATTGTAAATGCTCAGTCTCGTTATGCGTTGATTTTTATTGTTTCTGTGTTCGTGGAAAAGCAGGCGAGTCAGCCGGCCCAATGAATGAGCAGGACAGAGCAGGATTCTCGCGATGACCACGGCACAATACCGTTCTTTGTCATGAGCCGCAGTTTCAGTTTAAGCTTAGTAAATGCAAGCTTCTTTGACGATGGTGTACAGTGTTCGATTTTACATTTAGCTACCACTTTCGCTAAACACGCTGTAATGCAACGCATTGAGGTCTGGGCCATTAAGCAGCTGATCCTCTCCGAGTCTTTCAGCACTCTCTCCGAAAACACTCGATTGTTCTTGGTTGGCGGATTAACATTCACCACATGATCGCTCTCATCGGTGCCATTATTTGTCCCTTTAGGTGGGTTTGCATACTGTGTGCTTTTCATTGCGTCTTTGTCAAACCTCAAAAATGGTCTTTTAATTTCACAAAAGCTCCCTGTCATCTCAACTAGGTGCGCCTGGAAAGCATGAGCGTGTTGCGTCGTGTTCGTGTCCCTTAATTGGAAATAACAAACTTGCACTAACTTGCCTTAGTTAATAGTCTCAAGGCTCGTACACACCGGGACGTTTTTCGTTTGCGATTATTGTCAGGGTTTTTCGAGAATTTTTTGCAGATTTAAACCCAAGCGATTTTCGCTGGCGTTGAGCAGAAGAGTATGCAAAATCACTCCTTGACGTTAGATGGCGCTACACAACTTTAAGCTTCTGACACCTGCTTCAACACTGAAGGAGAAGACAGAAAGTTGACATGCTTGTTGTTAAAGTTACTGGCAATTCGAAGAAGCATGGATTGTTCAAGTAGCAGCTCTAGTGCAATAAGCAGCTCCACGTTTATATCGCCTCTGGGCATCTTCTTCAATGTGCGCTCGCATTGACAGTTTTGAGCACCTCCAAGTGCTGTCTACTGTAACTTCAGCAGCTCTGTGCACGTGATCAAAAGTGCCAATCTGATTGGTGGAAAGGGGTTTTGACATGGCACGTCAAAACAAAAAAAACGAGCATAAGGCGTTTCTTTAAAAATTACAGTTTTACGCCTGCCGTTTTGCGCGTTGGTGTGCACGATCACATTGTCGGCCTTTATTTCGTCACGAGTGGTTAAATGTTCATGGTGCACGGGCCTTTAGTCATAGTTAATCCAGTGTGCGTGGTTATTAGTCTCGGTGTACAAGTTCAGAAATGTAAACAGTTGGCATAACTTAGTTGCAGCACTTTTGTTGCATGCAGAAACACGGCATTGAGAAGCCTTTACGATTAATTAACTGTGACGAATTAAAGCGCGGTTAATAGTGTAAGAAATCAACCTATCTTATAAAATCGATCAGGGATTTATTAGCTCATATCAATGACTCAGATCTTGAAGATTTGAATAATTGATTCGACTCAATTGAGTCAAATTGAATCTGATTAAAAGATTCACACTTTATCTGAAGTTTGTCCCGCAAATAGAGACATCGTATTTTACCAATCGTGTTTCTATTATTTCCGTGACCAATGATAATAACATAACACAGAATAGGGTTAACTTTTAGCAAGGTAACACGATCTACAGCTTGAGGCAATGACTTAGAAGCACATAAAACAAGAACACAGTTGAACAAAGAGTTATTGAGCTACACTACGATACATGAAACTAATTATGTAATAAGCAAACAACAAACAAACAAACACACATTCACACACACATACTAACAGACAGTTCAGAGGATGCAAAATGAGTTGACAACCGTCCTAAATAATTCTAGTCTTTCGTACTAGATCTTAGAATCACCTGAGAAACCACAAAAGCAGAGATTTGACTTATCTTTAACTGCTTAAGATCATAGGCACCAAATCAGCAAGAGACAATTTGCTCGTGTTACTTGCAAGTTTGTTGAAGTCTTCTCGACTGAAGTTTGCCTTGCAGGGCTGGCCTGAGGAAACACGTGGCGCTCCTGATAGGGTGGCTTCGGGGGACGTCGTTGGGATTCCCACTCGTGAGCGGAGGCTGTTCTGAGTTGCCGGGGTAACGGACGCTGCTGAGTTGGTGCGGTTTCGCGGTCCGAAACTTAAGAGGTTTGCATGGCGGTGACCCAATCACGTGCGGCGCGGTGTCCGGGCAGGCGAGAGGGGGCAGAGAGCAAAAGCAGGCGCGAGCCAGCTTGATGCAAAAAGCAACGTGTTTAGGCTGCGGTGGGTTTTTAAGTGACCTGATCTGGTCCATCCCTCATGACGCTGTCGTCCACTGAGCAGTTGCCATGAAGGGCGGGGCCACGCCCCGTACCAGCGTAGCCAAAGTCACTTATTAACAGACTCCAAGAGATTGCACGTGTTAAAAATCTCTTGTAAGATTGTAACTATCTGACATCAAATGTTACAAGACGAATACAGTTAGTACTACTAAGTTTTCATTTACACCAATGTATTGCAAATAAAAAGGGGTTTGGTTTAATACCAAACATCAAACATTTCAGACACATACATATCATTTTAACCTGTTATAAAGGTAAACAACACATTATTAATCTGGTTGGTTGGAATAAACACAGCACATAAGTAAACCTATGACTATTATTCAGAATATCAAATTTGCCTTGGTTCTAACATTTAACAGATTGTCTTTCTTAAATCTTTCATTAATTGCCAGAGATCTCGGTCTCTGAATTTGTCCATCTGGCTGCAATTAGAATGTCCCGAGGGCGAACACATGGCCACAAGATCACATGATCGGTCGTTCAAAAGTCTTGTGCAAGCAATTTCCTGAAAGCCCAATTGTCTCGCTGGTTGAACAGTTACAAAAGTTGCTAAAGCATCTCTGTCCAACTGAGGCCAGAGTATTGGGGGAAGAGAGTCTAATGAATTGGCCCCCCTGTTATCCTGATGGTATAAGCCCTGAAGTGAATGAAGCAATTTGCGCTCAAAATTCCAAGCCTGATTCAAACTGGTTTTGGATCAGTGAGTCCCTTCAATAGTGAAGTCAGTTAATCGTTGCATCTCTAACTGATACCTCCAATAGAGATGTTGCACACTCAGCTAAAATGTTGCTAGAATTGTTTTTTTATGCATGGGCGATAGGTATTGCATTACCAGAAATGATTGAGGTCACGTCCATGTGTTGTGCCATAAGTCGATGTATGGATTATTGTGACAGGCCAAGAGGGGATCGGTAACTTTAATGTCGCTGGACAATGTAATGTAATATAATGTGTTGTGTTCAGGATCATGTTCAGTTTGGAGTTAATCTGGATGTGACCAGCTACACAAATGGGAAAAGAGAGACCCACAATCCTCCAGGACGAGCGTTGCCATACACTGTATGGGATTTTTATGAGGTACAAAAATATTGATACTCACTGACCAAACAAAACTGTGTGCTGTATGATTACTGGAATTACTATTGAGCTTGGGGCGATAGGGGTAAATCATCTTCTTGTGCCTAATTCCAACTTTGAATTATATTGCATTGAGTTATCATAAAGGGTCTTAAAATTCCTAAATATTATTCCTGTATATACCCTGTCATGTAAAATGTGTGAAGGTGATAATCTGCTATCGTACAAACATCTTTAAAATCTGGTGAGCTCTCATTACATTCACACTTCTGTAAAGCCTTGATGTCGCTGTGAGCGTGTGACGTTTGCTCACAGATGTTGTTGTGTGTTTGTCTGTGTTTTCAGAGTGGTTGCTCTATCAGAATGCTCAATCCTCAAGCGTTTTCCTCCACGGTTTGGCAGGTGCTCTCTGTTCTTCAGGAGAAGTTTGGCAGCATGGCAGGAGCAAACGTGTATGATGACGATTCATTAACATTGTTTAATGATAAAATTGTTTGAGAAATCAACTCTGCATCTAGAGATTATGAAAATGCATTGCTTTTCTCTCTTGAATCAATTCTGGGCTTAGTTTTTACCACCAGATAATAGGCTTGTAGGGTAGTATTTTAGTAGGAGACCCTGCTCTAGGCTAGTTTTGTAATGTTGGGTTTTATGTCACAAGATTAATTTAAATACACTATCAACACTCTGGTAATTTGCTTGAACTTTTCCTAACTGTATTAATGATTATTTTATGTTTAAATAGTATTTATAAGAAATTGGAAGCAAGTATGGCTGTTTGTAAAGCACAAAGTGCAATCTGCTGCTAAAAACTAGCCTAGAGCACTGTCTGATGTTTAAAAACTAGCATAGAATGCCATCTACTGTTAAAAACTATCCTAGAGCACGATCTGATGTTAAAAACTAACCTAGAATGGCATCTGCTGTTAAAAACTAGCCTAGAGCACCATCTACTGTTTAAAAGTAGCCTAGAGCGTCATCTGCTGTTAAAAACTAGTCTAGAGCACCATCTGCTGTTTAAACACTAGTCTAGAGCACCATCTGCTGTTTAAACACTAG
>CAIGQZ010034990.1:5204831-5232163 GCA_903798205.1 Danio tinwini | reverse complement strand
TCTTTCTATCTGTCTGTCCGTCTATCTGTCTGTCCGTCTATCTGTCTGTCCGTCTATCCGTCCCTCCGTACATCTGTCTGTCCGTCTATCTGTTCGTCCGTTCATCTAACTGTCTGTCCTTCCGTCTATCAGTCTGTCTGTTTGTCCAACCGTCTGCTTGTCTGTCTGTTTATCCGTCCGTCTGCTTGTCTGTCTATCCGTTCGTCTATCTGTCATCCGTCTATCTTTCTGTCCGTCCTTCAGTCTATCTGTTGGTCTGACTGTCCATCCATCTGTTTTTACGTCCAACCTCTATTCGTTTGTCCGTTCGTCATTCTGTCTGTTTATCTGTTCATCCGTCTATCTGTCGTTCATCTATCTGTGTGTTTGTCCATCCGTCTAACTGTCCGTCCATTTGTCTGTCCATCCAACCATCTGTCCGTCTGTTTTTCTGTCCATCTATTTGTCCGACGGTCTATCCATCCCTCCGTCTATTAGTTTGTCCGTCTGTCTTTCTGTCCGTTTATCTGTCTATCCATTCGTTAGTCCATCTATCTGTCCGTCCGTCTATCTGTTCGTCCGTCTATCCGTCCATCTGTCCATCCGTATATATTAAATATTATAGTTTATTGAAGTTACTTTTAACAGAAATTTCTGCAAAACTGTATACCCATATGAAAAATACTATAGTAATGTAAAGTAAATACTAATTTTTTTTTTATTTTACTAAAGTAATGTACTTGAAAAAATCTGTTATGGTGGTTTCATAGTTTCTAGCACAAAAACTACTTGTATACTACTTACATTATACTAAAATTACACCTCAGTTTACTGGAGTTTACAGTATACTACAGTATTTGTTTTTTACAGTTTAACAGTTCACTATTGGTAATACAAACAAAGAGTTGAAGATACTATATTATATACAGTATAATAAACTTTACTATAGTGTGGTTAAAAAACATATTACAATATAATGACACTATAGTGTTTACTATTAATTACTACAGTATTTTTTTCGTGCCTGTACACCTGATGATATATACAAAAAACTACTGTGACATAATCAACCACTGCACAGAATACTATAAAACAATAAAATGCATATATATTTATATAAAACATTGGTGGTCCAGCTAATGCAAATGTATTCACCCTTTATCCCTTAGTTTGTGGCATTGATGTATATGATGAGCTACTAAAAAGCAACAGAGCCTTTAAGTAGAATTCTTAATTCATCATGATTATGTAGTGACTGGAACGGAAGAATAGTCTGTGTTATTTGACTGTACATTGAGTCTCTTTAAGAATTTTAACATCATTCTCCCTTTTCTCTCACAGGTCGAGTGGATGAGCGACAAACTGATGCGCTGCTTCGAGGACAAGAGGAACAACCCTTTCCAGTTCCGGCACCTGTCGCTCTGCCACAGCCTGTCAGATCTGGCCCGAGTGCCCAGCCCGAAGGTGGTTCTGTGCAGTCAGCCAGATCTGGAGTCTGGCTTTTCTCGGGAGCTCTTCTTACAGTGGTGCCAGGACGCCAAAAACTCGGTCATCCTCACCTACAGGACCACACCGGGAACACTAGCTCGATACCTCATAGATAACCCTGGGGAGAAGAGGATAGAGCTGGAGGTGAGGACCAGTCAGGGGCGCATTAATGCACAGGCTTACAAAGGAGGGCCGTACTGATGGCACACTGTCTTTAAATATGCTAATTTTTTTATTCACCACAGTAAATCCAATGGATTTTTAGTGCTTCTGATGGCGCTTGGATTTAGATAGCTTTTCATGTAGTTTTAGGCTTGAACAAATAAATAAATGAATGCTTAAGTCCATTTAAAGAACTATATTTTGATTACATTTTGTTATTGATGCTTTAAAATGGACCTTGTGTTATTGAAAATAGGGTTCCTCTTTATATCAGGTGGCCTTAACTAATATGTACTTACACTGAAATTAATAATTTGTTACAATTGTGTACATGCATATGTTTACACTGTACTTATGATTGATTAAATACCTGCATTTAATTACATCTGTAATAATTTCTGTAATTACTTTTGTAATTACACTGTTGACCATCCCTTACACCTTAACCCAACCTTAAACTCACCCATACCACCAAACCGGTCTCTGACCTTACCCATATCTCACCTCAAGTTCACCAGAAGTGTTCGACAATACATTATGAGTACATTATGTACAGTAAGTACATTGTAATGATTTTTTTTAATGCAAATACATCGTACTATAGTTTAGGCCACCTACAGTTGCAATCAGACTTATTGAACCCCCTTTGAATTTGTTTTCTTTTTTAAATATTTCCCAAATGATGTATAACAGAACAAGGAAATTTTCACAGTGTGTTTGATAATATTTTTTTCTTTTGGAGAAAGTCTTATTTGTTTTATTTTGGCTAGAATAAAAGCAGTTTTGAATTTTTAAAACCCATTTTACGGTCAAAATTATTAACCCCTTTAAGCTATTTATTTTTTCCATAGTCTACAGAACAAACCATCATTATACAATAACTTGCCTAATTACCCTACCTGCCTAGTTAACCTAATGAACCTAGTTAAGCCTTTAAATGTCACTTTAAGCTGTATAGAAGTGTCTTGAAAAATATCTAGTCAAATATTATTTACTGTCATCATGGCAAAGATAAAATAAATCAGTTATTAGAGATGAGTTATTAAAACTATTATGTTTAGAAATGTGTTGAAAAAATCTTCTCTCCGTTAAACAGAAATTGGGTGAAAAAATAAACAGGGGGGCTAATAATTCAGGGGGTTGAATAATTCTGATTGCAACTGTAATATAAAGTGGGATGGAAAGGAGTCACCTCAGCTCTTCACCAGAAGTTTATCGGTAGCCCATTGTTGAAGAGCACTAACACGAATAAATAACACAACATCTGAATATCTATTAAATTGTCAAAAAAATGCTTAATCAAGATCTGATGTGCAAATTTGAAAAATATAATTAGTTGCTGGTAATGCATTTTTAACAGGGTGTCCGTGGGGTCTTAAAAAGCATTAAAAGTTGATAAATCAATGTAGTGAAATTTAAGTCCCTTAAAAAGTCTTAAATGCTGTTTTGCAAGGTATTAAATTTATATAATTTTTGGTTACGCAATGTATGGTTGTATGCTAAAGTTTGTCTCAATTAAATCTGCAAATATCAGGATGCCATGTAGTCTATGAAATCAATGAAATCCTACTAGATTTGACATCATGCTGCTTTTTTTACTGCAGTAACCAAGCCAACACCGTTATTCCTGCAGTTCTATAGGCGCCAACCTGCTGAATTAGCTAGATTTAATAGATTTTTATTCAGTATATGAATAACGTTTTAGTTTTGGATTAATTTTTTACATTAATATTCAGTAAATATACTGCAAGTTAAAAGCTCGCCAGTGCTTTTCCGGTTGAAACCTAAAGTGGTTAAAAGGTCTTAATGTATGGAAAGAGTCTTTAAAAAAGGTCTTAAAAGGTATTGAATTTCACTCTCTGATTCCTGTATATACTCTGTTTAAGCAACCAACCACAATTAAAGCAACAATAAGTGCATAAAACATGCTGTCATAGAAAAAAACATTAAGGATTGTACAGGCAGTACAGAAATGATCAGAAAATATGAATTGGTGATTAGATTTTTAGTGGTTAGGCTAACAACTATTTATATTGCACATTATAAAATATGATTTCATTGTAATTTACTGAGAAAATTGCCTTTTTTCGCTGTTAAAAAAAAAAGTTTTTTAATTAAAATTAAAAACATTTTAAATCTATTTTTAATTTTATGTTTATTGTTGTTTATACAATCGTACAATATTTCAAGTTACATTTGGATCCCAGTATGTGACCTTAAATGACATACAATTGACAGGTGTACTAACTATACATAGTACTCAAATTTTGTGAATTTATAAATTCAAATATATATTTTTAAATGTCTTTGTTTAATATACACTACCTGACAAAGGTCTTGTTGTCTATCCCAGTTGTAAGAGCAACAAATAATAACTTGACTTCTAGTTGATCATTTGGAAAAGTGGCAGGTCTATTTTTTCCAATGAATAATCTGTACAACTGTATCCCAATCATCACAAATACTGCAGAAGACCTACTGGAACCCGCATGGACCAAAGATCCTCACATAAATCAGTAAAGTTTGGTAAAGAAAAAATCATGGTTTGGGCTTACATTCAGTATGGGGGTGTGTGAGAGATCTGCAGAGTGGATGGCAACATCAACAGCCTGAGGTATCAAGACATTTGTGCTGCCCATTACATTACAAACTACAGGAGAGGGCAAATTCTTCAGCAGGATAGCGCTCATTCTCATACTTCAGCCTCCACATCAAAGTTCCTGAAAGCAAAGAAGGTCAAGGTGCTGCAGGATTGGCCAGCCCAGTCACCAGACATGAACATTATTGAGCATGTATTCAATTCATGTTTATTTCTTTAGCGCTTTTACAATGTAGATTGTCAAAGCAGCTTAACATAGAAAGTCTAGTAAATAGAAAATGTGTCAGTCCAGTTTTCAGAGTTGAAGTTTGGATCAGATCAGTTAAGTTCAGTTCAGTGTGGTTTAATTTTAACTGCTGAAAGTCCAAACACTGAAGAGCAAACCATCGATGCGCAGCTCTACAAGTCCCAACCAAGGAAGCCAATGGTAACAGTGGCGAGGAAAAAACTTCACCAATTGATGAAGTGATGGGAAAAAAAAACCCTTGAGAGAAACCAGGCTCAGTTGGGCACAACCATTTCTCCTCTGGCCAAACTTTCTGTGCGGAGCTGCAGTCTAGGAGCCAGATATAAGATGAAGGACGAGGCATTAAAGATGAATACAAAGAATTTTGATGAACTCTGTGAGTCCTGCAAGAATGCTTTCTTTGCCATTCCAGATGACTTAGTTATTTGAGTCATTGCAGAGATGTATGGATGCAGTCCTCCAAGCTCATGGGAGTCACACACAATATTCATTCTGTTTCCACTCAAGGCATGATCATTTTTTATTTTGGTAAAATAAGAGTTATCTAGAGGCCTTTGTCTTTCATATGATACCAAATGACCAATTAGAAGTTATTATTTGTTGTTCTTAAAACTTGGATAGGCAACAAGACTTTTGTCAGGTAGTGTATATATACTAATGTTGCTTGTGAATGCAGTATATATTAAATTCACCGATGTCATTCAGGTAAATCTCTAAATATCAATTATTCGATTCCAAAAGTGTTTGACTTTAGCAGAATTTTTCTTGCAGTTTTTGTGTTTAATATGTTGCACATGCAGTCTAACTGTGGGAATGTGAAGTGTTTGATATCTTAATTTATTATTTGCAAGCTCTTATGTTTTCTTTTTTCTCTCTATGACTAAACAAGATAAGAAAGCGTTGCCGACTGGAGGGACGAGAACTAGAGGAGTACATGGAGAAAGAGAAGATGAAGAAAGAAGCTGCCAAAAAACTGGAGCAGGCAAAAGAGTAAGTGGAAAATGTGACTAAAACACTGTCAGAATGAAAAATGAGCTTTGATTCACCCAGGATGCACCGCTGATCAAACCCCCAAGTCTTATCTAATGGCATTTATCAAGTGCAGTCTGGCTATTACTCTGCATAGTCAAAGAAAAGATCCTCTGTGAAAAGAAGAAAGATCTGTAGCTATAAATACTTGATGAACTGAAGCGTTATCAGGTCAAAAAGTCGTAGCACTTTTTAGAGCTGTTGTTAAACATTCAACATCTGCTTCTGCCGCTGCTTAAAGACGAATCAAGACACTTTAAAACAGCTCTGATGTTCAGCAGGGTGTGTCAAATCCTGCACTTTTGCTACTAACGTGTCTTTTGTTTTCATGTTAATTCATAGTTTTGCACACACTCTGTCGAAAGTAGATATTCTTGAGGCTGTTCAAATTTATGCTCATTTATACAACCAAAAAACTTAATGGTGCAGTATGTGATTGTCTTCAGACAAACCTTTTGTTGTGCTGGTTGAAAGTCTCTTCACATTCCAATTGTAATAATTAAAGTAAATGTATTTTTATATTCTAGGTAAGGCATAGGACTAAAAAAATGTTGATCCAATAAAAAATTTCAGGTTAAAAATTGAGATTTAGGTAGCCCAAACTTCTTTTATGAATGGGTTATATGCACGAAAGTGTTGTTCAGCCACTGAAATCTCCTGCCGAAAGATTGATGTGATTTATTTGTAATTTTGTAACAGCATCGATAATGTAATTTAATCAAAATATAGTCAGTTAAATAGACCTAAGTGTTTGTTTAGTTGTTCAAGCGTAAAACGAGATGAAGAGTCGTTTAAACAAGCAGCGAGCTGTTATGATGAAAACAAGTTAGTTTCAGTCGTTGTCTTGGTAAAGTAAGTGTAATGTAAAAAAAAGGACAGGATATTTCTGTTTTTAGCACTGCTTTTTTCCTGATTTTTAATATATAAGTTATAAGGATAATTCCTGCACCCTGCCAGCCTAGTAGGGGAGTCCAAATTAATTGTTTCTTCTGTTCACCGCGATGCAGACGTGGACAATTCGGTATAGGTTTAGTAATAATCATAACCGGTTATTATGTACTGACGTCATTGATCTCATATGCGATATGTCACCGTAGCTTACTATGGCGAGGGATGCAAGCGCAAGTATTTACAACGCTCCAACTACTTAAAAACGCAAAAACTGTGCACAATTTCACTGCGTGTGTGTGTGGCTGTGTGCTAGACAGTCTTTCGCTGACACTTACAGCAGAAGCCCCTATTTCACTGCGATTGAGAGAATGAAAGTAAACTCCATTTCTCTCTTTCTCTCTCTCTCTTACTGTGGCCCATTTGACCTGCTGGCGTAACTTTTCCTCTCCTTTCGGTTGTTACAGCGATACTTCTGCGGAGTTTTCTCCTCCGTGTCTATCATGGATCAGCTGTGATCGCTGCTGCTGTTTATCAGTGTCAATTTTCTGTGAAGAGTGCTGGCCCGTAAGAGCCAATCGCAGCTCTTTCTGTTAAGCGCGAGACCAATCATAGGGGTGTAAGAACGCACCTGGTAGACAAGGCTCAGAAAGCGAGCAGGAAATTTATATTTGTTCGTTTGCTATAAATCCTCGGGTCGTTTTAAGGTACAGTTTATGTATCTGACCGTTTGTATTAAAGGACAAAATTGTTTTACAAATGGTATATGAAATTAAATATATTTATACATTTTAAAACAAGAATTGCTGTGCTGTGAAGAAAATATAAAACTGTATATGGAAACTTGGAAAGCATCATCAATGCACCGTGATGCACCGAGATATCAAATTGAACTGAATCGATGGCATGATAATCGCAACCGAACCGTGAGACCAGTGTAGGTTCACACCTCTACAGCCTAGTGTAACAGAGGCCAGCTAGTGAAGTGCTGTGCAGGTAAACCTCACTCCTCTGACCGCTAAGGTGCTCTAGGGCCAGATGCTAGAGGCCATGGTCTTTAGCCTCTTTGTTAGATCAACTTTCTCCCATATGGAGAGTCGCCGGTTTGATCCCAGCTCGGAGCGGGTTGTGTGGTGTAGGACCGGCGGGGATACATTGGTGCCGTGACTCATTTGAGAGTGAAGTTAAGGGGGTTGAGTGTAACAGAGGCCAGCTAGTGAAGTGCTGTGCAGGTAAACCGCACTTCTCTGACCTCTAAGGTGCTCTAGCGACAGACGCTAGAGGCCATGGTCTTTAGCCTCCTTTTTAGATTAACTGTCTCCCATGCAGAGAGTCACCTGTTCATTCCCAGATCAGAGCAGGTTGGGTGGTGTAGGACCAGCGGGGTTACATTGCTGCGTGACTCAGATTGGAGTGAAGTTAAGGGGGGTGAGTGAAGCAGAGGCCAGCTAGTGAAGTGCTGTGCAGGTAAACCTCACTCCTCCGACCTCTAAAGGTGCTCTAGTGACAGACGCTAGAGGTCATGGTCTTTAGCCTTCTTGTTAGATCAACCGCCTCCAATGCAGAGAGTCACCTGTTCATTCCCAGATCAGAGCAGGTTGGGTGGTGTAGGACCAGCGGGCTTATGCTGGTGCCGTGACCCAGATTGGAGTGAAGTTTAGTGGGTTGAGTGTAACAGAGGCCAGCTAGTTAAGTGCTGTGCAGGTAAACCTCACTCCTCCAACCTCTAAGGTGCTCTAGTGACAGACGCTAGAGGTCATGCTCTTTAGCATTTTTTTTTTTAGATCAACCGTCTCCCATGTGGAGGGTTGCCGGTTCGATCCCAGCTCGGAGTGGGTTGGGTGGTGCCGTGACCCAGATGAGAGTGAGGTTTAGGGTGGTGAATGTAACAGAGGCCAGCAAGTTAAGTGCTGTGCAGATAAACCTCACTCCTTTGAACCCGAAAGTGCTCTAGTGACAGACGCTAGTAGCCATGGTCTTTAGCCTCCTTGTTAGAGCAACCAACTCCTGTGTGGAGAGTCTCCGGTTCGATCCCAGCTCAGAGCAAGTTGGGTGGTGTAGGACTGGTGGGGTTACACAAGCACTACGCATAGTCACTTCGCTCGCTCACGACATTTTGAAGATCTTTTCAATTGTGCGCACCTGGAACACACAAGCCACACGCCTCCATTTGAAATAATGAGCTTGCACGCGGAAAAGACGCCATATTTGAATATTTGATCTATCCATCTGTCTACCTATCCATCTTCTGGGTCCCGGGGGTTCTACAGTTATTCTGTGTTTCCTGATGTGCATATAATGAGGGGGGCGTAATGGGGGATATATACAGGGTAATAGCTGTTAAAAGTAATTTTCTATCTTATTGTAAAAATTTTATATTAATTACTGATATCAATTAACACTGAGTAATAACCATAATGACCTAATAATTAATCTATTAGTAGCAGAGGTCATGAACTTATATCTACTTTCGCACTGTAAGAACATCTTGACTAATGGTGGTTTCATAATTGCTATTTGTTTGATCAGCTGTAAATATGCATGTGTGGTTTTACATGATGGTTGTTTACTGTTGTTCAGGGTGGACCTGGACTCGAGTGATGAGAGCGACATGGAGGATGATCTGGAGCAGCCAGCGGTGGTGAAAACCAAACATCACGACCTGATGATGAAGGGTGAAGGCGGCAGGAAGGGCGGATTCTTCAAGCAGGCCAAGAAATCCTACCCGATGTTCCCTACACACGAGGAGAGAATCAAGTGGGACGAGTATGGAGAGATCATCAGGTGAACAACAAGATTTATTCATGCATAGAAGAAGGATACGCAATGTGTAAAATCTGATCTGTTTCTATCTGTCTCTCCATCCTTCTATCTATCCATCCATTCATCCTTCTTTCTGTCTATCTGTCTATCCTTCTGTCTATCCATCCGTCTATTCGTCTCTCTGTCTATCTATCTGCCCATCCATTCATTCATCTATCTGTCTATACATCCATTCGTCCATCCGTCATTCTATCCATCATTTCATCCATCTATCCATTGTTCTATCCGTTGTTCTATTCATCTTTCTATCTGTCTATCTATCCGTCGTTTCATGCCTATCTGTCTGTCTATATATCTGTTGAATTCATCTTTGCTGTTCTATCCACCTAACTGCTGTTCTATCTATCTGTCTATCATCCATCTGTCCATTCGTTCATCTATCTGTCCATCTATCCAATCATCCATAGCTCCATCCGTCTATTTGTCATTCTGTCTATTTGTTTATCCATCCGTCCATCCATCCATCCATCCGTCCGTCACTATATTTGACTTTCTGTCGTTCTATCTGTTGTTCTATCTGTCTTTCTATCGTTCTATTGGTCTGACCTTTGTTCTATCTGTCTGTCTGTCTGTATATCTGCCATTCTGTCCATCTATCTGCCGCTCTGTCCATCTATCTGCCGTTCTGTCATCTATCTGCTGTTTTATCTGACGTTCTATCGGTCATGCAGCAATACGATTCGTCACAGGCGCAGACTTACGAACGCATCACTGTATTTTGTATGATTTCTTAGATTGGTTATCCTTGTATCAAAGGACAACATTACACTCATACTTATTTATTTTAAAGGCTCTCTTAGGTAAATTACCATCCTATCTTTCTAATTTGTTAACATTTCACATAAACAACCAACACACCAGATCTGGTTCCTGTATTCGTTTAACAGTCCCAAGGGTATTGTCAGAACTTGGCAAACATGCTTTTTCCTTTTATGCTCCTAGGGCTTGAAATGACCTGCAAAATCAGCCTAATCTTGATACTCTTCCGACTCTAAGTACTTTTAAACATCTTCTGCACAAATTCTTAAAGGATACTTGTAATTGTTTTTTTATGATCTGATTTTTTATGCATGGTGATTTTGTAATTATGTGTTATTTTTTGTGATTTTTATGTGAAACTTTATGTGCTGCCAGCCATCTTGACCAGGTCTCACTTAGGGGTGTCAAAATGAATTGTTTCTTCGGTGCACCGCGATGCAGAAGCGGACAATTCGGTATCGGTTCAGTAATAATCATTACCGGTTATTATGTACTGACGTCATTTATCTCTTATTATTTATTGTATTATTATTTATTGTATTATTATTTAAGTATTTACAACGCTCTAACTACTTAAAAACGCAGAAACTGTGCACAATTTCACTGCGTGTGTGTTTGCTGGACAGACTTTCACTGACACTTACAGCAGAAGCCCCTATTTCACTGAGAATAAAAGTAAACTCTCTCTCACACTGGCACAGTGTCACTCATCTGTGAAGAGCGCAGCGCACAAGAGCTAATCGCAGCCCTTTCTGTTGAGCGGGTGACCAATCATAGGGGTGTAAGAGATCAGAAAGCGAGCGGGATATTCGTTTATATTATTTGCTATAAATGCTTGTGTTGTTTAAAGGTACAGTTGATATATCTGACTGTTTGTATTAAAAGACAAAATTGTATTACAAATAGTATATAAATATATTTATACATTTTAATACAAGAATTGTTGCTGTGAAGAAAATATAAAACTGCGTATGGAAAACATCGACAATGCACCGCGATGCACAGAGATATCGAATTGAACCGAATTGATGGCATGATACTCATAACCGAACCGTGAGACCAGTGTAGGTTCACAGCTCTAGTTTCACTGGAAGAAGAGACAGTGCTGTCTTAATGTGATCTCCTGGCTAAATAAAGGAAATAATAATCTTTCTTTCTGTCTGTCTGTTGTTCTGTCTATCCATCTATCTGCTGTTCTATCTGTCTATCTTCCACTTTGTCCGTATATCTGCTGTTATGTCCTTCTATCTGCCATTCTGTCATCTATCTGCTTTTTTGTCTTTCTGTCGTTCTGTATCCGTACATCTGCCTTTCTCTCTATCTACTGCTCTGTCCGTATATCTGCTGTTCTGTCCATCTATCTGCCGTTCTGTCATCTATCTGCTGTTCTATCTATCGTTCTATCTATCTGTCTGTCTGTCTGTCTGTTGTTTTGTCTATCCATATATCTGCTGTTCTATCCGTCTATCTGCTGTTCTATCTGTCTACTGTCTACCTGTCAATCTATCCGTCTGTCTGCCATTCTATCTATCCGTCTATCTGCCGTTCTGTCTATCTGTCATTCTATCTATTCATCTATCCATCTATCTTTCCATTCATCCGTCAATCCATCCGTCTATCTGTCGTTCCATCCATCTATTCGTTGTTCTGTTATTCGTTTTATCTGTCAGTCTATCCTTCTATCCATCTATCTGCCCTAGATGAATCTTTAGCCATTTCTTAAGGATGACCAAACATTTACACAAAATGTAAAAGCAGAAAAAAAAACACTGAATACTGTAGCTTGGATGCAAAAAAAATAACTTTGCCCTAACATTGCCCTAACTATGATGGCATCAAATACGCAGTACAGGTCTCTTCTCCTGTTCACGCTATAAACTAAAGTAGTCATTTTTATTAATCACTGTGGATCTGTATTGTGTTTTTGTTTGTCTTTTAATCATTGTGTCCTATTAATGTGTATTAACTCTGATCCTCTGACCTCTCAGGCCTGAGGATTTCCTGGTGCCGGAGCTGCAGGCCACAGAAGAGGAGAAGAGTAAGCTGGAGTCTGGAATGACTAACGGAGAGGAGCCCATGGAGCAGGACCTGTCGGACGTGCCCACCAAATGCACCAGCACCACCCAGACAATGGAGATCAGGTGAGAGTGAGATAAACACCTGTCAGTCACACACTCAATTCAGCAGGTACTTAAACACGTGTTTGCTGTTGGAGAAGTTTTCGCCCACTCTGGGGTGATTTTGAGACTTAATTTGACCACAACTTTTTTGTGTTTTAGCAAACAGGATGATTTTTGATGACAAACCTTATTTTGGCACATATTTTGGGGAAATGCTTTGGAAGTTTTTTAAAAAACTCAACAATACACTACCCTATTGTCATGTTCCATGACTATTTTTGCAGGGTTAAAATTTGCAGCCTTTTTGGATGCATGTCCAAAATTTTATCCATACAACGTCAAAATAGCATTTGTGCAAGCGCATAAAATTTTCCTGAAAGCAAAAAAGGCCAAGGTGCTACATTATTGGCCAGACCAGTCACCAGATATGTACATTATTGAGCATGTCTGGATTAAGATGGAGTAGGCATTTAAGATGAATCCAAAGAATCCAGATGAACTCTTGGGAGTCCTGCTCATGGGAGTCATACACAATATTAATTCTTTGCATCTGATTAGTGATCATGTGGTGAATGTTAATCCCCCATTTACACTTTTCGAAGAGTGGATAAAAGACTTCCAGTGGGTTCAAGTTCGCTATGAAAATGACTAAAGCCATTCACTGTGAAGACTTTGACTGTACATAATATATATACACTGTACACTAGGGGTTTAACAATACTACAAACCCAACCAAAATATCGCGATACACCAACCACGATACGTATCGCTATACTCTCACGCCCCCTGCTGCCCATTATTGAGGTTGATGTCACTTGTCTCTAACTAATTGAACCAAATTTAAACATCTTTATTTTATCACATTTGATTAAATTGTACTAGTAATGATGAGCTTTTGTATTAAATATTATATTCTAACGTTAGTATTTTCCAAGTGCATGTCATGTCATGTGACTTGAGTGAGCGATCACACTCGATTAATACTGTATATGCAGGATGGCTGCTTCGCATATATTGAGATTGCAGATCCCCCAGACACATTTAAGTCTCCTGTGTAGGAACATTTTAGTTTTCTAGAGTACATGAATGGAATTTGTGTCGTATAGACAAAGCGCACACTGTCAGTCGTAGCTAACCGTTTCACGAAACTTAATAAGGACTAACATTTAAAAAGTGTGGCAATTTCACAATGTGAGGGTCTACGCAAAAGACACTGACAACAGAACTGCCAACAAAAGTATTTAATGTACAAAGGGAAACCAGAATAATGAAAAAAAGTGAAACCAAATATAAACAAAACAGAGAAATATTTACAATAATAAAAAGAATATAATAAAGTAGCAAATTCAAACAAAGTATCAAACAAAAATTTGTTAAACTCGAGTAAGGGAACGATAGTGAAGCCAAACAAAAGAAAAAAATATAACAAAAGAATTCTTACTCGTGAATAACCCCTTACCTCGCTAGAAACTGCTGAAAAGAAAAGAAAGGTTTTCAGCGCCGTGCACCGTATTCTTCCCTATACTGAACTGTAGAATAAAATAAATACAAAGATGACGTTCACCTCTTACCTGATGTCTTTAACAATATGTTTTCTACGTGTTTGCAAAATGGAAGTCATAAGACATCTTCCCTATCCACCTTACACTGAGAAATGAGTGGCGGGAAGAGCTGAGCCAAAAAATAACAAAAAAAAAAAAGTACAAAATTTCTCAAAGTGGGCAAAACTAATGCAAAATATTTTTTGCCAAACAAAAGTTAAGCAAAAACAACGAAAATCATAATCATGTTAGCAAAATACACAAAAAACATGATCAAAGGAAAAAGCGCTCTCCTCCGCTTTTCCTGACGTCCTTTTTATAATCCCGCGCCATGACACCCAATGATGATAGATCGGTCTCCTGACCAATCAGCTGTCGTGAAGGCGGACCGACAGAAATGACAGGCATCGAGGGAGTGAGAGAGAGAGAGAGAGAACAGGAGGCAAAAATACAACCAATATACGGCTAAAACCCATCAATCCTAACCCCATAGCAAACAGAAACCGAACCGAACCATGGCTCCAAAACCGTGAACCGAACCGAATCGTGCCTTTGGTGTATTGTTACACCCCTACTGTACATACACTTAAATTGTGTCAAACAAACCTTTATTTTGGATGTGATTAATTTTTGCCCAACACTATTATAATTGGTGGCGAGACGGTGGTGCAGTGTGTAGCGTTTGGCGTTTCTGTGTGGAGTTTGCATGTTCTCCCCGTGTTGTTGTGGGTTTTCTCCAGGTACTCTGGTTCCCCCACAGTCCAAACACATGTGCTCTAGGCTAATTGAATAAGAAAAATTGGCTGTAGTGTGTGTGAATTCATTTGGTCACACCTACATTATAACTAGGCCCACGCAGAATCTGCGCGCGCAGAATTCTGCAGATTTTCCGCAGATTTTTAGCCCATCATTAATTCTGTTTATTTATTTGAGTAAATGTGTGTAAATCTGAATTTATTCCGTTTTAAAATTACACATATTTCTCATACTAAGGTTTTAGTTATGAGACTCCTAAAATAATTCAGCAGAAATCTGCAGATTTTTACCAAAATTCACTGCAGAAATTGCATAAAAACGTCCGCAGATTCCGTCTGGCCCTAATTATAACTCCTCAGATGTGCTTCATTCACTGCTGTGTTTGTGTCTCAGAGCCCGAGTGACGTATATCGACTATGAGGGCCGATCTGACGGTGACTCCATCAAGAAGATCATCAACCAGATGAAGCCCCGGCAGCTGATCATCGTTCACGGGCCGCCAGATGCCAGTGTGGATCTAGCTGAGTCCTGCAAGGCCTTCAGCGGGAAAGACATCAAGGTTTACACTCCCAAACTGCAGGAGACGGTGGATGCAACCAGCGAAACACACATTTATCAGGTTAATACTTGCTCACACACCGTGTACTTTCAGATTTAGGCCCAATCCCAATTAATATTTTTTTTTTTATCTCTGCCCTTTAAAATTGGGCTTCAAAATTTACCCCTAAGAAATGAGACAGCACTAAAACACACACATACACACACGTCATCATATGTGGTTGCAAGCTCATATTTTTGAAGATGGCGACCACTGTAATCATTCCAGTTGTGTTATTTTTTTAGATTTTTCTTCAGAAAATCACAGAAGGCAACAATATCGTGTTATCATAACGATATAATGTGGCAGTAAGCTCATATCTGTACTTTGCATTTACACCATGGTCATATTCATCTATGTAAACACAAGTAAACAACATTAATGTTATACCAGACACTGTGAAAGCTCATTCCCAGCCACTAGACATTTCTGACAGGGTATTTGAGTGTTATCGAGTGTCAGATGCAAAAGTATGTTGTGGGACTACTATACAGGAGGTATTATTATGGATTATAGATAGCCAAATTTAGTTGGGTTTTCAAAAAGCATGACCGTAAAACATAAGTGCCGTTATGAATATATTCAAACTTGTTACAAGCTTGTTTGTTGTAAAAATGTGCAATAATGTCAAAAAATAGTCATTTGTGCATCTCCTGATTCACCTATGCAGCCATGTTGCTGTTGTAGATGGTGTATTCTGGGAAATTTTCATACCCCTTGGGTATGAAAATATATAGATACATGTATATAAACACTACCTGACAAAAGTCGTGTTGACGATCCCAGTTGTAAGAGCAGATTCATCAGTGAGGATAGTGATTCTTCTCATACTTCAGCCTCCACATCAAAGTTCCTGAAAGCAAAGAAGGTCAAGGTGCTCCAGGATTGGCCAGCTTAGTCACCAGACATGAACATTATTGAGCATGTCTGGGGTATGATGGAGGAGGCATTGAAGATGAATCTAAATAATCTTGATGAACTCTGGGAATCCTGCAAGAATGCTTTCTTTGCCATTCCAGATGACTTTATTAATAAGTGATATGTATATACTGTATGCTATTTCTGTTAAGTGACAAGACTTTTGTCTAAGCAAAGTCAGACCTTACTGTCTTAATTAAATAATTAAAAATCAAGGCATGATCAGAGCTTGAAATTAACATTTTTGCTTGGTAGCACTGGTGCTCCTAACTTTATAATGTAGTCACACCAGCCAAAATTTAGTCGCACCCATCAAGAATTATGTGCATCGTTACTACAAGTTTTATATGAACAGATTTATTGCATTTGAAATCAACACTAATCAAAACTAACAAACAAACAAAAAAAAATTGGCATCTGCCCACTGGCCCTGCACGCAATGCTTGACATAAATAAGATGAACTGAGTTATCAATAATAACGGTGATGTTCTCATGGGTGGTGTCTGATATTGCACAGTTGATATTGACATATAACAAATTATTTGCGCACGTCATTTTCACGTGTTTTCATGAGCTGCAATATTTGTATGTGGTGTTATGTTTTACATATAGCTGCCACTTGCACAGCTAACAGCAACCTGGCGATTAAATGAAGGATTAAATAGAACCTCTCTCGCTTAAAATGTGTAGATTCAGTGGCAAACAGTTACAGTACCTGCAAACCCCGTCCCACAGACTTTACAGTGAATAACCTTAGGAGTCCTATCCACTTATCATAAAGTGTATCACTAATTAGATGTGCCTTTATTTTAAACTTTAGGTGGTTTCTAAAATGAAATCTATCAGTATTTTTTTTTTTCATTCTCATCTACATTGCTTTACATTTTCGCGGCTGTTGCTCCCCATGACCCAGTCACCTAAACGCAGAGAGCATTGACTAAATGATTGACATCTGATATTACTCAATCCATTTGCGTTTAGTTCTAGAGCAGTGCGGCAATCAGAAAAGCTTGAAGGCGGGGCAAGCATTGCGAGATTTGTTTACTGTAGAAAGTTGACGTGACGACTGTTTTAAACTATTCCTAAGAACTGCGTTTCACGTTTGAAAGCATGTATGTGTGTATGTATATGTATGTGTGTGTGTATATATATATATATATATATATATATATATGTGTGTATATAGATATACAGTATATATGTATATATGTATGTATGTATGCATGTATGTATGTATGTGTATATCATATATTGTTGACCGTGATGAATGTGTGTATGTGCAGGTGCGACTGAAGGACTCTCTGGTCAGCTCTCTGCAGTTCTGTAAGGCCCGAGATACAGAGCTGGCCTGGATCGACGGCGTTCTGGACATGCGCGTGGAGAAAGTGGACACTGGTGTGATCGTGGAGCTGGGAGAGGCAAAGGACGAGGTGGAGGAAGGAGGAGAGCAGGGGATGGAGGTGACAGAGGAGCTGAGCACTGAACCCAGCACTGCGGCTGCCGCAAACCAGAGGGCTATGAAGACACTGTTTGGAGAAGATGAGAAGGAGATTTCAGAGGAGAGCGACGTCATTCCTACACTGGAGCCACTGCCGGCTCACGAGGTGAAGAGAGAGGCCATTTAACAAACACTCATGTGACAAATTTAAATCTGTTAAAAAAATATTAATACAATTATTTAAACTGTATATATAGCCAAGCCCGGAGTTATTCACACCCCTGACATGTTTTGATTTTTATGTTTAGAAATGTTGAAGAAAATTTTTCCATTAAACAGAAAATGGGGAAAACAATATACAGTGGGGCTAATAATTCTGACCTCAACTGTTTTTATTTATTCAGCACTTCTGGGTAGATGATAACTGCATTTCATTGGCTCTTTACTGTATTTTGCACAGTGACAATAAAGTTAAATCTAATCTAATCTAGTACGTAGTTTTGATTTGTAATAATGTGTGTGTTTTTGGGCAGGTCCCGGGTCATCAGTCTGTTTTCATCAACGAGCCGCGGCTGTCAGACTTTAAGCAGGTTCTGCTGCGTGAAGGCATTCAGGCTGAGTTTGTTGGTGGAGTTCTGGTGTGTAATAATCTGGTGGCCGTCAGGAGGGTGAGTGCAGTCACATTTACACCTCAATATATCATCATCATCATATCTAATCAATGGCTCATTAGTGCACAATTATGAGCTGTACAAATTGGGCGTGTTCATGCATATATATATATATGCACACACACTCACTGGCCATTTTATTAGGTACACCTTACTAGTACGGGGTTGGACCCCCTTTTGCTTTCAGAACTGCCTTAATCCTTCGTGGCATAGATTCAACAAGATACTGGAAATATTCCTCAGAGATTTTGGTCCATATTGACATGATAGCATCACACAGTTGCTACCACCAGGAAGAGTCTTAAATTATTTATCAAAAATTGAAATGAAAAATCATATTTAACTTTTTAAATATTTTTGTATCATTTTAATTAATTATTTTTTATATATTTATCTAAGTAATTTTTTATGTAATACGAATTAGTTTTTATCATGTAATATTTTTATGTATATTCATCTTGCCATGAAATAGCCATAAGTTGCTAATATGGCAATAAATGAATAAATTACGCAGTTGCTGCAGATTTGTCGGCTGCACATCCATGATGAGAATCTTCCATTCCACCACATCCCAAAGGTGCTCTATTGGATTGAGATCTGGTTATTGTGGAGGCCATTTGAGTACACTGAACTCATGTCATGTTCTAGAAACCAGTCTGAGATGATTCATGCTTTATGACATGGTGCGTTATCCTGGTTAAAGAAGATAGGCACACTGTGGTTATAAAGGGATGCACATAGTCAGCAACAATACTTTAGTAGACTGTGGTGTTGACATGATGCTCAATTGGTACTAATGGGCCAAAAGTGTGCCAAGAAAATATACCCCACACCATTACACCACCACCATCAGTCTGAACAGTTAATACAAGACAGGATGGATACATGCTTTCATGGTGTTGGCACCAAATTCTGACCCTACCATTCGAATGTCGCAGCAGAAATCAAGACTCATCAGACCAGGCAACGTTTCTCCAATCTTCTGTTGTCCAATTTTGGTGAGCCTGTGCAAATTGTAGCCTCAGTTTCCTGTTGTTAGCTGACAGGAGTGGCACCCGGTGTGGTCTTCTGCTGTTGTAGCCCATCTGCCTCAAGGTTGGTCGTGTTGTGTGTTCAGAGATGCTCTTCTGCACACCTCGGTTGTAACGAGTGCTTATTTGAGTTACTGTTGCCTTTCTATCAGCTGGAACCAGTCTGGCCATGCTCCTCTGACCTCTGGCATCAACAAGGCATTTGTATCCACAGGATTGCTGCTCACTGGATATTTCCTCTTTTGCGGACCTTTCTCTGTAAAATTAAGCATAATTAATACAGTAATGACATGTATGTTTCAGTGCACCTTTGGAAAAGGTTGCAATGTCGTTTGTACGCAAGGGCTCCCATAGATTTTGAAAGTACTTAAAAATATTTGAACGTCAGACATGGATTCAAGGCCTGGAAAGTATTTAAAAACAAACACCGGTCCTTAAAAGTGCTTGAATAAAATTTGGCATTAAATTTGTTTACAATTGTACTCAAATTGTCAAATACAGAACAAAAAAACTGATATATATATATACATATACATATACATATACATATACATATACATATATACATATACATATACATACATATACATATACATATATATATATATATATATATATATATATATGTATATATATGTATATATATATATACATATATATATATATATACATATACACACATCACAAACAATTACACAATTCCTTATAATAATAACAGAGCAATATTTTCCTTTACATGATCTTCTTTACATGATTCAATACCTACAACTACAGAAGTTAGGGGGAGCGGATATAATATTTATAAGTAAACATGAAATAGGCCAGGTTTTATAACAGAAAAGCATTATGTTGAATAGGAGTTATACTCAATCCATTCAGACAAAAAGCAGACAAATAGATATTTTTGATTATTCATGTAATCGTGTCCATAATAAATATATTTTTAACAATGTTAAACTTGTCCTTAATTAAAAAAAGAACAAAGAAACATCATGTTAAAAAAAAGTCTATACAACTAAAGTTTTCTTGCTTTGACACATTAAAATATCTTGCTAAGAAATCTCACGTATTGTGCTTTTATACTCCTCTTGATTGTCCAGTGTTTGTACGTAAGATCATCAAGCTGTTTTCATCACTGATTCTCTGTGTTTTTCTGTGCATCAGACTGAAGCGGGTCGCATCTGTCTGGAAGGCTGCCACTGTGACGATTACTACAGGATCCGTGAGCTGTTGTATGAGCAGTACGCCGTCGTTTAATGCTCATTCAGCCGCAGTCCAAATTTCATTCCCTTCATGCCCTTTGTAGCTTTTGAGTTGCATATGTTTTATTATTGTTTACCTGCGTGTTTTCATGACGGACATTTTGACCCAAATCGAGAGCACCTGCCTGGACTGTTGAAGAATCATTGCTTTTGTTCAGAACTGCTGGATGGAAAGAAACGTTTTTTACTCCTTTATTTTGTTCACTGATAAAACTTCAGTTTTCGTAATGATGTGACGTGTCGAAGTGAGTTTGTGCATTTACATTTATTCACATTCATACTGTTATCTAAAGCCAGCCGGGCTTGCTCAGAACAGCATGCTGTCGGAGGAAGGTTGTGCGTGTGTGTGTGCGCACATGGAAACACATATTGCATTTGCCAACATGTGAAGTATGCAGCACAGCATAATAATGAATACAGTATCCCACAATGCATTGCTCACAACTTTTGACGGATGAACTCAAAATCATGTTAGACATTATTTTTACATTTTTTGCTCATTTAATCTGACACGGTGAAAAAAATACAAATATTGGAGCAGAGATCGCAATAACTATTAATGTATAGTTTGTATATATAATGTATAATAATGTAACTGGACACAACTGAATTAAGCATGCATTTATTTTTTACAAAAATGAAGCGCGTTAATTGAAACAAAATATGGTTTTACTTGACTAGCTAGTTGAAACAACAATTTTATAAAATATATTTAAACCAAATGAAAAAATTACTGTCTATTAAAATATATAGCTATAATTAAATTTTACTAATATATACAGTTGTACAGAATTATTAGCCCCCTTTTTTTATTTTATTTGGCTAAATTTGGCTATCTATAATCCATAATTTATTTTTTATTTTTTATATTTACCAAATGATGTTTAACAGAGCAAGAAAATTTTCACAGTATGTCTGATAATATTTTTTTCTTCTGGAGAAAGTCTTATTTGTTTTATTTCGGCTAGAATAAAAGCAGTTTTGAATAAAAAAAAAAACATTTTAAGGTCAAAATTATTAGCCCCTTTAAGCTAATTTTGTTGCGATAGTCTACAGAACAAACCATTATTATACAGTAACTTGCCTAATTACCCTAACCTGCCTAGTTAACCTAATTAACCTAGTTAAGCCTTTAAATGTCACTTTAAGCTGTATAGAAGTGTCTTGAAAAATATCTAGTCAAATATTGTTTACTGTCATCATGACAAAGATAAAATAAATCAGTTATTAGAAATGAGTTACTAAAACAATTATGATTAGAAATGTTTTGAAAAAATCGTCTCTCTGTTAAACAGAAATTGGAGAAAAAAACAGGGGGGCTAATAATTCTGACTTCAACTGTATGTATGTGTATATACATATATATATATATATATATATATATATATGGTTCTAGAATCTGATTGGCTACTAGCTTTGCGATATGCAGCAGTAACAGCACTCGTACTGCCTCTTCATCCTTCACCCTTGTGTATTACTCAACCCACATACAGCAACAAGCAGAGGACACTCTACATTTTGACAAATATTGCAGCTGTTGGACAACAATGTACTTTTGAGGCTTTTTTAGTCAAGAATGTAGTTGTTTAGATTGTAACAATGCATTTTATTTATAAGGATAGTGGCTATTTAAAAATATTTATAACTTCGGAGATTCAGTGCATCGGCCTCCATCAGCTTGTTTGAGCAGACCAAAGAAAGTGACGGTTGACCTTCTGCCACAAGATGGAGATAGAGACCTCATAATAAGTCCTTAGAGGGAGAAAAACTCTGTTTTCTCAATGTAAGTTTAAAACTGCAGCTGAAAAAATCATTATAAAACAGGTAAGTGTCATTTTAAGTCAATTTCTCGTATTTTGTAGTGCTGTATTTATACCATAATAATCTGGTAGTGTTTGCTTTGCTTTGGCTTTTTTTGGGGTTCATTTTTGTGATATCCCGATTGCAACAGAGAAATACTGGCTTTCGCTACACACCGTGGTGACCTGTAGTTACATTTTTTGATAGGTGCACGTCTGCATCAGCCACGACAAGGGCTATGTGACCACGTGAAGTCTGTGCCGGAGCATGTGTGTGCGCTTGATGCAGAAGTATAAATCAGCCTTAAGTGTGCACACCTTTAAGCTAATACATTGCTGAAGCACCTTTTTTCTATTACAGCACTCAGTCGTTTTGGGTATGAGTCTATCAGCATGGAACATTTTGACTTGGCAATATTTGCCCACTCTTCTTTGCAAAAATGCTCCAAATCTGTCAGATTGCGCGGGCATCTCCTGTGCACAGCCCTCTTCAGATCACCCCACAGATTTTCAATGGAGTTCAGGTCTGGACTCTGGCTGGGCCATTACAAAACTTGAATTTTCTTCTGGTGAAGCCATTCCTTTGTTGATTTGGATGTGTGCTTTAGCGTGCTGAAATATTCCTAGCAGAAACCTAAAGGTTTTCCTTCTAGTACTGACTGATATTTAGCACTGTTCATCATTCCTTCCACCATTACTAAGACCCCAGTTCCAGCTGAAGAAAAGCAACCCCAAAGCATGATGCTGCCACCACCATTCTTCACTGTGAGTATGTGCTCATGTTATCGTTTACATTTAAAGGTGAAAAAACCTCTAAAATGATTTATTGTGGTTTAATTTTCTTTCTTTTGTCTCTTCTCACACTCTTTACTTCAGTTGTTTTTTAGCGCTGTGCACGAGGATAATAATAGTTCATGCTACACAAAAGTGACAGCGTGATTTATTTTTTGCCTTCAAATGAACTGCGTTGCTGTCCTTCAACTTGTAACTAATCCACATCATACTCATATATAACTTTTTATTTTTTTTTTGACCCAAATAACTGATCCAGGGTCAAATCTTCCTTCCATATTCATAAATATTTCCAGCACGGCTGATCCTGAGTCAGCTGTTTGAACACACAATCTGCCAACACAGCAAACATTATGGTCCAGATATACATTACACGGATGACACCAGTTTACTCATCTCCATACGAAATATTCTGATTTAATATAGTCTTAGTCAGAGTTTTTCATTCGTTCTGCTACATATTTGAATGAGCTTTTTGAAAACTTTGATGGAGAAGTTTAAAGTCTGCATGAACCGAAAACTGCCGGGACTTTTATTTCAGTATGTTGATGTACCTAGAAACTGAATTGGAATATTGAGTAGGGGGCGGGGCTTTCTTTTGTGCTTCATTCAGAGCTAATTATAGCAAAGCTAAGGGTAAGCAGAATATAAATATTAATGTTAAAGGTCTTAAATTAAAATCAAGTATTTTAGATGTTATTCTTAAGGGTGCCTGTAATCTAATGTGCTTTAAAACTTTGTCACTTCCGCCTAAATTGATCAATGATTTTTTGACATCACCTCATACTTCAGTTTCCAGTGGTGTAAAGTAAAAAATTACAAATACTCAAACTACTGTAATTGAGTAGTTTTTTTAAAAGTAGTTTTAAAAATGTGTACTTTAAAAAAAGTGTACATTTTTAGTGCTGTATTGGTACTTTTACTCCACTACATTCCTTCAACCTGCAGTCACTACTTTATATTTTCCTGTCTATGTGGATTAGAAAAATCAGTCCTGTGATTCCTGTCTGATCAAAGTGCACATCAAAAGTAAATTGCCTCATAATGAACTACCTCAAGACATGGGTGCTTTATAATTGCAGCAAACTGTTTGGAAGCATTAAAAGTGTCCAAGAAGATGTCCAAAGTCTTTACACGCATTGAACCAGAGACTGTTTATGTGCATGTCAATAATGAGAAGATGACGGATGTTTAGTGTATAATGACCGAAATGGCCTTAAACACCCAGCAGGCACAGGACGTCAACATGACGCCAGATTGCCAATGTACCCCAATGTCGTGTGGACGTTGCATTTTGGAAATGAAAATCAGGTTGACATTAGAACCCAACGTAATGCCGACGCCAATGTCCAGCATCCAACCTAAAATTTGCCAAATATCAATGTCTAATGATGTTACAGCTTGACGTTGTGTGGACATTACCACTATGACGTCTATCAGATGTTCGATTTTGGTTGCCATACCTGGCAAATAAATGTCAGTATTTGATATTGGTTTAAGATGTTGGCTCTGTTGGATTTTGGTCACTTTTCAACACAACCTAAAATCAACCAAATATCAACGTCCTTAGACGCTGGCTAGTTTTGAATTTTGGTCACCTGACATAACCTAAATCTAACCTAATATTAACGTCTTATGATGTTGTGTGCCTGCTGGGCAATAACTAGATGCACTACAGAATGTTATGTTTACACACACCCACAAATGACATGTAAATGCATCAGCTTTTTACAGCGTAAAACTCACCACTCACTACTCTTGAGTACTTTTGAAAGGTTGTTTTACTCATTCTTTGAGTAATATTTACAACAGGTACTTTTACTCTACTTGCACTACATGTTTAGGCAAGTAATGGTCCAACATTCCTGACCATTATCACCAATAAAGCCTAGGTTCAAATATTACTTTCCAGTTATCAAATAAATAATTTGTTCCTTCATTGTAGTTTTGTAACTATTAAATTGTTTTAAATTCAATATTGTAATTAATACATCGGTGTAAAACCTATGAATGGTGTAAAAACATTTTGTATTATTAAAACCACGCCGAGCTCCATATTTGCCGTGACCTCTCCTTTTGGCTGTTGCAATTTCTAGCCAGGAATTATTGGTCGTCTGATTATCCCTATAATCATGCATGGACAGATCATAAAGATGTCCGCACAGGCGTACCTGTTTCACACAAAATCTCTTAAAAGTGATTCATATTTAACTCAAAGGAAATGTGGCGCAGTGTGAACTGTTTGCTCAAGTCTCAAATTTTGTGTGCTCTGCCAGTCGAAATCATGTAGCACGCACTCAAATCAAACTTATGCAAACGCAGTGAACTAGCGAACACGTCGAGTATAAACCAGGCTTCAGTTTTGACAACAAACAGAAATGGTGAGGAGGTGTTCGGTTGTAATAATTCTCCCCTAACACTTTTCCCACCATCTTTCTGAATAAAATGCCTACTTTACTACATCCAATCAGCTCGCGGTAGAAAAAAACAAGCCACGCCCACTGTTCTTATTTAATATTTCATTTCTCTAGGAACTGCGTCATAATACGAAAAAACGGTTGCAGCTTCTGTTTCACGTGGACTTTAAAATGAGCTAAAAACACCACAATTTGTGTCATTTTTTTTGACAATTTCTTTGTTTTATGTGGTGGTGGGCAAAGCAAGGCTTTATGAAACATTGAAACAGTAGACGCAAATGTGTCGAAGCTTGCAAATGTTTGAAACCCCTCTCTACAGTGACACCTAGTGGTTATTTTTTATGTATTGCTCTAGAACAGCTTCTGCAAAGAAACAGTTACGCAAATTGAGGTATTAAAAGAGTTCCTGACTAGCATGCAGAGATAATGGGTTTGAATCCAGGGTCGATGCAGCTGTAGATGATGAGAAGTTTTTAAATGATCTGTTCTTGTAACGCGTTTTGTTTTAACATAAGTCTGATATCTGAATGAACACTTTGTGAATAAAAATGTCTTGTTTTGTTCATAAAAAGTAACATTTAAATACATCAAGTCATAATTTCAGAGTATTTGTACAAGTTGGGATTCAAACCCTGGCCATTTGCAGCACAACAACTCTGTGTACACGCATGGTCCACTAGGCTTTATGAGCTAGAGTTTTTTTTCTGACCCTGTCGGTCAAATGCAAACTCTGCAGGTCTTGAAACACTTCTGAAATGTCAGATGCTTTGAATCGACTTTTAGTCTTGTGACCTGCATGTTTCGAATCACCTTAATCATGTGACCTGGGTGTTTCAAATCACCTTAGTCTCGTGTCCTGGGTGTTTCGAATCACCCTAGTCATGTGACCTACATGTTTCAAATCACCTTACGCACGTGACCTGTTGTTTTAAATCACCTAAGTCACATGACCTGATGTTTTGAATCACCTTAGTCTTGTGACCTGCGTGTTTCGAATCACCTTAGTCACGTGACCTGGGTGTTTCAAATCACCTTAGTCTCGTGACCTGGGTGTTTCGAATCACCTTAGTCATGTGTCCTGGGTGTTTCGAATCACCCTAGTCATGTGACCTACATGTTTCGAATCACCTTATGCATGTGACCTGTTGTTTTAAATCACCTAAGTCACATGACCTGATGTTTTGAATCACCTTAGTCTTGTGACCTGCGTGTTTCGAATCACCTTAATCACGTGACCTGGGTGTTTCGAATCACCTTAGTCTCGTGACCTGCATGTTTACGAAACATCTTAGTCACATGACCTGGGTGTTTCAAATCACCTTAGTCACATGACCTGAGTGTTTCGAATCACCTTAATCTCGTGACGTGCGTGTTTCGAATCACCTTAGTCACATGACCTGATGTTTCGAATCACCTTAGTCACATGATCTGCGTGTTTCAAATCACCTTAGTCACTTGACCTGCGAGTTTTGAATAACCTTAGTCATGTGAGCTGCGTGTTTTCATTAACCTTAGTCATGTGACCTGCGTGTTTTGAATCACCTTAGTCACGTGACCTGATGTTTCGAATCACCTTAGTCACGTGACCTGGGTGTTTTGAATCACCTTAGTCTCGTGACCTGCGTGTTTCGAATCACCTTAGTCTCGTGACCTGCGTGTTTCGAATCATCTTAGTCACGCGATCTGCGTGTTTCCAATCATCTTAGTCACGCGATCTGCGCGTTTCAAAACACTATAGTCTCATCACCTGAGTGATTCGAATCACCTTAGTCAGATGACCTGCGTGTTTCAAAACACTATAGTCACGTCACCTGGGTGTTTCGAATCACCTTAGTCATGTGACCTATGTGTTTCGAATCACCTTAGTCACGTGATCTGCGTGTTTCGAATCACCTTAGTCACGTGACCTGCATGTTTCAAAACACTATAGTCTCGTCACCTGGGTGTTTGGAATCACCTTAGTCAGATGACCTGCGTGTTTCAAATCACCTTAGTCACGTGACCTGCGTGTTTC
>CAIGQZ010034990.1:5171409-5186468 GCA_903798205.1 Danio tinwini | reverse complement strand
TCACCTGGTGAGCACATCCAATAAACTATTTTTTGAACATTAGCTGCCCAATAATTTGATAAAAAATTAGGAAGAGCTAATCCTCCATTACTCTTATTTTTCTCAAGGAACTCTTTCCGAATCTTAGAAGTCTTTCCATCCCATAAAAAACTAGAGATAAGTTTGTCTAATGTTTTAAAAAAGGTTTTGGATAAGAAGATAGGGAGACACTGAAATACATATAAGAGTTTTGGAAGAACTATCATTTTAACACAGTTCACCCGGCCTGTCAGGGACAGGTAGAGGATCCTCCATTTTTGAAGATCAGTTTTAAGTTTACTCAATAGAGGGGTAACATTTTTTTCATATAGTCCTTTGAAGTTTGGTGTGATATTAATACCCAAATATTTAAACTCAGATCTTGTCACGTGGAAGGGAAACACAGAGGCTGGCATTTGCCTGGCAAGTGTATTTACAGGCATACATTCACTTTTGGAAATATTTAACTTGTACCCTGAGAAGGATCCATAATCATCTAAGACTTTGAGAATGTCGTTGATGCATGACAAAGGATCTGAGATGTAAAGGAGTAGGTCATCAGCATATAATGAAAGCTTATGTTCGACCCCCCACCTAACTATTCCATAAAAACCAGGCATAGACTTTAATGTTATAGACAGTGGCTCTATTGCGATTGTAAATAAAAGAGGACTTAGTGGGCACCCCTGCCGAGTGCCCCTTGATAAAGGAAAGGTTTTAGACCTCCATTTATTAGTAATCACAGAGGCAACTGGAGAAGAGTATAGCAATTGGATCCATTTGATAAAACTGGGGCCAAATCCAAACTTACTCATAGCGAAAAAAAGATAATCCCATTCCACTCGTTCGAATGCCTTTTCGGCGTCTAATGATACTACAATTTCAGGTACGTCCTGAGATGGGGGGGTGTAGAGAACATTTAAAAGACAGCGGATATTAGAGAATATATGACGGCCTTTTAGAAAACCTGTCTGATTAGCAGAGATTATATTAACTAGAGGAGACTAAACGAATAGCCATTAATTTTGCTAAGATTTTGACATCAACATTTAATAAAGAAATTGGACGATATGAGCTACATCTAGTTGGATCTTTTTGGGGCTTCAACAAAAGTGTAATCAGTGCTTCATTGAGAGACCTTGGTAGAGTTCCCTGAGAAAAAGAGTGTTCAAACATGTTTAGAAGAAGTGAGGATAATTTAGCAGAAAACTTCTTATAGAATTCGACGGGAAAGCCATCAGGGCCCGGGGCCTTACCACTCTGTAATGCTGATATGGCCTCAGATATTTCATGCAACTGAAGGGGGCGGTCTAGGTCTTTTTTATGATCTAATGAAATGCTGGGAGTTTTTATTTTATTAAAAAACTCTATCAGTTTTAATGGGTCCTTAGATGCTTCAGATGAATAAAGATTAGAGTAAAAGTTTGTAAATATGTTGTTGATTTGAAGGGGGTCAGTTGTTAATTTCCCTTCATCATTCGCTATTTTAGAAATATATTGTGCTGATGATCTAGATTTAAGTTGATGGGCTAAAAATCGACTTGCTTTATCACCATGCTCATAAAAATAAGCCCGTGATCTAAGAATAAGCTGTTCTGCATGGCTAGTTGAAATTAAATTATATTGTGTCTGGAGACCATTTTTTTTCTTATACAGTTCTGGTGAAGGAGAAGTAGAATACTGATTATCAATTTTGGATATTTCATCAATCAAACGTAGCTTTTCCGTCCCCCTCTCTTTATTAATAAATGCGGTATAATGTCTCCCCTAAGCACTACTTTTAATGTTTCCCACAGCAGGGAGGGGGAAATATGTTCTGTTGAATTGAATTCTAAAAAATTGTCAATTGAGGAAGATATATATTGACAGAATGATTCATCTGACAATAGTGAGGATTTTAATCGCCATGTGTAGCTCGTAAAGTTGCTCGGAAAAGAGAGGTCAAGTAGTAGAGGTGCATGATCGGATTCTACAATGGCAGAATACTCTATACCCTTTACTGAAGAGAGGAGACTTTGGTCTATGAAAAAATAATCAATTCTAGAATAACAGTGATGTACATGAGAAAAATAAGAGAAGGTCTTGCTGTGAGGGTTAAAAAAACGCCAAGGGTCTACACAGCCTGTCTGATTCATAAAGGTTAGCATTTCATTTGCCATTTTGGATAGGGTTTGTGTTTTTGGGTTAGAGCGATCCAAATATGGATCCATTACGCAATTGAGATCACCCCCTAGTATCAAATAATGCGAATTAAAACTTGGTAAAGCAGCTATCAATTTGCTTACAAATTTCTTATCATCCCAATTGGGGCCATAAACATTCACCAACAAGACCTGAGTTTGAAATAATTTCCCTGAAACTATTACATAGCGACCTTGAGGATCAGAAATAATATTAGAAGCTGAAAACTGAACATTTTTATTTATTATTATAGCTGTGCCTCTTGCTTTAGCATTAAATTTAGAGTGGTAAATTTGCCCAACCCATGGTTTCGGTAATCTAAGATGATCTGAATTGAGTAAATGTGTCTCCTGAAGGAAAATTATGTCTGATTTAAGGCGTTTAAGATGAGAGAAAATTCTTGACCTCTTTACAGGACCATTAAGACCTTTAACATTCCATGATGTGAACCTAATGAATGGCTTTCCTGTCATTCCTCCTCTATTTAAGATAGACATAATGGAACATAGACAAAAGTTAACACATAGCTAAGTGTCTCTTTATCTCTGTCATCACCCAAATAATATATATAATACTAATACAAAATAATAAATGATAAAAACAAAATATCAATAAATAAATAAAAAAAGAAAAAAACAAATAAACTAATAAACAAACAAATGAGGCAGTGAACTAACCCTTGAACATTAGAACACCTTTTCCTATGTTTACCTTCGGAACTAAGGTAAGCTGCAGGACTCCACAAACCTAGTTGCACTTCCAGCGATTCGATTTATAACTAAACAACTGAGTCTCCGACGAACACGCATTATACGTTTATAAATGGTGCTTTTAAAAATAAAAAATAATAATTATAATAAAACAACAGTAGCAAGATAGCGTTAGCAGTTTTAGGTTAAACTAACCAAAAAGTGGGAAAGGAAATAGTCCATTTGTCCATCTTGCAGTATTGTATTACAAAGCAAAAGCAGCAGTCATATCAGTGAGTAGACCATCCACTGTTTTATATTAACAATGCCCTCTTGGGTTAAAATGTGTATTTCCACGATAAAGAAGAGAGGTGAAAAGATTAATGATGATGATAAAACTAAAATGAAGTGGACGTCCTTGTACCTTTCTGAGATATTTCGGAACGAATTGAGAGCAGTAAAAATCACTTCCCAGCGGCTGCGGGCGTGTTGATACGCCATTCGAAGAAGGCTTCGGCATCTGGAGCTGAGTCAAAGGTGTGAGTTTCCCCATCATATGTGAGTCGCAGACGGGCAGGGTAAAGAAGTCTGAAACGGATCCCTTTTTGATAGAACTTCGTTTTGACATTCTTAAAAGCAGCGCGCTTCCTGCTGAGAGCTGCGCTCAGATCGGGGTAAAATCTGATCGTCTTCCCTCGGTATTGCAGCTCGTGCTGCCTGGCCCACTGCAAGGTTCGTTCCTTCTCTTGATAAAAACAGACGATGATGGGCCTTGGAGGTTGACCATCTTTGGGTTTAGGCGCAAGCGCTCGGTGTGCCCTTTCCAGTTCGGGTTGTTTCTCAAACACCTGCTCTCCCAACACGTCTTTTAGCAGTTCCGAAGTAAACTTGACCATGTCTGTTCCACTCTCGCTGTCTTCGGGAACATTTATAATCCGGAGGTTTGCCCTGCGTGAACGATTTTCCAGGTCATCTAGACCATCTAACAGCGTTTCGTTCGACGCTTTCAGCGCTGCGATGTCCGCCTCAGCTCTATTGAGAGCCTCAAAGTTTTCCCCAGCTGTTGTTTCCACAGTAGTGAGGCGTTTTCCAAGCGTGTCAACCGTTTCTTTAAACAATTCAATAGAAAGTTGAATTGGTGCAAGGGAAGACTTGATTAAAGCGCTCATATCGTCTTTGAGGTATTCACGCTGTTTTTCCAACTCCGATGTCAGTTTATTCAGAGAAAGTTCCTCGGTCTCTGAGTCACCCATCGCCATTTTGGCTAGCTTGCTGCTTATCGATGTTTTCTTTGAATCATGGTCAGTTTTCGTTTTGGAACTCGGCATTTTGCATCCACGTCTGTTTTGAAGTCACCAGTTTCAACCTAATGTGTTATGAAGAATAATAAACTGATATTTAAGGTAAAGTTGTCGGGAGGCTCAAGCGCACGCGACCGTTCTCTACATTGCTCGAACCGGAAGTCCTGAACAGCATTTATTAATCATAGTTCAACATTTACTAACGCATTATTAACATCTAAAGTCATGCTTGTTAACATTAGTTAATGCACCGTGAGTTAGCATGAACTAACAATGAACAACTGTGTTTTTATTTACTAACATTAACAGTTACTGTTATCAATTCGTGTTAATTGTTTGTTCATGTTAGTAAATACATTAACTAATGCAACCTTCATGTAAAGTGTTACCCATACGCTTGACCCAGAGATATCAAGTAAAAGCATACAGCTGATCTAAATATTATAATTAATTATAACTAATTGTGAATAATATTTCCCCTTGAGTTAAATCGCTACAATTGTAGGTTAATTATGTTAGCTGGGCAAGTTAGGGTAATCAGGCAAGTCATTGTATAACAGTCATACCTGCCAACACTCCCGTTTTTCCCGGGAGTCTCCCGTATTTCAGACCCACCTACCAGTTTGTCATTTCTCCCGAAAACCCCCCGGAATTTCAACCCCTTCCCCCGGTCCTCAGGTGATTGGTACAATCTGTAACACCCCATTCACACGGGGCTTCAGCGTCAACGCTTGACAGAGGGCGTGTCTGAAGTTGAGCCGATCGTCATAGCAGCGTCAGCCAATGAAATTAGTCAGCAATCGGCTACTGTCTTGAGCTAGTGTATTTGCATACAGCTATCTGATTGGCTGACGCTTCCATTGGTGCTTGAAAAGTTGAGAAAGTCCCAACTTCTGTAGCGATCAACGCCACTGAAGCGGCGCCGACGGATCCACAATGCAGTTCAGCAATGCCTGACATCACCCATTCAAAGTTGAAGTCCCCCCCCCCTCGGTTCCCCGTCTCCCGGATTTTCAGAGACAAATGTTGGCAGGTAGTGGTTTATTCTGTAGACAACAGAAGACAAGTATTGCTTAATGGGGCTAATTTTGTTGACCTTAGGGTGTGGGTGTTTCCCAGTACTAGGTTGCGGCTGGAAAAAACATATGCTGGAATAGTTGTTGGTCATTCTGCTGTGGCGACCTCTAATGAATAACCCCTCGGACTAAGCAGAAGAAAAGTTAATGAATGAATAAATAAAAGTCTACAGTGTACCTCTGAACACCATGTGGATTGACTTACACAAACTGAAGAAGTCAAAACATGTTGGGTTGTGTCCTGCTGGGAGTTTTCTGCTCTGCAGGCTGCAGTTTGTCATGCACGCGCTGTGATATTTCATCCTGCAGGTGATCGACTGAACATTTGTTCCCAAGGCGGCGGAGTTTGTAATATGCACAGAAATTAGCTGTCAAGATTCTGTGGGGGAAAGAACAAATTATGCAGTGCTCCATCTGTATTACACTGTGTGGGAAAAAAAGAGTGCATTGTGGGTAAGATGACACAGTCATTTTTCTGCAGAGATGTGGCACTGTAGATATTAGATAATATTCTGTGCAACAGCAAAAAAAAGTCATAATGTAAAGTGCAAGAGACTGAAAACTGCTCTGAATCCTGAATTTCATGTTTGTCCAAATGTGGCATGATAATACCAGGATGTTCTTTGGGATGCATGCTAATACTGTAGTATATTACGAAGACTTTACTGAATATATTCAGGGGACTGTTTGATTGCATTCATAAAACCTGCCACAGTGTCCTAATACTATTACAAATATGTGCAATATGATATTGATTAAACAGCTAAGCAGCGTGTGCCCTTAGAATCGTCCTAACTTTCTCCCCTAGCAGCCCCCACGGCATACCTCAGGTTTGTGATCATCCTCAAGGTCAGTTTGTTCTTCGGCAGGAGAAACACAAACAAGCCGTTTGTTACCATCTTTATCATGATGATATGTCACTGCGGATTAAATGGACTCTCTCTTTCTCTGATTAACCTTTACAGTCTATCTTTGTCAGAGAAAACGTTGCCCTCTTCAACCTGTGCATTTCAAATTATCCTGCTTCCAAGATATTACCGGCCACTTTATTTGGTACACCTTAATGGTACCGAGTTGGACTCCCTTTTGCCTTCAGGACTGCTTTAATCCTTCGTGGCATAGATTTAACAAGATACTGTAAATATTCCTCAGAGATTTTGCTCCATATTGACATGATAGCATCAAGCAGTTGCTGCTGATTTGTCGGCTGCACATCCATGATGTGAATCTCCCAGTCCACCACATCCCAAAGGTGCTCTATTGGATTGAGACCTGGTGAAAGTGGAGGCCATTTGAGTACAGTGAACTCATTAACATGTTCAAGAAACCAGTCTGAGATGATTCAAGCTTTATGACACATGGTGCGTTATCTTGCTGGAAGTGGCCATCAGAAGATGTGTACACTGTGGTCATAAAGGGTTGAACATGGTCAGCAACAATACTCAGGTAGGCTGTGGTGTTGACACAATGCTCAATTGATACTAATGGGCTCAAAGTGTGGCAAGAAAATATCCCCCACACCATTACACCACCACCACCAGCCTGAACCGTTGATACAAGGCATGATTTCATATTGTTGCTGCCAATTTCTGACCCTACCATCCAAATGTGGCAGCAGAAATGGAGACTCATCAAACCAGGCAACGTTTCACCAATCTTCTATTGTCCAGTTTTGGTGAGCCTGTGTGAATTGTCGCCTCAGTTTCCTGTTCTTAGCTGACAGTAGCGGCACCCGGTGTGGTCTTCTGCTGCTGTAGCCCATCCGCCTCAAGGTTGTGTGTTCAGAGATGCTCTTCTGCAGACCTCGATTGTAACGAGTTACTGTTGCCTTTCTATCAGCTGGAACCAGTCTGGCCATTCTCCTCTGACCTCTGGCATCAACAAGGCATTTGCGCCCACAGAACTGCCAGTTGTTTATTTAATAATCTGGCAGCCAGGAGCGGTGCATGCCTAACTGGAGCTCTAGGCAAACGACAACCCTCAGGATGATCATGCCGCCCTCACGCAAGTGAAGAGGGGAGCGGTTGTTGTCGCGGATGAAAGTGAAGAGGGAGGGCTGTGTGGTGGGAGTTGTCGCGGACAAAAGAGAAGAGCGCAGGGTGAGCTGTTGGTGCTGCGAGCTGCCTCCATGCCGCTCTGGGCGATCACCAATATTGCCCATGCCAAAATCCAGCTACATTGATGGTAAATGTTTTTTTAAATAATGTCCCATTAGTTCAAATTATATAACGCATTAACTAAAAAAATTGCTGCTCATATTATTTAAATATTTTGTAAGTTTGTTGATGATAATACAAGTGTTAATTTTTCAGGTCAATTAAGCAAATTAAAAGACACTGTATTTGTAGAAATTTCAAAACAATTTCCAATGCTTTTATTCAAGTCTATTCTCATCACCAAGCACTCATAAATACAGTAAAATGATCAGTAATATTCAGATTTAGTTTTACAATTTAAAATGTCTATATAAATGTATTTTAAAATGTAATTTATACCTGTGACGCACGCTATCTTCAGGGATTCCTGAGAAATTATTCCACCATTTAATGATAATAAAACATTTCCGGTTATTATCAATGTTAAAGTCTGTTGTGCTGCTCAGTATTTATGCAGAAATCAGTTTGTGGTTTGTGTTATTAATAGAAATATGTTTTAGATTATAGATAAATATAAGTTATATATAAATAAGAATAGTTTCTTTCCCTTTCTTTTAGTAACCAACATCCAGGAAATGAAATGTTTATAACAAAAATATGTGTATATGTTTAGCTATAATAGCCCTAGAAGTGAACTACTGTAGCACTAAATAAAGCAATCATTGTAGTGTTAACAGTGTAGTGGCTACTCTTTTTATGTTGGAGTGTGCAGCAGAAATACAGATTTCTGCATTAGAAGTGCAATATTCCTCTCGTTCTCGTCTTTCTGGGCTAAAAATGAGCAGATGCGACTGTGAGAGCAGAGCTAAAGGTCACTGTTTACTGGCCTGCAGGTTTGTATTCATTAGCATTGGAGGAGAAATGTTTAGCGTGCAAAGAATCTGGCACAGGTGGCCATCTTCACCTGACACTGTTTGTTCTGTGACCGTGCGTGTGTGCGTGTGTGCGTGTGTGTGTGTGTGTGTGTTTGTTTGTTTGTTTGTTTGTTTGTGTTTGTTTATGTGTGTGTAGCTGTGTGTCCAAACAAACCGCACCGTCGTGTTGCAAGTCTCGCGACTGCGTCTTATGATTATGATGAACAGTTTATCTTCCTGCCAGTGATGCAAGAGCTCGAGGATGCATTAAATTTGGAGGGGACAGGAAGCCCTGCGTCTATTGGTGACGTCTAAAAAATAAATAAAAACAAGTGTCCGCTCAGCATCACTTCCTGTGGCATCTGTTTACAGGGAATCAAACATCTTACACTATTTGAGGGAAAAATGACATATTACTTCAGCTAAAACCACCAAACATGTTGTATTGCAGACATCACCCAAGCTGGTTGGCTGGTTTTAGCTGGTCAACCAGCCTGGTTTTAGAGGGGTTTTGGCCGTTTCCAGCCTGGTCTTAGCTGGTCAGACTGGAAAATGGCCAGCTAAAACCAGCTTGACCAGCCTGGTTTAAGCTGGACATAGATGGTTTTGGCTGGTCAAGCTGGTTTAATCACGGTGGCAGGCCAGATGACCATCAGGCCACCGGGAAATGTCCCGGTGCTCCCTATGGCCAGCCCGCCCCTGGCTCTCTCTTATTCACACACACACGCACGCACGCACGCACGCACACGCACGCACACACACACACAAAAAGAGCACCACAGCGGATGCACACTCTCTCACACACACACACAGGATTCACACAATGGTCTTTGTAAATGATCGCGTCATCTTCTGTCCCGTCCTTTGAAGCGATTCCTTTAGCTTTGGCGTTGGTCTTCCATTATTTATTCAGGTTTTGATTGAAAGTCAAATTTTTTCAGAATTGCTTTAGCTGATATCCGCTATTTTTGCAGTCAGTCAGAGCAAAACAAGCTGTTTCTCAATATACGTTCTTCATCGGTCTTGCGTCCTCGTCTTCTCATGTAACGTCATCATCAGCTGCCAAAGTTCAGTTCCAAAACTCAAGACCGCAAGAACAGAGGACGCGTGAAACTTCCCGGATGTGTTCCTGATATCAAGGATGCACCGATGCAGACTTGAGCACCGATCTCGCTCTAGAAGTCCCAGAAGTCATTGCGACTGGTGGTGGGAAGCGCAGCATTTTATTTAGATTTATTAGTAAAGTTCAGAGACATCACTTATTTACCTCAGGAGTTTCCCTAAATGAAACGGTGAATATAAACATCACCATGGACATCCAAATAAAGCAATAAACATATAAAGAGTGTTTGTTTGCTGAAATTCATAATACATTCGGTTTTATTTATATTGTGCAGCGTATATTTATAAAGTTTTTATACATAGTATATATTTTGAAAAGGGGAAAACCTATAAATCGTTGTATGAATGCTGTAATCTTTAAATAATTTTCATTTAAAACACGTGAAGGTCATGTGACCATCAGGAAGAACGCAGCATCTCATTTCCTCACAGGACGCGTTCTCTGTTCTCGCAGTCTCCCGAGTTCATTCTTCCGAGGACACCTGGCAAGACCGGTCTCCACAAGAACACATGTAGCATACACTGAGAGAGCAAAAGGAGTGGGCTCAAGCCAGTTTGCAAGGGATTGCGCAATCTGACATGAGGCAGAGCCTGGCGCTGCCTCAGCTCGCTTCCTACGCTGTAATTGAACAGGAGATACGCAAAATACAGCGATTTTGATTATGAAAACGTTTTAAATCATTTAAATCATACAGAAATTGCATTTATGGCACAGATCAGTGGATAAATATTTATTTTATCATTAGTATACATCTCATGATGGGAGGTGAGGATGACCGCACACCCCCGACGTGTAGTTACATTATTTGAGAGGTGCGTGTCAGCCGCGGCGAGGGCTATGCGATCATGCAAAGGCTGCGCTGGATCATACGCGTGTGCTTGATGTAGAAGTATAAATCAGCCTTAAAAGGGGTGCTCCACTACGATATTATATCCTAAACGTTAGTTAATGTGTGATGTAGCTGTGTGAACATAAATCACATCTCTGAATGTAAGACGCTCAAAGTTCAATGCAAAGAGAGACATTGGCTTTTATAGTTACCTTAGCAAAGCCTACAGCGAACAAACTTTGGGGACTACAAAAAAATATATACATCCGGGCTAGTAAGATCACAAGGGTTTCCGGTTACACACATTCATCACGATCACACACCCTGCACAGTGAAGGGGCGTGGCCAGAGGCTCTGTAATGTTATAGCGGAGAAATCTAAAATGTCGTCCACGCTGCTATTTCCACAGAGCTTCTTCTGTTTCTGTATTTGGGCTTCCAAAGGACACAACACAAAGACAGAAGTGCTTACAGTTTAATGTTAATTATGTTCCAGAGAATTATAAAAAATATATATAGGTAGCATTTGACAAAGGAGAACTTCCAGAATCTCTCCCAAATCAGTGCTGGATTCAGCTAAAAGCTTTTCAAAGGAGCAGCTCCAACAAGCAGAAGCTGTGGATTGTGAGCCACAACCTGTAAGTATTTTTTAAATTGATCTATTACATGCACAGTGTCTAGCGTTAATGCTATGTTGTAGCAAGGATGTTAACAATTTAACTACAAATTGAATGGTGACTGGTGTATGGAATAGTACATATGAATGGTACTTCAGCTAAAATCGCCAAAAATGTTGCATTGCAGACATCAGAATCAGAGTAAAACATCTAAGCCTACAAGCTAGCTACATCAAATTTGATTTGTAAATGTCTGTAAATGACCAAAACTTTGCTAAATGTTGTTTAACTGAATAAATTATGGTGACATGTTTTGTTAAAAAGAAGTTAAACAATGTAATACAATGTAATGCTAAAAATTAAAGTTGGAAGTACAAATAGAAAGCACTTAACCTAATTTCACTGTATTTTTTATCAAATAAATGCAGTCTTGTTGAGCAGATGAGACTTTTGAATGATACTGAGAGTGATTGTAAATCTCTAGGAGAATGAACAAAGCCTGGGACGCTTATTACCTGCGTCTCTAGTATTTGCAACACAGGCTCATTGTGAAAACGCACCCCAGTAAATATTTCTGGAGAGCGCCAGAAGTACGTATGACTGCATTTCATCTTTAAAACGAACGCTACAGTGTGGTATGATGCCATCAACAGCTTCTGTTTCTTTTCACGCTACCAGCTGACCACTTACCTCCATGTGGACGGCTTTTCCGCTGTTACCAGTTTCCCCAGTGGCTCACCGTGTAAGTCGGCGGACTTGAGATGCACAGAGGAGTTGACTGTAATGACAGGGTTTGAGTCCGTGAATATTTTTCTAGATTGCTTTTGAAAACACTGTCACTTTGGTTTAGGGAAGGGTGTGGTTGGGGGATCGCTTGCTCAGTCAGTCTATAGCGACCTTTATGCAAGAAAAGCAGGCGCGAATCACACTCGTGAGAGGAATTTGAGATCTGATAAAGTGTAAACAGCGGCCTCTGGTGGATTTGCGAAAACAAAAACTGTAAAGCTGGGTTCACACCAGACGCGGAACGCACGGATAAATAGCGATATTTGCACGTAAATAGACTCATTCATTCGCATGTCAAATTCCGCTTCATTCATGCATCAAATTCACTTCAGAACAGATGCACATTTGTGTCATGGGCAGGGCTTCTGTCTGTCTGGTGACTGTGGCTTCGTTGCTAAATGGCTAACATGGATTTTATTGAGAAAATAACTGTGTTTATGTGCTTTTATGAAGGCTGAAAAACTGTGTCAATTCGTTTGGAGCAGTGTCTGAATCCACTAGATCCTTTTAGAAGTGCACCCAGCTCTGTGAGCTCATAAACTCCTTCAGAAACTTTACCTGGATTACGGAGGCTTTCAGCGGTGCTTCTGACTGAGCCGAGCCCAGTTTGATGTGTTGTCTGTGTTGGCTGGAGGATTTCCACCGGGACACCAACAACAGGTGCTACTTTAAAATCATGCCCCCACAAGAGCAAGCTCCTGATTGGTTAACGCAGAGCGAATGTCTGCAGAAGTTCAGATTTTTGAACTCGAGCTATTTGCGGGATTTGCGTGTCAAACGCGCGAAATGCCATTCGCACGTATCGTGCCATACGCGCTGCTCCATTCGTGCAATTTGCGTAATTCGTGCAATTCGCATTATTCGTGCTGCACCATTCGCGCGTATCGTGCCGCAGGATGTCTATTCTGCGCCTTTGCATTGACTTAACATGTAAATCACTCGCTCTCGATGCTTCTTCTGCGTCTGGTGTGAACGCAGCATAAAACAAAACATATCTCCTGGGATGTAGTTCCTGCTCTCCAGAAAGATATACAGAGGTACATATCCATAATGAGCCTGGGTTGAGTATATTCACACACATGATGGTGAGCTTTCTCTAGAGGTCACGTCTCACATACTTCTGCATCCTGCATACTATCAGAATATGCTTCATAATTGTCTTTCAATGAAAAGTTTCCATAATCACGAACTTGAGCTGCGTTTAATTGAACACGGTGAGCAATTATAGTTTAACAATGAATCAGGCTAATTAAGGCAAACGCCGGTATTATTAAAGCAGGTTAATAGGAGTGGATTCTGTCCAGTGCACAGGACTGTGACAGTAAAGGACAGCAGACCTGCACAAGGATAACCAATGTGTGTGTGTGTGTGTGTGTAGGGGTTTTCGTGGTTTACTAGGACATTTTTTTTGCATCATGACATACAGTCAAAGTAAACATTATTAGCCCTCCTGTGAATTTATTAAAAAAATATCTGACAATTGACGTTTAACACAGTGTTTTAATCGAATTAAACGAGGCAAGGGCGGCATGGTGGCTCAGTGGTTAGCACTGTGGCCTCACAGCAAGGTCACAGCAAGAGTCCTAGCTGGCTTAGTTGGCATTTCTGTGTGGAGTTTGCATGTTCTCCCTTCCGGGTGCTCTGGTTTCCCTTACAGTCCAAACACATGCGATATGGGGGAATTGAGTAAAATGCATTGGCCATAGTGTATGAGTGTGTGTGTGTGTGTGTATGTAAATGTGAGAGTGTATAGGTGTTTTCCACTACTGGGTTGCAGCTGGAAGGGCGTCCGCTGCGTAAAACATATTCTAGAATAGTTGGCGGTTCATTCCGCTGTGGCGACCTCTGCAATAGAGACTAAGCCGAGGGAAAATGAATAAATAAATAAACGAGACAAGTGTGAAAGCACCCTGAAGTATGTTTCTGGAGAGTCCCTGTATACCAACATGTGTGTATGTGTGTGTTTGTCCTTCACAGCTGCTTTCGTAAATCATTTTTGAAAGGTTCAAAAAAATAATAATAATAATTTAATATTCAAATATTCATCTTTTGTGTTTTTAAATATTGTTTTTTTTTTTGGATTGGTTTGTATATGCATATCTGAAATAAATCTGCTTCACAAACAAAGAATGCTGTTTTTTTCATAGGCTCATAAACACCATAGAGAAGAGTTATGAAGTGTATGAAGCATGACGTGCTGGTCTCATGTGTCTAGACGGTGCATCATGCATGTCTGAAACCTTCAAGGTCATTATGCTGGTAATGTAAAGGTATGTTAACAAAACATGACACACACACACACACACACTCACACACAAATACCTGACCTTGTTACAAATTCACACCCTTAATGTGATTCAGCCTAAATGTTTACTTTTTTTTTTACACACATCCATTCGTTTATTTTATTTTTGGTTTACTCCTTTTATTCATCAGGGTTCACCACAGCGGAATGAACCGCCAACTTATCCAGCATATGTTTTACAAAGCGTATGCCCTTCCATCTGCAACCCATCACTGGGAAACACCCATACACTCTCATCTGCATACAATTTAGCTTACCCAATTCACCTTTAGCGCATGTCTTTGGACTTGTTGGGGAAACTGGAGCACCCGGAGGAAACCCATGGCAACACGGGGAGAACATGCAAACTCCACACTGAAATGCCAACTGGTCCAGCCAAGGCTTGAATCAGCGACCTTCTTGCGATGAGGCACAGTATTACTACAATTAATAAGCTGCTTCTATTTAAATTGATGTTAATTATATGAAGTGTAGGTGGCACGGTGGCTTAGTGGTTAGCATTGTCGCCTCAAAGCAAGAAGGTCGCTGGTTCGAGTCCTGGCTGGGTCAGTTGGCATTTCTGTGTGGAGGTTTCATTTTCTCCTCGTATTGGTGTGAGTTTTCTCCCGATGGTCCGGTTTCCCCCACAGTCCAAACACATGCGCTATAGAGGAATTGGATAAACTAAATTGACCGTAGTGTGTGTGTGTGTGTGTGTGTGTCTCTGAATTGGTGTGTTTGGGTGTTTTCCCGTTCTGGGTTGCAGCTGAAAGGGCATCCGCTACGTAAAACATATGCTGGAATAGTTGACGGTTCATTCTACTGTGGCAACCTCTAAAATAGAGGCTAAAGCGAAGGAAAATGAATATGAAGTGTAATAAAAAAAGTGTATCTTGCTTATTTTTCAGGATCATTAATACAGTCTTCAGTGTCACCTGATTCTTCAGAAAAATATAAAATCTAATTTCATTTATGTTTTATTTTGATTATGGTTTTAATTAGTTTATTGAAATTGTTTAAAGGTTTGCTTTTTCATGATTCGTTTATGGTCAGAGGTTTAAAGGGTCAGCAATTGTTTAATTAAATACAATTCTTTGTTACACTTTCTGTGTTTCTGTAATTTATGAATCATTTGCAGAATAAAAT
>CAIGQZ010034990.1:5144573-5163188 GCA_903798205.1 Danio tinwini | reverse complement strand
TCTCTCTCTCTCTCTCTCTCTCTCTCTCTCTCTCTCTCTCTCTCTCTGCCGGTGACGCGTCGCTTCAGCCGCTGATCATCACCGTAAACGCACCGGATCGCGGACCGTCACGTGTCTCCGGTGGACACCAGAAGAGCGCAAAGTTGCCATCCTTAATTCCAGATGGGAAGATCAGCAACGCTTTTCAACGGGCAGACCGGCTGAAGGGCATCACCGGAGAGCGCTGATCTTCACGGCACGCGGACGATGCGCCAGTGCGGGGATTTAACGCTGTTGCAATGCGGCGGGGAGGAATCTGATGAGAGCAGGGATCTGGGACAGTGAATCCTCTGCCGCTGTGTCTGTTTTCGGGATCCAGACCTCTGAGCACTGCGCGATTCTTATTAGACGATCATTAAAGCCGCGACGATGACCAGCAGCGCGCATCAGGAGCAGCATCAGGACCACAGCGTCTCCAAGAAATCCATCATCGCCAGGATGTTCCGAGTGCGCAAGCGGCGGGAGATGCTGCTGGCGCAGGTGTGTTTGGTCTGCAGTGTCCTGCTCGTGGCGTGGGGCATGTCCACCATCCTGACCGGGACAGGTGAGTCCGAGGCGGGCGAACACCAGACCAGCAGTCGCATGGTGGGCTTTTACTGGGCAGAAGGGATTGATAGAGGGAGGGGATTTGACTTTGCAGGTGACAGAGACAGGGATCAGTGATTTGCCCTTATCGGTCTAGTGAGATTCAGAAATACATTAGTCTTAACTAACATTTTTGTTGTTGTTGTTGTTGAAGTGATGAAATTTAAACTGACTACAAATAATAAAAAATTATTATTATTATTATTATTTATTTATTTAAATGCATTAAAGGGATCGTTCACACAGAAAATGAAAATTGTCCTATCCTCACCCTTCAAATCATTCATTCATTCATTCATTTACTTTTTGGCATAGTCCCTTTATTAATCAGGGGTCACCACCGCTGAATGAACCGCCAACTTATACAGCACATGTTTTTACGCAGCGGATGCCCTTCCAGTTGCAACCCAGTACTGGGAAACATCCATACACACTCATTCACACACATACACTTTGGACAATTTTAGCATACCCAATTCACCTAGCACGCATGTGTTTGGACTTGTGGGGGAAACCGGAGCACCTGGAGGAAATCCACGCCAACACGGGGAGAACATGCAAACTCCACACAGAAATGCCAACTGACCCAGCCGAAGTTTGAACCAGCAACCTTCTTGCTGTGAAGCGAGAGCACTACCCACTGCGCCACCGCATCGCTCACCGTTTAAATCTTTTTAATTAATTTTCTACATTATTATTATTTAGTTAATTTAAAGCATTAAGATATTTCATATTTCTGCATAAATATGTGTGCAAGAATCACAGGTTTTTGCAGAAATTATGAGAAACAAAATTGACAACAGACATAATATGCACTGTAAAACATGCAGGGTTCCACACAATTCATTCATGTTGTCCTAATGAAGTTAACTTAACACTTTTAACAAACTTATGTAGACTGAACAAGAAAAAATTAAGTTGTCCCAATGAAATCTCAAGAATTGTGTTGGTTTAGCTTATATTAAATAAGTAGTTTGAACAAGCAAAAAAAATATATTTTTTGAGTTTGTGATCAGAGATTTGACCTAATTGACCTATTTGTTTTTGAAGTGAAGAGAGTTAAATTGAGCTGATTGACTGACATTTGTTAAATGATGTAGTTTTTATTTATTTCAATGCATTAAAGGGAGAGTTCACACAGAAATTAAAAGTGTGCTATAATTTACTCACTCTTTATCTAATGTATTCACATTCACACTCACAATTTAATTATGTTATTATTATTAATATTAATTATTTATTCATTCATTTTTTTTCAGCTTAGTCCCTTTATTAATCCGGGATCGCCACAGCGGAATGAACCGCCAACTTATCCAGCACATGTTTTTACGCAGCGGATGCCCTTCCAGTTGCAACCCATCTCTGGGAAACATCCATACACACTCATTCACACACATTCACACTACGGACAATTTAGCTTACCCAATTCACCTGTACCGCATGTCTTTGGACTGTGGGAGAAACCGGAGCACCCGGAGAAAACCCACGCGAACATGGGGAGAACATGCAAACTCCACACAGAAACGCCAACTGACCCAGCCGAGGCTCGAACCAGCAACCTTCTTGCTGTGAGGCGACAGCACTACCTACTGCACCACCATGTCGCCTTTAATTATTATTATTATTATTATTATTATTATTGCATTTATTTATAAAATTTCCTTCGGCTTAGTCCCATTATTCATCAGGGGTCGCTACAGCGGAATGAACCGCCAACTTACCCAGCACATGTTTTACGCAGCAGATAAGTTTTAGCTTACCCAATTCCCCTATAGGTCATGTGTTTGGACTGGAGAAAACCGGAGGAAACCCATGCCAGCACGAGGAGAACAGGCAAACTCCACACAGTAATAACAACTGACAAGCCGAGGCTCAAACCAGAAACCTTCGTGCTGTAAGGCCACAGTGCTAACCACTGAGTCACAGTGCCACCCTATTGTTGATACATTAATTTTCTTTTCGGCTTAGTCCCTTTATTAACCTGGGGTCGCCCCAGCGGAATAAACTGCCCCCACCCTATTATTATTATTATTATTATTATTATTATTATTATTATTATTATTATTTTTCCTAAAAGAATTAAGATATTCCTAGCGTCTGCATTCTTGCATGCATACTTTAAGTACTTGGTTTGATATTATGTTTTTAAACTTGGTATGAACAGACATGATATGTGCAGTGATCTGTGGTTTGGCCTTGTCCGTCTAGTGAGATTCAGAAAAAAAACATTAGTCTTAACTAATTGATATATATATATATATATATATATATATATATATACTAAAACTGACTAAAAATAATTTAAAATTATTATTATTATGTATTCATTTAAATGCATTAAAGGGATAGTTCACACAGAATATAAAAAGTGTGCTATAATTTACTCACACTTCAAATCTTTTCATTAAATATTTTATATTTTTAATATTTAGTTTATTTAAAGCATTAAGATACTTCATATTTCTGCATAAATATGTGTGCAAAAATCACAAATGCTTATGCAGAAACGATGTAAAACACAAAATTGACAACAGACTAGTGGGATTTAGATAAATATTAGTCCTTCTTTTAAGTAAAGATTTAAACTGGGCTGACATTTCTTAAATGATGTAGTTTTTATTTATTTAAATGCATTAAAGGGCTAGTTCACACAGAAATGAAAAGTGTGCCATAATTTACTCACACTTCAATTTTTTGTTCATTATTGTATTCTTATGAGGCGACGCAGTGGCGCAGTAGGTAGTGCTGTCGCCTCACAGCAAGAAGGTTGCTGGGTCGCAGGTTCGAGCCTCGGCTGGGTCAGTTGGCGTTTCTGTGTGGAGCTTGCATGTTCTACCTGCGTTCGCGTGGGTTTCCTCCGGGTGCTCTGGTTTCCCCCACAATCCAAAGACATGCGGTATAGGTAAATTGGGTAGGCTAAATTGTTCGTTGTGTGTGTTAATGTTTCCCAGAGATGGGTTGCAGCTGGAAGGGCATCTGCTGCGTAAAACACATGCTGAAAAGAAAATGAATGTATTCTTGTTATTATTATTACTTTTATTATTATTATTATTATTATTATTATTATTATTCTTGTACACATATTAAGTGTGATTAATTAAAATGCGTTAAAGGAATTGTTTACACCCATTTAAATATTTATATTATTATTATTTGTATTTATTTAAAGCATTAAGATATTTCATTTTTCTGCATAAATATGTGTGCAAGAATCACACATTTATGCAGAAATGATGAAAAACACAAAATTGACTACATAATATGTTCAATTTAATTCATCCTTATTTGTATAGCGCTTATACAATGTAGATTGTGTCAAAGCAGCTTCACATGGAAGTTTATAGTGAATTGAAACAGTGTCAGTTCAGTTTACAGTGTTTAAGTTCAGTTCAGTTTAGCTCAGTTCAGTGTGGTTTAATAATCACTACTGAGAGTCCAAACACTGAAGAGCAAATCCATCGATGCGCAGCTCTACAGATCCCGAACCATGCAAGCCAGTGGCGACAGCGGCGAGGAAAAAACTTCACCAATTGGCGAAAGTGAAGAATTTTAAAAAACCTCGAGAGAAACCAGGCTCAGTTGGGCACGACCATTTCTCCTATGGCCAAACGTCTTGTGCAGAGCTGCAGTCAAGGTGCAGAAAGCTGGACCCCAGTGAAGACTCGTCTGTCCTTGGAGCGTCACAGGGATCAGCCTCCTGCTCTCCACCATGACCACCACAGCAGCTGCTCAGGATACGGCCTGGTTCAGGATTATGAAAACCTTAGGATCATCTCGTCTCTGGTCTTGAATTGCATCAGTGGTGCTGCATAGTCTGAGGGCCTCGGGATGAGTACCCCCAGGTGGAAATAGAGAATAAGAGAATAATTAGCGTAGCTGCTGTTCATAGAGTATATAAACGAGATGCAAAAACCTGCATGGGGCACAATCATGCGTCATAAGTAATGCACTGAGTGTATGCTTCACTAAAAAGATAGGTTTTTAATCTAGTTTTGAACTGTGAGAGTGTGTCTGAGCCTCGGACATTATCAGGAAGGCTATTCCAGAGTTTAGGGGCCATAAATGAGAAGGCTAGACCTCGTTTACTCGACTTTGCTATTCTAGGTACTACCAGAAGCCCTGAGTTTTGAGATCTTAAAGAGCGGGTTGGATTGTAGCGAGACAGGAGGTTGATTAGATAAACAGGAGCTGATTATTTGAAGCTTTATAGGTAAGAAGCAATATTTTAAATTCAATACGAAACTAAACAGGCAGCCAGTGTAAGGAGGATAAAATTGGGGTGATATGATCATATTTTCTAGACCTGGTAAGAACTCTGGCAGCTGCATTTTGTACTAGCTGAAGTTTCTTAATTTTAACTTAATTTTTTTATGAATATGTTCTTATGTTGTTATTATTATTATTATTTTTATAATTATTAATATTATTTAATTTTTTTATTTAAAAGCATCAAGATATTCCCAACATCTGCATTCTTCTACACATATTAAGTAATTTTTTTATTTAAATGCATTAAAGGGATAGTTCACACAGAAGTGAAAATTGTGCTATTATATCCTCACCCTTCAAATCTTTTCATTTAATTATTTATATTATTTTTATTTATATTAAGATTTTTCATATTTCTGCATAAATATGTGTGCAAGAATCACACGTTTATGCAGAACTTATGAAAAACAAAATTGACAACAGACTAGTGGGATTCAGATTAATATTAGTCCCTTTTTTGAAGTGAAGAGATTTAAACTGGGCTGACATTTGTTAAATTATGTCGTTTTTATTTATTTAAATGCAATAAAGGGCTAGTTCACACAGAAATGAAAAGTGTGCCATAATTTACTCACACTTCAATTTTATTCATTATTGTATTGTTTGTTATGTTGTTATTATTATTAATACAATTTAAAATTTAAAAGCGTTAAGATATTCCTAGTGTCTGCATTTTTGCACACATTTTTATTACTTGGTTTGATATTATTTTTGAAAACTTGGTATGAATTTATGCAGAAACCTTTCAAATATATTTATTTTATTATTAATATTATTATTTATTTATTTATTTCTTTGTTTAAAGCATTAAGATATTTCTAATACTTGCATATAGTGGTTAGCACTGTGGCCTTACAGCAAGAAGGTTGCTGGTTCAAGTCCCGGCTGGGTCAGTTGTTATTTCTGTGTGGAGTTTGCTAGGTGAATTGGGTATGCTAAAATTGTCCAAAGTGTATGTGTGTGAATGAGTGTGTATGGATGTTTCCCAGTATTGGGTTGCAGCTGGAAGGGCTTCCGTTGTGTAAAACATATGCTGGATAAGTTGGCGGTTCATTCCGCGGTGGTGACCCCTGATTAATAAAGGGACTAAGCCAAAAAGTAAATGAATGAATGAATGAATGATTTGAAGGGTGAGGATAGGACAATTCTCATTTTCTGTGTGAACGATCCCTTTAATGCATTTAAATAATAATAATAATAATAATAATAATAATAATAATATTAAATAATTTGTAGTCAGTTTAAATTTCATCACTTCAACAACAACAACTAAGTTAAGACTAATGTATTGAAAGGTCAGCTGCTGTGTAAAACATGTGCTGGAATAGTTGGCGGTTCATTCCACTGTGGCAACCTCTAAAATAGGGACTAAGCCGAAGGAAAATGAATGAATTTTAACTGGACTGATTGACTGACAGTTAAGACATTTTAAAAAAGTATTATTATTGTTTATTTTTTATTTAGAAAGCATTGAGACAGTTCACCCAAAACAGAAAATGCTGTCAGCATTTACTAACCCTTTACTTGTTCAAAACATAATCGAGTTTCTTTCTTCTGTTGAACATAGAAGAAGATATTTAAAAAGCATTTTTTTCCTACTATAGAAGTTAATGGGTGCCACCAACCAGCATTCTTTAACAGAGAAAAGAAACTCATCAAGGTTTAAAACCGCGAGGGAGAACAAATGATGAGGTCATTTTCATTTTTGGGTGAACTATCCCTTTCAAATATTTAGAGTATCTGCGTTATTGTGCATATATTAAGTATTTGATATTACTTTTCATCTATGATATCATGCAGAAAGTATGAAAAACAGACAGGATGTTTATTGTGATCATTAAACATTGATTAAGATTTCAGAGGCCCCTGGGCACAATGTCTTGTAGGGCCCCCTACAAGGCTGCATCCCTATAGTTGAATAAAAAAAAAGATTAATATATTTTTTAAATAAAGTTAATCTATAATATTTTGCCCACATTTTTTAAATAAATGACATAGTACATATATTTATAGTCTACAAAGATTTACCTGATTTTAAAGCACATTTTGATAAAAAAATAGTGATATAACTAGTGAAAATTAATGGATTTTAATATACTTGTTCAAGTTCACTGAAACAGTACTAAAAATTTCTATTTAAGGGTATTTTTAATGTATAACTTCTACAAACTTATAATGCATATGATTTGGATATAACACCTCTCCGATTCAACACTGATTAATGATTCCTGCTGTCTCCCTCGTGATAAAGAAGAGCAGGCAAAAAGCACTTGATTATAAAGCTGAAAGTATCCGAAATCACACACACTATACCAGTTCTCTCCTGTCTCTCTCCTCTTCAGGGGCTTTTTCTCTCTCTCTGTCTCTCTCTCCATGAGGTTGGAGAATATGGGTGAAGCAGGGCGACTAACATTGCATATACAGATTAATTATATTAAGATGTTGCTAACATTTAACACCAGGTGGAAAATATTTGTTTATAGAATATTTATTATTATTATTATTATCCTTATTAAATACTTTGTGACTCATTTTATATACTTTATTTACATTTTTAAACAAAAACATTTCCTTTCTATTGAAAATAAACATATTTCCAATCTGATATGTAATGGGGGGAAAAAGAAGAATGTGTTCATCAGACGCTGGATTCGAACCGCGTTCATGATCATTCGCCTCAAAACATGTTACCATGCTCTTTACGAGCTCCACCACTCCCACCTGCTGTCTACTGCGCTCTTTAGTTATGTTGACTCTGTTGATCGAACGCCGCTGGCGGGAAGCACTCAACTAGCTTATTCCAACAAGGTGCGCTATTTGCACTTAGCCTAAATAGACACTCCAAAATCAGCATTTCCCCCCTCGCAGGGGCCTCAAGTGCGCACGGGCCCCTGGGCCTGTGCCCATAATGCCCATTGGTTAATCCGGCCCTGGTGATCAGTAATTTACCCTCATTGGTCTATTGAGTTTCAGGAATTTGTTTGTTTTTCAAGTGTAAAATTTTCAAAAACGTAGTCCCGTGGACGTTTCTGGAGGCTGCGGATACGTCCCGGGAGGTACGTATTTTTGCAGTTTTTGTTTTTGCGAATCTGCGAGAGGCCGCTGTGTGCGCATTTTCATATCTCAAATTTCTCTTGCGAGTGCCATTCGCACCCGCTGTTCTCGCATAAACCCACCAGAGGCCGCTGTTGACCGACTGTCTGTCTGACTGACTGAATGAATGACTGACTGCCCGGCTGGTGAATCGACTGACTGAATCGATGAACTGCCAACTATTACAGTATATGTTTGATGCAGCGGATGCCCTTTTAGCCAAAACCCAGTACTGGAAAACACCCATGCACACTCATTTACACACACACACACACACACACACACACAAACACTCGGGCCAATTTAGCTCATACAATTCCCCTGTAGTGCATGTGTTTGGACTGCGGGGGAAGCCGGAGCACCCAGAGGAAACCCAACCAACACGGGGAGAGCATGCAAACTTTTTTTTACAGTTTTGTAGGACATAGTTTGCATAAATTTCTACAATTCTGAAGTATTTGAGATGTTGTGGTATAGATAGATATTCATGCACCACACAGAGAGATACAGGTGCACTTTCACTTTCACCCAATACCAAAATATGACCTTTTATAATGGAAAATAGGGGCTCTTTAAAGCTTCTCATAATGTTTACATCTTGTAATTCTGGGTTTATACATTCTTATATTATATAGTCTTAGTTTACATTTTAGTTTAAAATTCTGGGTTTATATATTGTTAGTTTACTCTTTGTTACTCTGAGTTTACTTTTTACAATTCTGAGATAATGTATTTGGGAGTTTAAATCTCATGTTTCCAAGTTTATATCTCACAATTTCTGGGTATATATATTTTAAGTTTACATAATGTTTATGTTTTTGTAAAATTTTTATTATTTGTTAATAAAAAAAAATCTTCTAGAGGTTGCATTTTCAGCCGCATCCACATACAGGCAAATATACAGGCAGAATAACTGACTTTAGCATTGTTTTTTAGATAAGCAAATATGTCTACTCAGCATGTTTTATTTTTTTAAATTAACTGCATATACACTCACCGGCCACTTTATTAGGTACACTTGTCTAACTGCTTGTTAATGCAAATTAGTAATCAGCCAATCACATGGCAGCAACTCAATGCATTTAGGCATGAAGACATGGTTAACACGATCTGCTGCTGTTCAAACCAAACATCAGAATGAGAAAAAAAGGTGATTTAAGTGACTTTGAACGTGGCATGGTTGGTGGTGCCAGATGGGCTGGTCTTAGTATTTCAGAAACTGCTGATCTATTGGGATTTTCATGCACAGCCATCTCTAGGGTTTACAGAGAATGGTCTGAAAAGAGAAAATATCCAGTGAGCGGCAGTTCTGTGGGTGCAAATGCCTTGTTGATGTCAGAGGTCAGAGGAGAATGGCCAGACTGGTTCCAGCTGATAGAAAGGCAACAGTAACTTAAATAAGCACTCGTTACAACTGAGGTCTGCAGAAGAGCATCTCTGAACACACAACACGACCAACCTTGAGGCGGATGGGCTACAGCAGCAGAAAACCACACCGGGTGCCACTCCTGTCAGCTAAGAACAGAAAACTGAGGCTACAATTCACACAGGCTCACCAACATTGGACAATAGAAGATTGGAGAAACGTTGCCTGGTCTGATGAGTCTCCATTTCTGCTGCGACATTCGGATGGTAGGGTCAGAATTTGGCGTCAAAATCATGAAAGCATGGATCCATCCTGCCTTGTATCAATAGTTCAGGCTGGTGGTGGTGGTGTAATGGTGTGGGGGATATTTTCTTGGCACACTTTGGGCCCATTAGCACCAATTGAGCATTGTGTCAACACCACAACCTACCTGAGTATTATTGCTGACCATGTCCATCCCTTTATGACCACAGTGTACCCATCTTCTGATGGCCACTTCCAGCAGGATAACTCACCATGTCATAAAGCCTGAATCATCTCAGACTAGTTTCTTGAACATGTCAATGAGTTCACTGTACTCAAAATGGCCTCCACAGTCACCAGTTATCAATCCAATAGAGCACCTTTGGGATGTGGTGGAACGGGAGATTGGTATCCGACAAATCTGCAGCAACTGCATGATGCTATCATGTCAATATGAAGCAAAATCTCTGAGGAATATTTCCAGTATCTTGTTGAATCTATGCCACGAAGGATTAAAGCAGTTCTGAAGACAAAAGGGTCTCAACACAGTACTAGTTAGGTGTACCTAATATAGTGGCCAGTGAGTGTATATTATAGCATTTTTATGCTTTAAAGTCTAAAAATGTGTGGAACCAGTTGGTTCTGTTATACACACTTGGTCAAATTGGCCGTGTTCTCTGGTGATTTGTCTTTTATGGTCAGGCATGTGTGTCTGATTCCTCAGGGACAAATGAAAGTCACATTCCTCTGGTGTCAGAAAATATTGTGCTCAGATCAGGGTATAAGGACTGAACACTGCATGTCATCATATATTGTGTGCTGGACTGGTTGTACTTGCGTTATTGGTTCAGGGACGCGCAAGTGTTCAGATTTCATGCAAGATTTATTCATCTCAGTCTTTTATAGCAGCGCTGTTTAAAAATGCATTAAAAATTGTCCAAATGTGCGTGCAAAACTCTCTGCCATAATGCGAGAAAGGTTGCTAAGGTGTTCTGGGTTGTTGAGCAGTGTTTTCTGTTTATTAGTTCAAGCTGACACTCTCAAATCACTCCTTCAGTGCAACATTGTGGATTATTTTTTGTATTTCTGTCATCGACTGAGTGAAAAGTCTGATCTTTTAGAAAAGTAAAAACATGTTGTTTGTATACAAGATGTTGTATCTTGTATATATACTTTGATCTGTCCGTTCAGCTACTTTTACATGTACACACACACACACACACCTGGCTGCACCTGACTGTCTTTTATATTCTTTTTCGGTTATTTGTTTTTGTCTCTTTTGCATTTGTTTTTGATTTCATGTCATATAATTTGTGTATGTCTTTGTATAAAAAAAACTATATATATATATTTACAGTTGAAGTCAGAATTATTAGCCCCCCCTGTTTATTTTTTTCCCCAATTTCTGTTTAACAGAGAGAAGATTTTTTTTCTGCACATTTCTAAACATAATAGTTTTAATAACTCATTACTAATAACTAGGCCCACACGGAATCTGCGCACGCAGAATTCCGCAGATTTTCCGCAGATTTTTAGCCCATCAATAATTCTGTTTATTTACTTACAGTTAACTATTTACTGTTAATCTAATTGGATTTGCATTTTAAACATTAAATAAAAGTAAAAAATATCTTATTTTTTATTTCACATTTTAAGGTTTTAGTTAACAGAAATCCACAGATTTTTACCAAAATTCTCCGCAGAAATAGCACAAAAACATCCGCAGATTCCGTCTGGCCCTACTAATAACAGATTTATTTTATCTTTGTCAGGATGACAGCACATAATATTTGACTAGATATTTTTCAAGACACTTCTATACAGCTTGAAGCAACATGTAAAGGCTTAACTAGGTTAATTAGGTAACTAGGCAGGTTAGGGTAATTAGGCAAGTTATTGTATAACGATGGTTTGTTCTGTAGACAGTCAAAAACAAATATAGCTTAAAGCGGCTAATAATTTTGACCTTAAAATGTTTTTTTTATTTATTAAAAACTGCTTTTATTCTAGCTGAAATAAAACAAATAAGACTTTCTCCAGAAGATAAAATATTATAGGAAATAATACTATAAAATGTCCTTGCTCTGTTAAACATCATTTATGAAAAAAAGAAAAATGTCAAAGGGGGGCTAATAATTCTGACTTCAACTGTATATACTAGAGATGCGCCCACCAGCTGAAATGTTACCTGAATTCGCTCCTTCATTCTAATCATCCATCCGCCACCCACCTGAACATATTATATTATCTGATATATATATCCGCACCCGATCATAATGATCAGTCACTGTGGATCGTTCGTTATTAATGGCAGATTCAGCTTTTACATATACAGGAAAAAGATTAAAACGGTGTCACTTCAGCCTAAACGGCAGCTATGTTATGTTTACTTGGCCTTTTTCTTTGCACTGTGCAAAAACAGCATAGCATCTACTGTGCCTAGATTCGGGCGATTCCACCTCGCCTCCAAAACACGACCAGCTGCACTAAATGAGCATTCGCTCGCTCCGCTGGTTGTAGGAATGCACACGTTTCTTCTTGCAAGGTGCTGCAGTCTTGTAAATAAGCAATCTTGTTTCTCCCAAAATGATAGCAGATTTTCCTCTGATGACTCCTCTAGCTGTAGTTTGCACAGTACTCTTGCACTTCATCCATTATTTTAGGCAACTCATCTTCACATTCTGCGGAGTCCACTCTCTGCTTTTTCGCTGGTTGACTGCTATGACCCGCCAACCCACCCGACCCACAGATTATCTGCATCGCCTGCGGATATAACCGCCATCCATGCATCACTAGTATATACAGTCTTATGCAAAATTTTGGGCACTCCTCTGTGGCTGCATAAGCATCTTTCTTTTTAAGGGAAGATCACAGTTAAATGCCGTTCGGTTTCTAGCGAAAGCTCATGTTTTTCAGACAGAAATCCATAGTGTAGCAGTATTGAGATGTGTGAAATTTAATCGAAACTGAAAAATAGGCTAAGCAAAAGTTTGGGCTCTTGTGTGTGGATTTCAAAACCTGTAGTCACTTAATGCTGATTGATTACTACACAAAATTGATTTGAGTGACTCAGTGAACCTTAACAATCCTTACAGAGGTGCAACCAATCATGAAAAGGGATATTTAAGATAGCTGATTGGTGGTTGTGCTTCTTATTGTGAACCAGAAAATAGCAACATGGGAACCTCAAAAGAGCTTTTTAATGACCTAAAAACTAAGGATAATTAATCAACATGAATTAGAAGGATATAAAAAGCTATCACAAAGGTTTAAAGTCTCTATCTCCACAGTCAGAAATATAGTAAGAAAATGGAAGGCCACAGGAACAGTTCTTGTAAGGAAAGATGTGGTAGACTAAGAAAAACATCTGAAAGGCAAAGGTGAAGAATAGTCACAGACCACCTCCAAAGAGCTCCAGGAACATCTTGCTGCTGATAATGTCATTGTAGATCGTTCCACAGTCTAGTGCACTCTTCACAAAGAACAGCTCAATGGAAAGTGATGCAGAAGAAGCCTTTTCTGCATTCTGCCTACAAGAAGAGTCGTTTGAGGTATGCAAAGGCTCATCTAAAAAAGCCTGAATCATTTTGGAAAAGCATACTGTGGACAGATGCCACAACCATAGGCGCTTTGCATGGCGGAAAAAGAGCACAGCATTCCAGGAGAGGAACCTGCTCCTTACTGTAAAATATGGTGAAGGGTCCATCATGCTGTGCGGATGTATGGCAAGCACAGGTACTGGAAACCTTGTCAGAGTTAAAGGTCGCATGGATTCCACCCAGTATCAGCAGATTCTGAAGAACAATGTTTAGGAATTAGTCAAGAGGCTGAAGTTACAGCAGGGTTGGATGTTTCAGCAGGACAATGACCCAAAGAACAGTTCCAGATCTACCAAGAATTCACATTCAGACACAATACACAGCAAAAATTCCAGTGTTAAATATACAGTGTGATTTATTTTGGTGTTGTTCAGTATTAAAACTGGAGTATATTTTAATCCACGAGTGTGAAAGAGCGTATATTAAAGAGTTTTTTAAAACTTTTAACCCAATATGCAGTGCATTTCCCATTAGTGATTGGGAGTCCATTTTTTTTACTCGAACCGGTTCTTTCGGACAAACAGTGATGAAACCAGTATGTTTTACTTAAACTTGAAACTAAGGCTGTCAATTGATTAAAAAAATTAACTAATTAATCACACTTTTTTTGTGTGATTTAATCATGATTAATCATGAATAAAAAAAATCTAAAATACAGGCATTGGAAATATAGAAATTGAAAACTTATAATAATAAAGTATTGAATACAAACAATTGTATTCATTGTAAAGTTGTATTGTGAGTAGAGAACATTAATTATAAAGTAGAAACAATTTAGCTTTGTCCTCCTTAACATTTCGTCACCTTGGTATTATAAGGTTCTGTCTGCGTTCTGAATGATTTTGAGATATTGAGCTTCAAAGTTTTTGCATTCCATACCAAACAGTATGTGTGTAACATTTGGGTTTTTTTTAATAAAAGGTCTTAAAATTTAAACAACTTATAAAAAAAACCATCCCATAATGTAAATAAGTTGCCATTTAATAAGAATATGTCAATAACTCTATTTTGACAAAAATGTCAGCTAGAACCTTTTTCTAAGGTGACGATTTAACCAGTTGCTTAGACAGACCAGTCTATTGACATTATCGGGGACGAGAGAGAGAGAGAGAGAGAGAGAGAGAGAGAGAGAGAGAGAGAGAGCAGCCCATTCCCTTCAGATCATCAACACGCACGATCAAATCAAATTAGCTTAAACTAAGCGTTCTAAAGTATGGCTTTATTTCTCAATCAAGGATTCTGACACATCAACGTGAAGCAGACGCTTTACAAAAGTTGCGTGTAGTGTGAAAACATGTCAAACTTAATGATACATTTGAGGGCGCTTGGAGTCAACTTAGAGAGGAATGGGATGTCTTTGACAGCTTGCAACATCATCTGGCGCTTTCACTGAGTACATTTACATGGATCCATATTCTCCTTTATCCATATTTATTTGCACATTAAACACACGCAGGACGGAGCAAGCTGAACTGGCGCTGTAGGCAAACAGTGATCACGCCGCCCTCAACCCGAAAGTGAAATAGAAACTTACCGGTTTGCGGATAAAAGTGAGGACCGGGAGGGAGGGGGTGGGTGTCGCGGATGAAAGTGAGGAGGCCGCCTCTATGGGCGCGCCGGCCCTGAACACACGTTGACCACAACAGGAAATACTGCGATAAATGCGTTAATTTTTTTTACGCGTTAAATATTTCAAATTAATCACGTGCGTTAACGCGCTAATATTGACAGCCCTACTTTAAACATGTCTTGTTGCGTTTTGAATGTGTTGAAATTATTTCTGAAAAGATTAAGGAACATTTAATAAATTAAAACTATTTTCAACATATTTGATCACTGTTATGCTACACACACCAATTTATAATATAGAAAAAGATAATATATTAACTCTTTGAAGGGTAACACACACTCCAATTTGATGTAAGAATAAACTCTTACTGTGTTAAAATGAACTCTGAGAGTAATGTACAAATTTTACACTTTAGAAAGTGTTATTTTAACTCCAAAATGGAGGGAGTCCTATGTACACCCAAGGAGTGTTAAGTCAAACTCAAATTGAGTTACATGTATACTGATTTTTTTTGCAAGGAAGAATGGCCCAAAATGCCTTTAGCAAGAATTCAGGCACTTATCCTTGACTATAAGAAGCATCTACAGGCTGTTATTTCAGCAAAACGTGGCTGTACAAAAGATTGATGTCATTATTCTGTTTAGGTTCTCAAATTTTTGCATCTGTCTGTTTTTGTCTTAAATTGCATTGCATCTGTTGATTAAATAAATGTTAAGTCAGAACTGAAATGTTGCTTTTTTTTCATCGGGTATAAAATATATCCAGATGAATTTGCTGATAGGCCAGCAGGCTATGGCTTGCAATTATGAAAGTGATTAGGGGTGGCCAAAGCTTTGCATAAAACTGTATATATGGTACCCCCTCATCAACTGCTTGTTAATGCAAGACAATCTGCTGCAGTTCAAACTGAGCATCAGAATGGGGATGAGAGGTGATTTAAGTGACTTGATCTCACAATTCTGGATTTACACTTCATAATTCTGGGTTTATATAGGCCCAATCACAATTCTACCCCTTAGCCTTACACAGCAAAAAATGCTTTTCTTACTTAGATTTCTTGTCCGTTTCTAGTCCAAATATCTAAAAATTCTTAAATCAAAATGATTTTTCTAGACAAGCAAAACATGTTGTCTTGTTTTAAGAAGTATTATGCCAAATTAAAGGGAGTTTTCCCTTAAAATAAGCAAAATAATCTGCTAATAGGGTAAGCAAAATAATCTTATGTCAAAAGGAAAAACAAGATTATTTTGCTAACCTCATTGGCAGATTATTTTGCTTATTTTAAAGAAAAACAGACTTAACATTGGCATATTATTTCTGAAAACAAAAATGTTTTGCTTGCCAAGAAAATGTTTCTTGATGTAAGAATTTTTAGATATTTGAACTAGAAACAAGACAAAAAATCTAAGTAAGAAAAGCATTTTTTCACATCACATCAGTGTACCTCGTACCCCTCATTTTGCGTGTTCCAGTGAAGTGGTAGTGGCGTCCCAATTCCCTTTATCTTGAAGGCGTAGGGCTAAGAGTAAGGAGTATACACTCCTTCGAATGAAGATTTTTCAGGACCACACTCGAAACCAAGGGGTAAGAAAATTTCCCAGAATGCACCAGCTACAACAGCAGTTTCGCTGCACCCGGAAGTAAGGAGAGCCAAACATTTGTATTTTTTTTAATTATTATGGGTTTTTACACCAAACAAACACATTTTATTATATTCCTAACCGCAATCGTGTTTTACCGTCATAGTTTTATAAAAAAATGCTAAAATAAAAAAACGCTAAATTTCACTGTCTATAATTCCTAATAATAACTCCTGTACAGCAGTCCCACAACATTCTGACACTCGAACACCCTGTCAGAAAAGTCTAGTGGCGGTGTAAATACACAGTATAGTTATGATCTTATCGCCACATTAGAACATCATGATAACATAATATATGCTTTCAGTGATTTCCTGAAGACAAACACTAAGAAATAACACAACTGGAATAACTACAGCAGTCGTGATCGTCTGATTTCATATGAAGCAAGAGATTGCGATGACATATGATGACGTGTGCAGGTGCTGTAGCGCTGTCTCATTTCTTAGGGGTAAATTTTGAAGCCCCTCCCTTTCACACTGGGTTTTAAGGGCCAAGAGGAAGGAGTACAAAAATAGAATTGGGATTGGGCCTAAGTTGAATCTTGCAATTCCAAGTTTATGTCTCATAATTATGAGTTTATATATCCAAAGTTTACATCTCACAAGTCCTGAGTTTACATATTCTATGTTTTTTTACATGTTCACAGTTTTTTTTCCATTGGTTTGATACTATTTTCATAAGTAAAGTGTACATTTTAAAATCTCTTAGTACTAAACTGATCACACTTGTAACATCACTCGTCATTCTTTCAAATCTGATGATTTCATTGTTTTTGCACATATTTTTATTCCACTTTGTTTCAGAACACAAGATCATTGTCATTTATAGTGCGAACATTTGCTTTAATTACCAAAACAAAACAGTAAGGGAGCGACGCAGTGGCACAGTGGGTATCACGATCGCCTCACAGTAAGAAGGTCGTCGCTGGTTCGAGCCTCAGCTGGGTCAGTTGGCATTTCTGTGTGGAGTTTGCATGTTCTCCCCATGTTGCCGTGGGTTTCCTCCGGGTGCTCCGGTTTCCCCCACAAGTCCAGAGACATGCTCTATACTGTAGGTGAATTGGGTAAGCTACATTGTCTGTAGTGTATAAGTGTGCATGGATGTTTTCCAGTGATGGGTTGCAACTGGAAGAGCATCCGCTGCTTAAAACATATGCTGGATCAGTTGGTGGTTCATTCCGCTGTGGCGACCCCAGTTTATTAAAGGGACTAAGCCGAAAAGAAAATGAATGGATGAATAAAAAACAGTACAATCTTTTTTCAACTTAGTGCTTTTACCAATCAGTTCATTCCCTTGCAAACAATACAAGATACAGATTTTAAATTACTGTTTGTGCTGAAATGATGTTACTGTGCTGTAAAACTGTAGACAGCCATCACAGCAATCTGACTTAAGCTTTATTTTTTGTTTAAAAGGTTTATACAGCAAGAACATGTGATCAAAGAACACATAAAGAAATCATATATATGGCAATATATGCAAATTACATACAGCTACGCCCATAAATATTTGGACATAGACATAATTCAAACATTTTTGGCTCTATACACCAACACGATCTGAATGAAATGCGTTGAAATGAATTTGAATTTGAAATGAAACAAACAAGGTGTGCTTTAACTGCAGACTGTCAGCTTTATTTTGAGGGTATTTACATCCAAATCAGGTGAACGCTGTAGGAATTACAACAGTTTGCATATGTGCCTCCCACTTGTTAAGGGACCAAAAGTAATTGGACAGAATAATAATCATAAATCAAACTTTCTCTTTTTAATACCTGGATGCAAATCCTTTGCAGTCAATTACAGCCTGAAGTCTGGAGCACATAGACATCACCAGGCGCTGGGTTTCATTCCTGGTGATGCTCTGCTAGATGCTGTCTTCAGTTCCTGCTTGTTCTTAGGACACTTTCCCTTCAGTTTGGTCTTCAGCAAGTGAAATGCATGCTCAATCAGATTTAAAGAAAGAAGCTAATTTAAATTAAAAGTTAAAAGTAAGTCTTCTGAATCAAAAACAACACTTCATTACAGTAAAAACTAGAAGCTTAAAAGATTATTCTGCACAGATAGCATACAAACAATAGTAAATCTGTTATCTCAAATCATGGCATTTACTGTCTGAATCACCTCCTTCTCTCAAGACTGTTCATGACAATAACTTATGTGTGTGTGTGTGTGTGTGTGTGTGTGTGTGTGTGTGTGTGTGTGT
>CAIGQZ010034990.1:5131740-5141821 GCA_903798205.1 Danio tinwini | reverse complement strand
CCCTGTCCTGCTAGTGTGTATTAGCTGAGGGTGAATTCAAGTAGCTTCAAAAGGTAGAAAGCTGAATTTTGTTAAGGTCATATCAGGAGAAAAAAATGAATATTTTCACATTTTAAAAGTGCTAGCATGTTTTAGCATGTTAGCTAGCGATTTGTTAACATCAAGCATAACATGTTGTTAGCATAGATTATTTTAACAGATTGCTAGCATGTTTATAACATATTTTACCAAGGATTTTTCATTGATAGCATGATGTAAAACCCTGTCCTGCTAGTGTGCATTAGCTGAAGGTGAAGTCGAGTAGTTTTAAAAGCTAGAAGGCTGAAGTTTTTGACGGTCATATCAGGAAAAAATTAAAGATTTGTACAATTTTAAAAGTGCTAGCATGTTTACAACACATTATACCAATGATTTTTCATTGTTAGCATGATGTGAAGTTTTTTTTTTTACTTTTTAAATGTGTTGCTTTTCAGACATTGAATATTCTTAATTTAAGCTTCACTGAAAGTGATTTGCAATATTAAATCTTGTTTAATTTTTTATTTGTAGACATGATTTAAATTTACACATTGCTAACAATTTTAGCGCATTTTCAGTAGTTTTAACATTACAACTTAATGGCATGTTTTTAGCATTTTACCATTTTTATTAACAGGTTTTACTCATAAACATGTTTTAGTAAGTTGCTAGCATGTTTTAGCAGGTTGTTGAATATACCATGCTTTAGCAAGTTGCTAAAATATTTGTAACATGTTTAACAAGCTCGGTTAATCTTTTATAATGTTTTGCTAACATTTTTGGCATGATTTTGCTGGCATGTTTATAAATGTTTTAGTATGTTGGTGCCATGTTTCAGGACACTGTTAGCAGAGCACGTTTATTATGTTCATACCATACCAAGGTGCTAACATGCTAATGTTGAACATGTTCATGTTATCATGTTGTTAGCATGTTTCTAGTTTTGACATGTTGATAGTAAGTTTTAATATGTTCACCACTTGTTTATAAAATGTTTTAGATAGTCGTAAATTTTAGATTTAGATACTTTATAAACATGTTTTAGCATTTAACATCTTAGCAAGTTAATATCATCATTTAGCAGGTTGTTGTTTATACCATGTTTTCACAAGTTTATTAATATAGCATGTTTCTTAGCGTTTTGCTAACAATTTTTTGGCATGATTTTGCTAGCATGTTTACCATGTTTATAACATGTTTTAGTATGTTGGTGCCATGTTTTAGGACATTGTTGGCAGAGCATGCTTATTATGTCCATACCATACCAAGGTGCTAACATGCTAATGTTTAACATGTTCGTGTTATCATGTTGCTAGCATGTTTCTAGTTTTAACATACTGATAGTAAGTTTTAATATGTTCACCACTTGTTTATAAAATGTTTTAGATAGTCGTTTCAGATTTAGATACTTTAGAAACATGTTTTAGCATTTTATCAAGTTGCTAGCATGTTTTAGCAGGTTGTAGCTTATATCATGTTTTAGCAAGTTTATGAATATAACATGTTTAATAGTGTTTTACTAACATTTTTTATCATGATTTTGTTAGCATGTTTTAGCATGTTTATAAAATGTTTTAGTATGTTGGTGCATTGTTTCAGCATGTTGTTAGCAGAGCTTATTGTTTTCATACCATGTCTAGTAAGGAACATCAAGTTGCCAACATGCTAATGTTTAACATGTCCATATTATCATGTTATCATGTTGCTAGCATGTTGCTACCATGTTTTTAATTTTAACATGTTGATAGTAAGTTTTAATGTTTACCACTTGTTTATAAAATGTTTTAGATAGTCGCAAGTTTTAGATTTAGATACCTTATAAACATGTTTTAGCCTTTAACATCTTAGCAAGTTACCATCATCATTTAGCAGGTTGTTGTTTATACCATGTTTTAACAAGTTTATTAATATAGCAAGTTTAATAGTATTTTGCAAACTTTTTTGTTGCATGATTTAGCTAGCATGTTTTTTCCATGTTTATAAAATGTTTTAGTATCTTGGTGCCATATTTCAAGTTTTAAAATGTTGCTAGTAGGTTTTAATATGTTTACCATTTGTTTATAAAATATTTTTGAAATTCGCAAGCGTGTTTTTATCCTGTTTTTGTACATTTTTAGTATGTTCTTGTACTTTACTAGCATGTTTCAGCAAGTTGCTTACATGTGTTAGCATTTTGCTAGTGTAATATATATGTTAACTATATCAAATGATTTTAGGAATACTGCAAGCACAGTCATAGTCCAGTCAAAATTATAAATGTGTATGAACATCGTTTTCTAAATAACATTGATACTAAAATAGCACTGTTAATGACTTTATTAAACATTTATGTCAAATGTTGATTCTCCTAAAGCTGGCTGATTTGGTTAAAGACATATTGTAAATGTTTTAAAGATGAATTGTCATCAAAGGATACAATGATGCTTGTACAGTTTGTCTCCAACGTGGTTATCGTTTAACAACAATCTCAGGGTTTTCAGTTTGTTTGCAATCTTTTTGTGTGCATTTAGATGATAGATTTCAGATGTGGTGTACTCCTGCTCTGGTGTGTGTCAGAAGTGTTGGATTGAGCTCTGAGAATTATATTTCAGATTTTGAGACTCCTAATGACCCACGAGGAGTTATCATGTGTTTTTGGTTCATCAGCAGATGGAAAGCCTCACAGAAGTGCATTAAAGTGTACACTAAGAGCTTTGGCCAGATTTTAACTCTGTGTCAGGCTGTTTTTCGTAACTCCAGTGAGATTTAAACGAAGGTTTAATGTGACTTTGCCGTTCACTTGTGGAAGTTTTAATCAGCTTTGGTCCGGAGAGAAAGGCCTGCATTTAGCTGACAGTAGTTTACTCCGTCCCAGACTTATGGCTGTTATTCTGACTGCGCTCGGCTGCTTGCTTTCATTAAATTTTCTCAAACCCAAATTAAAAGTCTAATTTTAGCTGTGGATGTTCTGTTTGCTCAGCTTTAGCATACATACATAACCATATCAGACAGTGACTGTTTTACATGAGACAGCAATGTTTTGCACTTCTTATTTTAGTATTGTTGTCATGCTTTTAGTAAATAGAAAAGGCAGCGTCAAGTAAGCTGCATTTACCTTAGAAGCAAAATCACCCAATACGAAGCCTTGTTTTCTACAGAAAAAAATATATATCAAAAACATGTTAATATGTTCACATTTCAGCATGTTGCTATCATGTTTTAGCAGGTTGCTAAAATGTTTTAACCTGTTAAAAACACTTTTTAGCATGTATTTATAATAAGTTAGCATGTTTGACACTGTGCTAGCATGTTTTAGCATGTTCATAATATGTTTTACCAATGTTTCAGCATGTTTTATGAAGATGCTAACATGTAGCTAACATATTTATACTGTTCAGTGAGTGGGTAAAATGTTTAAATGCATTCCAACATGTTTTAGTGAGGCGTTAACATGTTTAAGCAATTTGTTATGTGCTTTAACATGTTCCTAATACATTTCACTGATGTTTTAACATATTGTTTTAACATATTGTTAACATATATAAAATGTTCAGTGAGTTTTATAATGTTTAAACATACTTTATAACATGTTTTAGCATGGTGTTAACATGTTTTAGCAATTTGCTTGCATGTTTAACCTGTTGCAGACAAGTTCTACAATTTTTTAAGATGTTTTATAAGGAGGCTAGCATGTTGTTGTCATATGTATAATACTCAGAGAGTAGCTATAATGCTTAAACATGCTTTCTATCTTGTTTTAGCATGTTTTAACAAATTTGCTTGCATGTTTAACCTGTTGCTGACAAGTTTGAACAATTTTAGATGTTTTATGAAGATGCTAGCATGTTGCTAACCTATGTATGATGTTCAGCGAGTAGTTAACGTTTAAACATACATTCTAACTTGTTTTAGCATGATTTAAACAAGGCTTTAGCATAGTTTAACCATTTTCTTGCATGTTTATCACGTTGGTAATGAGTTTTCTGTTGCTGGCATGTTTTAACATGTTATAACATGTACTATTTTGACAGTTTTACCAATTTTTAGTTGTTTTACGAGGATGCTAAGATATTGCTAACATATGTATAATGTTCAATGAGTTTTATAATGTTTAAACATGGTCTATAACATGTTTTAGCAGGGTGTTAGCATGTTTTAGCAATTTGCTTGCATGTTTAACCTGTTGCTAACAAGTTCTACCATTTGTTATATGTTTTATGAGGAGGCTAGCATGTTGTTAACATATGTATAATGCTCAGCGAGTAGCTATAATGCTTAAACATGCTTTCTAACTTGTTTTAGCATGTTTTAAACAAAGCATATTAGCAATTAATTAGCATGTTTTAACAATTTGCTTGAATTTTTATTATGTTGCTAACAAGTTTTATGTTGCTAACATTTATGTTGCAAATTTATAGAGGTTATATGGGGATGCTAGGATGTTGCTAACATATGTATAATATTCAGCGAGTTTTATAATGCTTAAACATGCTTTATAGCATGTTTTAGCAAGGTGTTAGCATGTTTTATCCATATGCTTGCCTGTTGCTAACAAGTATTACCAATTTTTGGATGTATTAGGATGCTAGAATTCTGCTAACATATGTATATAATGTTCATCATTATTAACAAGGCTTTAAAACGTCTAACATTTTGGTAACTAGTTTTATGTTGCTAACATGTTTTAACACTGAAATCATTTTATTCTATCCAGAAAAGGAGACTTATAATATCTGACCATTGTAATATCTTAATATTTAGATGTTTATACTGGAGAACAAGACACAATTGCTAAGAGAGTAATGAAAATAATTTCTGCTGTAGCTTGTTGCCACAACTATAAATAATATAATAATAGTCATGAAAAACGCAGCTCAGCATGTTTTGGATTAGAGCAAAAGTTGTTCCTCATCAGGTCAGCTATTTGTGATGTTTACATTTTGTTGCATTTCTAAGATGTTTTGGAGTGCCTAATGATCCAACAATGCACACAAAAGTAGCTGGGTTTTGGTAAATCCCGTACACTCGTGATTTTCCTTTCATTGTGAGATGTAAAAGTGCTTATCTATGAATTTGCAGCAACAGGGTTTCTCACCTCCACTTCTGCCACTAACTTTACAATCTGAGCCACTGCATGCCAGTTGACAAGATTACAGCCTGGAAATCCTCTAATCTCTCAAGATTATAGTTTACTCTTTCAGTTTCTTTTTCAGCATTTTGTGCAAACTACCACAAACCTCCTGTTTCTTTCTTCTACACCTAATTTACCCCTTCAGTTGCTTGTTTAAAACACAGATTTATTAGCACATTTTAATTTTAATAGTGTTTTGTTTTTGCGTGATTTGAATACTCTACAAAGCATACAGTGATTTTTATTTTATCTGATCTCATTTAAATATATTTTAATAATATAAATGTTATTGACATTTTAGCAAGGTGTTAGCATGTTGAAGCATTTTGTTAGCTGTTTAACATGCCCATATGTTTTACTGATGTTTTGGTATATATAAAGATGCTAGCATGTAATATATGTTGTTAACATACAGTATGTATAAAGTTTAAGCAATTTGTTAGGTGTTTTAACATTCCTAATATGTTTATTAGTGTATTAGCATGTTTTATGAAGATGCTAGCATTTATAGTGTTCAGTGAATGGTTAGAATGTTTATTCATGTGTTCTAACACATTTTAGCATGTTTTTATCAAGGTGTTAGCACATTTTAGCAATTTGCTTGCCTGTTTAACCTGTTGCTAAGAGGTTCTACCAATTCTTAGATCTTTTATGAAGAGGCTAGCATGTTGTTAACATGCATAATGCTCAGCGAGTAGCTATAATGTTTAAACATGCTTTCTAATTTGTTTTAGCATGTTTTAGCAAATTTGCATTAACCTGTTGCTGACAATTTGCTAATTAGTGTTATGTTGCTGACATGTTTTAACTTGTTATAACATGTACAGTATTATTTAGCCAGTTTTTAGCATGTTGTGCAAACTACCACAAACCTCCTGTCTCTCTCTTCTTCACCTGGTTTTTGCCTGCAGTTCCTTGTTTAAAACAGATTTCCCTGCTAAAAAATCTAGCTTAAACCAGCCTAAGCTGGTTAGCTGGTTTTAGCTGGTCGACCAGCCTGGTTTTAGAGGGGTTTTGGCCATTTCCAGGTTGGTTTCCAGCCATTTCCAGCCTGGTCTTACCTGGTCAGGCTGGAAGTTGACCAGCTAAACCAACTTGACCAGCCAAAACCATCTATGTCCAGCTAAAACCAGGCTGGTCAAGCTGGTTTAAGCAGCCATTTTTTCAGCCTGACCAGCTAAGACCAGGCTGGAAATGGCTGGAAACGGCCAAAACCACTCCAAAACCAGGCTGGTTGACCAGCTAAAACCAGCCAACCAGCTTAGGCTGGTTTAAGCATTTTTTTAGCAGGGTTATTAGCACATTGTCAATTTGGGAGCATTGTTTTTTGCCCATGCATGTTTTGTTTTTGCGTGATTTGAATAATCTACAAATCATACAGTGATTTTATTTCATTTGATCTCATTTAAATATATTTTAATAATATAAATGTTATTGAAATTTTAGCAGGTGTTAGCATGTTGAAGCATTTTGATAGCTGTTTAACATGCCCATATGTTTTACCAGTGTTCTGGTGTAGCCTATATAAAGATGCTAGCATGTAATATATGTTGCTAACATACAGTATGTATAAAGTTTAAGCATATTCTTGGGTGTTTTAACATTCCTAATATGTTTATTAGTGTTTTAGCATGTTTTATGAAGATGCTAGCATTTATAGTGTTCAGTGAATGGTTAGAATGTTTATCATGCGTTCAAACCAACCCAATCTCAAGAGGAAACGTAAGTGTTTTACGTTTTGTCAGTTTAGTGGCTAATTCATATGAATTCGTACGAGTTGAGTCATATAAAAATGTACGATTTTACAAAGGAGGCATGGCAGCTAACCATCATTGGGTGGTTAGCAAATCGTACTAAATTGTACGAATTAGATCGTACGAATTCATACGATTTAGCCACTAAATCAAAAAGTTACGAATTGCCATGAGATTGCGTTGGTTCAAACACATTTTAGCATGTTTTTATTAAGGTGTTAGCATGTTTTAGCAATTTGCTTGGATGTTTTACCTGTTGCTAAGAGGTTATACCAATTCTTAGATGTTTAATGAGGAGGCTTAGCTAACTTAGATGTTTTATGTTTTAGCAAATTTGCATGCATGTGTTGCTGACAAGCTTTCCCAAATTTGAGATGTGTTATGAGGAGGTTAGCATGTTGTTAACCTATGTATAAAGTTCTGTAAGTAGTTATAATGTTTAATCATCCGTTCTAAAGGCGCATGCACACCGGGATGCTTTTTGCTTGTTTTTTCCGTCAATGTTTAACACCTCGTGACTAAATAAAGGGCGCCAATGTGATCGTGCACACCGACACGCAAAACGCCAGTCGTAAAAGCGTCATTTTTAAAGAAACGCCTTATGCTCTTTTTTTTGTTTTGACGTACCGTGTCAAAACCTTCTCCACCAATCTGATTGGCACTTTTGTTCACGTGCAAGGAGCTGCTGAAGTTACAGTAAACAGCACTTGGAGGCGCTCAAGCGCAACACTGTCAATGAGAGCGCACATTGAAGAAGATGCCCAGAGGCGATATGAACGTAGAGCTGCTTATTGCGCCCGGTGAACAATAATAATTTCTTCATCGCTAGAGCTGGAGCTGCTACTTGAACAATCCATGCTTGTTCAGTTGCCAGTAACTTTAACAACAAGCGTGTCAACTTTCTTCTTCTTCTTCTGTGTTACAAGTGGGTGTCAGAAGCTTAAAGTTGTGTAGCGCCATCTAATGTCAAGGAGTGATTTTGCATACTCTTCTGCTCGATGCCTGTGAAAATCGCTTGGGTTTGAATCCGGAAAAATGTCTAGTAAAACGCTGACGATAAACGCAAACAAAAAGCATCCTGGTGTATACGAGCCGTAACTCGTTTTAGCATGTTTTTAAGAAGACGTTAGCATGTTTTAGCAATGTGCTAATGAGTGTTATGCTGCTGACATGTTTAAACTTGTTGTAACATGTATTATTTTGCCAGTATTTAGCATGTTGTGCAAACTACCACAAACCTCCTGTCTCTCTCTTCTTCACCGGGTTTTTGCCTGCAGTTCCTTGTTTAAAACAGATATATTAGCACATTGTCAATTTAAGAGCATTTTTTTGCCCATGCATGTTATGTTTTTGCGTAATTTGGACACTGTGCGAATCATTTCGATTTAAAATTTATTTAGTCTCATTTTAATATACTTTAATACAGTTTTTTACAGACGTTAGGACACATTTCTTAATACTAAGGTCACTTTTGCAGAAGTCTTGACACAGTGAGCACAACAGAAGTCTATGTGGGCTAAACTGAGGATCAATTCTTATTGTTTTGGCACAAAATGCCTTCAATGACTACATCTGTCAAATTTCATCAATTCTTTTCTCACTCAGACACAACAGCTGCCAAAAATCTGTGTACGTACAGGACATTTAGCACGCGCTTACATACTGTTTTCAAAACTGTTCAACTTCTGTTTAAAACAATAAACTGAATAAGACGGCAACATTCAACAGCAATATTTGATTGAAACATATTTCAGATCTACAGATGCAGTTTAAGCAGCCAGATTAGCATTACTATTGTGTCTGTATCAGTGGATGGTGTGTGTACAAATTCTTGTATTTTGGAATTACTTAATAAATAAATAAAGGACATCAAATATTGAGGAATTCTGCATCATGTCTGCTTCATTCCAGTAACATATACTGCAGTTATAATCAATATATATTGCACTTCTAAACAGAGATGTGTCCTTGTTTTACACAAGAAAACACTGTGTGATGCTACATGTTGTTAGTGTTTTTAGCTCATTGTTTTGTGGGTGACAGTGTGTTTGTCGGCTGTCCACCTTTGCTAGTGTTCTGGAAGAATGAGTTCATTTGAGACCTGAATAAAGTGTTTTGGTAGTTGTAGTGCATTTTAAATGTGAAATGAACTGCTTTGCCAAGCTGAAAGTCGGTTAGAAGAGATTGTGTGAAGAGTTTTGCAAAAGTGACCCAAGTATTGAGAAATGTGTCCTTGCGTCTGGAAAAACTGTAATAGAAATGTTATGGAAATTTTGTGCTACCGTGGGTTTCCTTTGGGTGCTCCAGTTTACCCCACAGTCCAAACACATGCACTATTGGTGAATTTATTCATTCATTCATTCATTTTCTTTTCGGCTTTTCGCCTTTATTAATCCGGGGTCGCCACAGCGGAATGAACCGCCAACTTATCCAGCACATGTTTTATACAGAGGATGCCCTTCCAGCCTACACATCTCTGGGAAACATCCATACACACTCATTCACACACATACACTACGGACAATTTAGCGTCAATACAATTGATTGGGTAATTAAATAGATAACATAAATAATACTCGGTACAACTACTGTTTTTAGGTTACTGTGACGGTTGGGTTTAGATTTGGGGTGGGGGTAGGCAATAATAAAATACAATAAATGGGAAATTTCATAAATAACATAAACTATTCCCATAACATAAACTATACCCATATCCAATCTAGACTTTACCGCGCGGGTACCCCCCCTACAGTCTTCACATACGTCACACCCCCCCCCCCCCCCCCCCCCCCCCCGATATAGGTGGTGTCTTTGTGTACATGTTTTATGAAGTGTGTTTGTGTGTTAAGTGTGTGTGTTGTCCTGGAAGTCCTCGATGGGACAACCCCTGCTGTGTCCAGAAGGTCTCTGTATATATTGAGTGTTGTGTAGTGATGTAATGTCCTCTCTGTGGGGATGCTCGTGTGTGCGTGTGTGTTAGTATGTGTGTGTGTGTGTGTGTTATAAGTCTGAGCAAACACTCTGCATTTTAAACAAGCTGCTTTTTGGCTATTAAAGTTGGTATTACAGAAAAGGAGAAACCTGCCTTGGTTGAGGAGAGCAGAGAGATGCTGAGAGACTGAGAGCAGCTGCTGGAGCTCAGGTTCAAACAAGCAGGACAGACACTGCGTGTGTGCGTGTGTGTCTGTGTGTGTGTGTG
>CAIGQZ010034990.1:5090239-5116740 GCA_903798205.1 Danio tinwini | reverse complement strand
ATCCATCCATCCATCCATCCATCCATCCATCCATCCATCCATCCATCAATCCATCCATCAATCCATTCATCTGTCAGTCTGTTCATCCATCTGTTTACCATTTTACCATCCATCCATCCATCCATCCATCCATCCATCCATCCATCCATCCATCCATCCATCTGTCTGTGTCTGTCCATCATTTTCCATCCATCCATCCATCCATCCATCCATCCATCTATGCATCCATCCATCCATCCATCCATTCATCCATCTATGCATCCATCCATCCATCCATCCATCCATCCATGAAAATTAGAGTTATTGCACCAAATTTTGATTTCTTGACTCTTCTTAAGATAAATGATTAATATTTGGTTGCCTAAAATTGAATATAAACAAGAAATAGAAATTTTGATCTGTTGTATTTATTTATTTTATTTATATGCTATAAATGATGTATATTTTCACAAAAAAATATGTCATCAGAAGTTTATAGAATCTTAAATATAGAAAAACATTGAATTTTAGGTGCTCTTTATATTATTTTAACTGCATGTGACACCTTCATTAACGATCTCTTGTTTTTCAGTAAAAAATATCTAAACAACACAGGAAATTGCGATATTTAGACGATGCAGTTTGTTTCATTTTAGTTGTTGAGTTTGAAGACCATGAATATTTAGATTTGTAAGTTGTCTTGCATAAAACGCGTGACTTAAAAAAATGTGTGTTTGTGTTCTTTACAGCCATCCATGAGTTTCCAGATGATGTTTTCACCAATGCTGAACGGAAGAGCGGAGCTGTGCTGCTTCATATTATAGCGGTAAGAAAGTCTGCCAGTTTCTCTTTCCACAAAAACATAAAGTGACTAGCAAAGCCTAGCGATATATATATATATATATATATATATATATATATATATATATATATACATACATACAGGGCTTAACATTAACACCCTCCAACCCACCAAATGCAGGTAGATTTCAGCTTTGGCAGGTAAGACAGACACTCCCACTAGCCACTTTGGCTGGTTGAAAATAATTTTAAATTGTGTTTTTTTTAAAACAGGGTTCGACTATAAGGATGACCCAACATGTGTGCAAATGTGATCTTAGAATCAAGAAACAGCACGACAAAAATAATTGCGTTCGCTGGAGCCATAGAAAGCAGGTGAATAACGAATGAGAGGATGATCAGTGGCGCTAACAGCTGATGTGATGCGCGCGACTAAAACTTGTGCGCGCTCCTGTTTTCTTGCTTGAACCGTGCCTGAAACGCAACTGTGATCAGTTCTCTTTCATATAGACCAGACAAAAAGTTATGCTAATGCACCAGTCTTGCTCCAAATATGTCTTTTTTTAAGCAGCACCTGTTGCTTTCGCTTTGAAAAGTATTGGCCTTAACCATGTGTTCATCCTTTCATTATCACACACAGTATGTTTCTCACCTGCTTTCTTTTGCCTACGGTTATTTTTGTTAATATGTTTAACTTTTTTACAACAACATTGCTTTAATATGAGATTAACTCTCCATGTATGTGTAGTTAACTGGTGATCTGAGAGACCTTTAGCGGGGACAGATTACTCTGCATATTTTGATATATGACAGTAATTATTTTTAAAAGTCAATTGTTTTTCTTAGATTTTTGTTTTTTTAAAGAAATGTTTGTTAAATAAAAAGTATAGTATACCAACGCAATCTCACAGCAATTCGTAACTTTTTGATTTAGTGGCTAATTCCTATGATATTCAGCTTGTTTTGACACATTTAAAATTTGTGGCTAAAATAATTATTGTTTGGTGTGATCAGAGATAAATTTGGTAAATCCTTAATTTTGAGTTCTGAAAAGTCATGTAAAATAAAAACTGTTTGCAGTATAACACTATGAAACCTTGACCCATTTGCTCATACACGACACAAAACGTGAAATAAATGAGGAGGCATGTGGACAAAACACAAAATCTAAATCAAGTAATTTTAGCATGTCAAAGTCACATTTATGCATATAAAACATATTTTCCCAACAACAAAATTGTGGCTAGTGAAAATGCAGAGTGGCTAGTAACGTTGGAAAACTACTCGCCACTGTGGCTAGTGATCAAAAATGTTAATGTCAAGCCCTGTATATATATATATATATATATATATATATATATATATATATAACTATATATAACTATTATTTTAATACAAATTTTATTAAAGAATAAAGAAGAATATTTGGTCACAGTACTGCAATTTAAAATGGTCTCATAATGCATTTTTAAATGTCCTCATAATGTGCCTGCAAATGTAGCTGCGGTCACACTGCACTTTTCTCCCCAAAGACTTCCATTCATACGCACCCGAATGCATCAGACCGGAAACGCAAGGTCGTGCGTCAAGTTTCGCAGGTAGCTGCGTTGCAAAGTTAAAGCTTGGTGAACTCTGACCTGCGAAATTGTATCACTTAACTGCGTGAGACCAATCGAGGACCAAAACATGACCTCGCTGGACAGGAAATTTTAAACATTTTTTTAAAATGTCTAACCATCTTGTTTAATCCCGCCTCTTTTCACAGTGCCGTACAACAGAATTTTGCAAACTCAAACACTAGTGTGACCGCAGCTTAAATGTGCTGTTTTCATGTGTGTGTCTCTTTATGTAAATGAGCTGCTGCTCTCCGCCTCCTTTTTCAGTAGAGGATGGAACAAACAAAACAGCTAAACAGAAAAAAACAAAACAGCTCATTAATATTCACAACCATTCTAAATATGGTCAAAACTGAGCCTCTCATTCTGTGGTGGTAAATGAGCATATAAAACTGTTTCTTACTTTCTTCTTACTTCTTACTTTGTACACATCAGAAACTCAAGCAACTGTATATGACACCTGTAAAGTCTTAAAGTCTTACAAACGTAACTCTCTTCGCAGTTACTGTTAATGTCAAACAATGTCAAACAGTTAGTGTCAAAAACACACAAAAAAGCTTACGTAATGTTTAACCCAGGCTCATTGGAGATATGTGCCCAAAGCTACATTTTTGAGAACCAAGAAATATGTACCCTGAACTACACAAATCCAATAGAGGGCACCGTGTATATTTTTGAAAATCTAAAATATGTATACTGGGGCATGTTTTTTTCATACGTGGCATTTCTCATAAATCCACCAGAAGTCACTGTGTATATTTCTGTGTATCTCAATGTTTTTCTCATGCTTGTCCATGAGAGAAGCCGGTTGATTTGTCATTGTTAAAGTATCAAGTTTGGTACATTTGAGTGCTGTTGAGCGCATTCTGAAACACCACTGATCGGCCATTGTGTTCACATGCTCAACGGAAACGACTGTGATTTGCAGTGAAGGTCTTTGTTTACCACTCTTCACAGTGATGTGACTTTGAAATGTTCCAGTGTGCATGTATCTAGCTCAATAGCACACAAATATTATCGAAAAGGGCACGTTTTAAAAATTGTTGTACTTAACTCGATACTTTTGACAACCCTAGAAAATATATCAGCTTGCTATTAACTGGAGGTAAGCGGTCAGCGGTCAGCAGTACCACCCTGTAGTGCTTGTTTGACACACAAAATACAGCCATATTTTGTACCCCCGAGAACATATTTCTTGGTTCTCAAAAATGTAGCCCTGGGCACATTTTCTCAATGAGCAGTTGCTGAGGAAGAAATCACATATTAGATGATAGATACATTGCTATCTCAACCAGCTCAATGGAGATCTAATTATTGTGATCCTGGACCACAAAACCTGTATTATGTTGCATGGGTGTTGCAGAAAAGTTCAAACTCACAGTTCAAGGGAGGAAGGAGGTGGAAAATGCACGCTTTAATAATGAAAATAAACATAAAACAAAAGGGCGGCAGAAGTCCATTGTGGCTGGGGTTTTCAAACTTTTAGGACTCAACCCCCCCCCAAATTTGTCCAATTTTAATCGCACCCCTCTAGGCACCCCTCCCTTCAGCCAAAATTATAATGCATGTGCAAACATCATTCACATATTGCTTGCTGCGTTTAAAGTGCATAGCATTAATTACCTTGAAACATAAATATACAGCTTTTCTGATTCAGTGTGACGGCTGAGCCTGTTTCTGTGAGAACAACAAGCTAATCTGTGGCTGGATTCCTGACACGACTAACCGTAAATCATCTTCCACTGTCAATAAGCGTGAGCCATAGCCTACTTGCTTTTGATGTACGTACAAAGAGTAAATGCTGCTTCATGAAACCAAGTTCACAGAGCCTTGACGGTGGGGTTGAGTCGAACATTGAATATGTTTACATGGGCAACAATACTTTAATACGATTAAGAAAATACTCTGATTAAGAGTCTACCATGTAAACAGCGATTTTTGATTACCCTAATCCGACTAAAGTCATGACTGAACTAAACAGAAATGGAATTAAGACAACAAACTGAGGATATGGTAATGCATGCCTGTCAGTCAGTATTGGTGGACAGGAGGACCGCACTCCTACGTCAAGTTGCGGTCGGTCTCAAAACCACTTCAATTGGTCCAATTATGTTGTTAAATTGTAAAAAAAAAAGGACTGAGTGTGTTTATATCACCCCAATATGACGGTCTATACACTATACCTACACATATGTCTGTCCAAACAGCTTGAAAAGTAGATTTTTCACCATAGGTGCCCTTTAAAGTAACGCAATAGTTACTTTCCCTGGTAATTAGTTACTTTTATATGAAGTAACTAGTAACTATAACTACTCTTTTAAAGCAACGTGCCCAACACTGGTTATTAATTAATAACTTTACCTAATTACGCAATAGCTTAAATTAGTTTAGTTCTAAATTAGAAATAAGACAATAATGAAATAGGTTTTTGTACTATAATTTACATCTCCAAAACAGACAATAGATCACTTCAAACTGTTTAAAGGCCCAATCCTAATTCTATTTTTGTACCTCTTCCCCTTCCCCTTGGGCCTTAAAATGAGTGTGAAGTGGAAGGGCTTCAAAACTTACCCCTACCCTTACCCCTTACCCCTGTCTGATCTTCTCCATATCACCACTCATTCCCGCTTTCTTAGATCCTCCTCTTCCATTCACCTCTCTGTTCCCTCTGCCCGTCTCAGCACAATGGGAAGCAGAGCTTTCAGTCGCTCTGCTCCCAAACTCTGGAATTGTCTTCCTCCTGACATCCGCAACATTGACTCTCTCCCTCTGTTTAAATCCAGACTTAAAACTCATCTGTTCAAAATAACTTACTCTTTATAACTGCATACTACACTCTGTATCATGTCTTTGTTTTTATCATCTTCTCTATTTTTATACTATTGGTTTATTTTTTAATTATTGAATTGTGTATATAATGTTGTACAGTGACCTTGGGTTTCTTGAAAGGCGCTTTAAATAAATAAAATGTATTATTATTATTAAGAAATGAGACAGTACTACAGAACCTGCACACGTCATCATATGTCATCGCAATCTCTTGCTTCATATGAGATCAGAAGATCGCGACTGCTGTAGTTATTCCAGTTGTGGTATTTATCTTCAGGAAATCACTGAAAGCATATATTATCTTATCATGATGATCTAATGTGGCGATAAGATCGTAACTATACTGCGCATTTACACAGTGGACATATTCATCGATGTAAACACACTAAAACAACATTAACATTATAGCAGACACTGTTAAAAGCTCATTCTCAGCCACTAGACTAGTCATCGAGTGTCAGAATGTTGTGGGACTGCTGTACAGGAGTTATTACTATGGATTATAGGTCGCGAAATTTAGCGGTTTTTATTTTAGCGTTGTTTTTTAAGCATGACGGTGTCACGGTTTATGGGTTTGTGCTTTTCTTCTGTATGTGATGTGTCATGCCTTGTGTGTTGTCGTGTGCGAGGGTGTGTTCTTGTTTACCTTTTGTGTTGACAGCGTGCTCTCGAATCTTAATCATCCTCCAGCTGATCCCTATTTCACTGGCTATATATTCAGCCTGTGGTTACTACTGGTTATCAGTCCGTTGTTTGTCCTTGTTCCTGTCTGTTGTTCTCAGGATTCCTTGCAGTTTGTTCGTCGGTTGACGTCTTCGTTGTGGCCAGTGGGCTTCCTTTTGTTTTCAACATTTCTTTGTCTCTCGAACATCCAGTTGTATTCTTTGATACACATTTTTCATTAAAATACTTGCAATTGGATCCACTCTGTCTAGTGTCGTGACAGACGGTTAAACTCGAACGCGGTTATAAATATATTGTAACATATATATATATTTTTTTTATTTGTTTGCTTGTTTATTTAACAGGGACAATACACTTGACATTGTTATACCAAGATAACCGATGTTGCGTACATAGATATAGCATAAAACTAATTTGCAGCCCTCGTCCCTGGTTAGGCTTTACATTAAAAAAATAAAAATAAAACAATCAAGAGTAAAACACAATACAACAAACATGTACAATTTATACAGTGCCACAACCATAAAATGCAAGTCAATCTGCATAAAGAGAAATGTAAACGTAACCAACCTGAAAGAATAAAACTTAATGCTCACATTTCTGTAAAGATTTCAACCATTCTTTCAGTTTTACAGAAAAAACTGGGAGTTCTGATAGTAATTTTAAATGAACAGGCATGGCATTCCATAGATGTGAACCTTTTACTGAAAGGACGACTGACCCACAGCGGTTCTGCATCTGTGGATTCTACAATTCCCACTTACTGCCCCTCTAGTCTTCGTCCTATCACTGCTGATTTTATGTAGCAACTCACAGACTACTTTAGGGGCAAGACCGTTTATACACTTAAACATGTTTTTTAAAAACGAAAACTTTAAAAAAACATCAAAACTTAACAAATTATATTTTTAAAGAATTTGACAATGGTGCCATTTTATTGGTTCTGATCCACTACTTTTAAAGTTTGTTTGTAAAGTGACATTACAGGCCTAACAACTGACTGTGTTGCTTGACCCCAGATTATTGCACAATAAGACATACGTGATAATATTATAGTATGCACAAACATTTGCGCTGCTTTAAAAGATATATATGGTCTTATCATACGAATACAGTTTAAATTTGTCTTTAGAATCTTAGACATTTTTTTATATGGGCATCAAACTTAAGCTTTGAGTCTATATTTCTCTCTTTGGCTCTTGACGAAGGCAATCGCACTTTTTCCCTCTCCGTCCCTTATCTTCCCTGGCTGGCTCTTCTTGTCTCATCTTATTCTATTTCCGAGGCTCTCCTCGCCCTGCTATCCAAACGAATAAGGAATTATGGATCTGATCAACTGGTCTCTGAACGCGATTGACACCATCTTCTCGACGAGAAGTTTGGGCTTGGGAGAGCCCACTTGTCCTGCCGAGACATTTGCAGCTGGATACGTGATGGACGGGTGGGAGAAGTGGCATGTTGTGTGCCTGGCTGCTCTGTCCCTGGAGGATATTGAGGATATCTACCTATTCTGATCTTTGATAACAGGGTTTCTGCTGATGGGCTTATGCGGGGCCCTGGGGTATCGACGATTGACGAAAGCGGTCAGTGCTGCTCAAAACCCCACCAAGCTGCCCGGCTTGATTGAAACTGTAGCGGGTAGAGTCGCTACAAATTGGAAAACATCGGGGTGAAATTAGCGGCTTTGCAACAAGATTTGGCCAGGACTGGACTGGACACCAGTGACGGACATTAAATATCTGTGAAATTGGCAGATATTGACCTGAATTTGAAATACTTTTTTCTCTTTCGGCTCTCAGTGCTTTTCCAGCCAGACAGCCTCGGCTGGAGAAAAACAACTTCTCCCGGATAGCAAGATAAGGAGACGCTCTGAAATTCCTGCTTTCTGTCAAGGACACCTGTTGGACTATACAGGCTTACACACACATACACAGTTACAGATAGACTTATCACTACCGAGGCCCTCATCCCATGCCTTCGTGTGCTTTCACCCACTGGAGGGGGTAGGCGGGTCTGTGACCAGCGCTTCTTTCAGCTGCAGGACCGGACGGCTGCCCGCCCTTGCCGGACTATATCCACATCCTCTGTTCCGATTCCCTGTTGCAATGTTTTGTCTTGTCTATGTGTTTATGTGCTTGACTGCCGGGGCTTTTTTTAATCCCTGGTCTCACTCTGCCCTAATTTCTTTCCTTATGTATCTTACTTCCGTTTACTAAATAATACCTCCCGTTGACTTGTCTTCCCCTGAAATGTTTGTGTATGTTTGGGGGGTCCAATTTCGCTATATGTCAGTGTATGTGAATACATGGAAGTATATGTGACAAATAAATAGCACATCATCATCACATCATAATGACACCTAGGTATTTAAATTCACTTACTTCCTTGATTTCCTTTTGGTCAATCCGGATTTTAAATACATCTAGTGCTCTTTTTTTATAGAAAAACACATGGAAACGGTTTTGTTATAATTTAGAGTTAAACAATTGTCCTGCAGCCAGTGGGAAATACAGACCAGTTGCTTGCTTAAAATTTCTTCAGCCTTCTGTGAAGTTTCTGCTGTTACATAAATAATTGTATCATCTGCATACATTTGACAACCAACCTCATTACAACTTTCAGGAAGATCATATATATACAAACAGAAAAGCAATGGTCCCAATATTGAGCCTTGTGGCACACCTAATTTGCATTTTTGAAGTGTTGACTTCACACCATTAATTTGAACACATTGCTGTCTACAATCCAGGTATGATTTAAAGCAGTTTAGAGCTTGTTGTGATAAGTTAATTTGTTTCAATTTATTTATGAGTACTTTATGATTCACAGTATCGAAAGCCTTTTTAAAGTCTAAAAATACTGCTCCCACAACCTTTCCTTGATCCAAACTGCTTACTTTATCTATAAAGTTACATGTTGCCATTTCTGTTGAATATTTTGGTTGAAATCCAAACTGCTTATGGTTCAGCAAATTATTTTCTTCTAAATACTTCACAAATTGTTCATGTTTGTTGTAAAAATCCGTAATAATGACAAAAAATACAAATTTTGGATCTCCTTACTTCCGGGTGTAACTATTCTGCCGTTGTAGCTGGTGTATTCTGGGAAATTTTCTTACAACTTGGTTTCGAGTGTGGTCCTGAAATATCTCCATTCGAAGGGCTATTCACCCATTGCCCTTAGCCCTACGCCTTCAAGCTAAAGAGAACTCCTACCACTTCACAGGAACGCGCAAAATGAGGAGTAGGGGTAAGGGGAAGGGCTAAGGGGTAGAATTGGGATTGGGCCAAAATGTCAATAAAAGTCACTTTTTTAAAACTTTTCAACATCAAAAGAGGCAATATCAAGACCCCATAATGCCATTCAAAAGCATAAATAAACAAAAACTCATGAATCGCAGGAAACTGTTCATTGAAATATAAAAGAGTTTTTCATTGGTGTCTTCTTCCAGGCTCTCTACATGTTCCTGGCACTGGCGATCGTGTGTGACGACTACTTCGTGACGTCTCTGGAGAAAATCTGTGAGGTAGTATTGTTCAGATCGCACAAACACAAAGCAAACAATCCTGGTGAATTCCCATTAGAGCGGAGTAATACCGCAGTACAATGAGAGCTGCAGAATTCTTCATCTGACCCACTTTGAGGCTTTCGGAAGCTCATAAAACATACTGCTCCAGATCTGGCTGCTGTTTCTGCCAACAGGCTTTGTTGGATGTGAAAGTGTCTGCTGTGTATTGTGTTGTGCAGAAGCTGAATCTGAGCGAGGATGTGGCTGGTGCAACGTTCATGGCTGCGGGAAGCTCAGCGCCCGAACTTTTCGCTTCGGTTATAGGTAAATTTGTCACACGATCACGATTATTTTGCACGAAGAAACACTCTCACTATTCATCACAAACTCTGGGAATGTTTAGTTTTCCATTTGGAGTGTTTCATCAATGTTTAATCAGTGGACAACACAAATTTTTGACTAAAGTAAAGGGTGTATTTCTTAATGCTAAAAGTTCCTGCATAAGTGTAAAAGGTTTGTAGCAACTAGGAATCAACAAAGATTTATGAGATTAACTCTAGTTTGAGGGTTACTTGTACAAATTAAACAGATAGCAGTTGGATGATAAAACTATTACATTTTTAAAAAATCATTAAAAGTGTATTTAAACCTGAGAAATTACTTTCCAGCATTAACTATTTGCCCTGGCTTTCATTTTCGTCTGGGACTTTTATGCACTATTGCAAATATAATTGCAATATACACTCACCGGCCACTTTATTAGGTACACCTGTCCAGCTGCTCGTTAAGGCACATTTCTAATCCGCCAATCACATGGCATTAACTTAATTCATTTAGGCATGTAGACATGGTCAAGACGATCTGCTGCAGTTCAAACCGAGCATCAGAATGAGGAAGGAAGGTGACTTTGAATGTGGCATGGTTGTTGGTGCCAGACGTGCTGGAGTATTTCAGAAGCTGCTGTTCTACTGGGATTTTTACGCACAACCATCTCTAGGGTTTACAGAGAATGGTCTGAAAAAGAGAAAATATCCAGTGAGCGGCAAATGCCTTGTTGATGCCAGAGGTCAGAGGAGAATGGCCAGACTGGTTCCAGTTGATGAAAGGCAACAGTACAACCGTTACAACCGAGGTCTGCAGAAGAGCATCTCTGAACACACAACACGTTCAAACCAAACATCAGAATGAGAAAAAAAGGTGATTTAAGTGACTTTGAACGTGGCATGGTTGGTGGTGCCAGATGGGCTGGTCTTAGTATTTCAGAAACTGCTGATCTATTGGGATTTTCACGCACAACCATCTCTAGGGTTTAAAGAGAATACTCTGAAAAGAGAAAATATCCAGTGAGCGGCAGTTCTGTGGGTGCAAATGCCTTGTTGATGTCAGAGGTCAGAGGAGAATGGCCAGACTGGTTCCAGCTGATAGAAAGGCAACAGTAACTCAAATAAGCACTCGTTACAACTGAGGTCTGCAGAAGAGCATCTCTGAACACACAACACGTCCAACCTTGAGGCGGATGGGCTACAGCAGCAGAAAACCACACCGGGTGCCGCTCCTGTCAGCTAACAACAGGAAACTGAGGCGACAATTCACACAGGCTCACCAAAACTGGACAATAGAAGATTGGAGAAACGTTGCCTGGTCTGATGAGTCTCCATTTCTGCTGCAACATTCGGATGGTAGGGTCAGAATTTGGCGTCAACAACATAAAAGCATGGATCCATCATGCCTTGTATCAACGGTTCAGGCTGGTGGTGGTGGTGTAATGGTGTGGGGGATATTTTGTTGGCACACTTTGGGCCCATTAGTACCAATTGAGCATCATGTCAACGCCACAGCCTACCTCAGTATTGTTGCTGACCATGTTCAACCCTTTATGACCACAGTGTACCCATCTACTGATGGCTACTTCCAGCAAGATAAAGCACCATGTCATAAGCGGGAATCATCTCAGAGTGGTTTCTTAAACATGTCAATGAGTTCACTGTACTCAAATGGCCTCCACAGTCACCAGAGCTTAATCCAATAGAGCGCCTTTGGGATGTGGTGGAACAGAAGATTCGCATTATGGATGTGCAGCCGACAAATCTGCAGCAACTGCATGATGCCATCATGTCAATATGGAGCAAAATCTCTAAGGAATATTTCCAGTATCTTGTTGAATGTATGCCATGAAGGATTAAGGCAGTTCTGAAGGCAAAAGGGGTCCACCCGGTACTAGTGAGGTGTACCTAATAAAGTGGCCGGTGATATATATATATATATATATATATATATATATATATATATATATATATAATTTTTTTTCTTTTTAAAGCTTTCTTTATACTTAAAGGGGTAGTTCACATAAAAGTAAAAACATATTTCAGTTTGTTGTCTTCTGTTGAACACAAAGGAAGATATACTGAATACAGTATTGTGTAAGTAAATGGAAAGAAATTCTACATTTTTAGCTGAACTATCCCTTTACACACTAACTTTTTTTAAAGGTATAAACTGTGTGTTCGTACGCTTAGCTAAATGTATATTGATTATAAAGGGTTAAGATGGTATTATTATTATTATTTTAGCAGAAAACAAGACCACAATAGTAATAGAAAAGCATTGTAATGCAGTGTGTTGTGTGTGTTTTTAGGTGTCTTCATCACTCATGGTGATGTAGGAGTGGGAACTATCGTGGGATCTGCTGTCTTCAATATCCTCTGCATCATTGGTGTATGTGGGATCTTTGCTGGGCAGGTGTGTGTTCTTCTCCTCCAAAAGTAGGTTTTTTAGTCTACTATATAGTATTTTTACATAGAATAACGTCCATCAATTGTGCATTAAAGGTGCATTTTTTATTTTGCATAAAAAAACTCAGCCTTATATTAAAGCACCAGATTTTTTCATGCACTGGTCAGTTGAGATTTTGGGTTGTTTTTGTGTTATGACAAGGCTAGTGGAAAGAGAACAACCATAATGCACATTAAGGTGTTTAGGTTTTTATTTTTATTTTTTTTTAACTCTTATCGATTTGCATCATTTTGGATTTGACCTACAATTCATGGCAAAATTGTTATTATATTTATTATTAAGGGATTTTTAACAGTGCAACAGTATTTCCTTATATATTTTAATAGAGAAGGTGTTATTTATTTAGTTTTGCTGTAATAATAATAATAATAATAATAATAATAATAAAACTAAACGAAATTTAATTTAAACATTTAACTTCCTTGTTCTGTTAAACATCATTTAGAAAATATGTAAAAAGGCACTGCAATTTCACAGGAGGGCTAATCATTTTGCCTTTAACAGCATGTATTTAACAGTTGTCTGTGTTTATGTCTTAAGGTGGTCTTACTAACCTGGTGGGCTGTTTTCCGTGACTCCTTCTTCTACATATTGTCTGTAGTCGCCCTTATTGTGGTGAGTTTTAAATCAAACACAACAACATCTTCCCGTAATGAGTTCCCCAAGCTGTAAAATCCAATTAAACATATAATTTTAATACAACAACAATCAAAGCATTAGCTTTTGTGCTAATTTGCCTCATTTAGAAAATCGTACCGTGCATTTTGTTTACACGTGACCACTAACTGGCATTAGAAAACCGCAAACGTTCTATTCTGTTGTTAAAGGCACAGTATGTATGATTTTATTCATTGAAATTTCCCAAAACTGCTAGACTGGTGTTATATATTTAACTTAGATTATTACAAATGTTTTGAAGAATGTTCTAACCTAGAGAAATAATCAATCTTTAACTAGTGAGTTAGAGTCTGTGCTGTGTGTACATGTTAATGACGTCACACACTTTTGAGTTCTGGTTTGGTTTGATATTAAACAGAGAAATAGTATAGCGAGGCCTTAATATGTTGTGCGTTTTATTCGACTGCACAGATCAGCATTATAACAGAAGCCTTAAAGGTGCAGTATGTAAGTTTGACACCCAGTGGTTGAACTAGGTATTGCATTCCTGGATCAAAATAAACACACGCAAGATGCCAGATTGAGTACAGGAGAGAGTGATTTTAACTGTGTTCGAAATAAAAGCAACGACACGCGATAGAGGGAATATTTTACATATTAAAAGGAGTTTTGGTTCTAACCAACACCTCGAATTGATATATTAGAAACGGCTTCTATTTCTCACAGCTGAACAACAGAAACCTATGACAATGATCACCTCAGGTAAACCTCATGTGCTTTATTCAGTGCTAAATGCTAACAATGTGAGTTTGAATAGATTATAAACCTTACCGTTTCGTGAGTGAGTGCATATTCTGTGCTTCTGAATGGCTGTATTTAAATTTCTGTCGTGTTTCGTCTGCTGCAAACAGCCAAATTGCTCATCACTGCGTATCTCATCACAAAGCTTGTTGTTAGGACACGCGGTTACAATGTAACCTGCTCACCTAATGTTTAAGAGTTCACACTTAGCTGAGGATCAATAAAGCGTAATTGGCATGCTGTCCCGGGAGAGAGCCCTGAGCTCATAATATCCTCGAGCCCGGGGCTCCCTCCCGTTAGAAGGGCGAGAGGGGAGTTCGAGCTCAGGAAGGTCTCGAGAACTCCCCTGCTTGTCGCCGTGTGAGAAGTGTAAACTAAGGTTGTCTTAGGTAATAATTTGGTTTAGTCGATTGGCTATGGTGTGTGTTTTTGGATGGTGGGAGGAAACCGGGGAACCCAGGGGAAACCTACGTGAACACGGGGAGAACATGCAAACTCCGCACAAGAACGCCAACCGGCCCAATAGGAGGTTGAACCGGCGGCGTTCTTGCTGTGAGGCAACAGTGCTAGTCACTGGGCCGCCGTGTCACCCTATAGGGAAAAGGGTGGAAGTAGGGGTGGAAGGGGGGAACTTCGAGATGAAGATAACTGGAGTGAAAGCTCTGATTATTTATAGTGTGTCCGTAATCATCTAATAGGGCAGATTACGGAACTAATAAGGTGCCAGCGGTGTTGATCATAAGCACGTGATCCTCTCGAAATTAGTTTATAAATAAACCACATTTAAGTCGTAATATTTATATCTTTTGCTAATTAATAACCTCATGTGGAACTGAATCTGTCTCATTTTGACGTCTGATACTGTCTATTTCGATCACGGACGCATGCTTTCAGAGCCTTTCAGAATGAATGAATGATTAAAATTTGCTGTTTTTCAACAAGGCAACCCGGGGTGCTGAAATATGATTGGCTAAACTGGCATTGTGCAGGTTAAATTTACCTAAACAAAGACAGCGTTCCGGCACGGAAAAACCATTTTCATGCAGAATATCTGACTTCAGCATTGTTTTTCAGTTAAACAAGTATGTTCACTTGGGATGCTTCTTAATTATCTGCACACATATTATGGTATTTTTATGCTTTAGAAGTGTCAAAACTTACATGCAGCAACTTTTAAATGTATTTAGTCTGATAAAACAGTGCTTTTTCTCCATGTGATCACAAGCTGAAGAACTGGAAGCGGTTGACTGTGGCATAATTAAAAGCTCTGCTGCTTTCCTGCCGCTGCTTTTCCTTCCCTTGAGCGTCTCGTTTCAGCTCCACAGCTGATAATAAGTGCTGAATTCTTTACTCATCCATCAACTCTGCAGTCCTTTAGGACGATGAAGACCACAACTACTATGATTCCACACTCAGTCACACCTTTGTTTGTGGTGATTAGACACCATCTAGTGGCAAAATTACATACTGTGCCTTTAAATGATTGAAATATGCTAAAGTAAACTTCAAGTACATATTTTGTCAGTTGTTGGAGCTTATTAATGTGTGGTAATCCTCTTCTAAAGCATCTGATATGTATATACTGTATATACAGTATATCACAAAAGTGAGTACAACCCTCAAATTTTGCTAATATTTATTTATATCTTTTCATACGACAACACTGCAGAAATTACTTTTTGACACAATGAAAAGTAGTCAGTGTAAAGTTCGTTTAGCAGTGTAAATGTATTGTCCCCTAAAAAAAAAACAAAAAAAAACCACGAAAAAAACAGCCAATAATAGCTGACCCCTGGCAACAAAAGTAAGTACACCCCTAAGGAAAAATGTACAAATTGAGCACAATTAGTCATTTCCCTTCCCTTGTGTCATGTGACTCATTAGTGCTACACTGTCTCAGGGGTCACCAGATAGCAGGTGAGTTAAATTTGGTATAAAAGGTCTTCCACTCTCTCAACCTGGCCACTGAAAGTTCAACATGGCACCTCATGTCAAACAACTCACAGAAGACCTGAAAAAACGAATTGTTGCTTTGCATAAAGATGGCCTAGGCTATAAGAAGATAGCCAACACTCTGAAACTGTGCTGCAGTACAGTGACCTAGACCATCCAGCGCTTTAAGAGGACAGGTTCTTCTCAAAACAGGCCTCGGCTTAGTCTGCCAAAGAAGCTGAGTGCACGTTCTCAGCATCACATCCAAAGATTGTCTTTAAAAACAGACGGATGAGTGCTTCCAGCATTGCTGCAGAGATTGAAGGGATGGGAGGTCAGCCTGTCAGTGCTCAGACCTTACGCCGCACACTGCATCAAATTGGTCTGCATGGTTGTCGTCCTAAAAGGAAGCCACTTCTAAAGACAATGCACAAGAAAAGCTTGCAAACAATTTGCTGCAGACATGCAAACTAAGGACCAGGATTACTGGGACCACGTCCTGTGGTCTGATGAAACCAAGATAAACCTTTTTGGTTTAGATGGTGTCAAGCTTGTGTGGCGGCAACCAGGTGAAGAGTACAAAGACAAGTCTTGCCTACCGTTAAACATGGTGGTGGGAGTGTCATGATGTGGGGCTGCATGAGTGCTGCTGGCATTGGGGAGCTACATTTTATTGAGGGAAACATGAATTCTAACATGTACTGTGACATACTAAAGCAGAGCATGATCATGTCCCTCCGGAAACTAGGCAGCAAATGTGTCAGCATGATAATGACCACAAACACACCCCCAAGATGACCACTGGTTTGCTGAAGAGGCTCAGGGTAAAGGTGATGGACAGGCCAAGCATGTCTCCACATCGAAATCCCATAGAACACCTCTGGGGCATCCTGAAAAGGAAGGTGGAGGAGCCGAACAAGGTGCCAAATGTCCACCACATCCGTGATGTTGTGATGGAGGTGTGGAAAAGAATTCCAGTTGCAACCTGTGAAGCTCTGGTCAACTCCATGCCCTGGAGAATTAAAGCCATGCTGGAAAATGATGGTGGCCACACAAAATATTAACTTTTAAAAAAAAATTTTCTTAGGGGTGTACTCACTTTTGTTGCCAGGGGTTAGGCTATTATTGGCTGTATTTTTAGTTATTTTGAAGGGACAATAAATTTACACTGCTAAACAAACTGTACACTGACTACTTTTCATTGTTTCAAAGAGTCATTTGTCCTATGTTGTCCTATGAAAAGATATAAATACATATTTGCAGAGATGTGAGGGGTGTGCTCACTTTTGTGACATACTGTATAAAGAGAGGGAGATTTTATCACTTTTTTTTTCTAAACACAGGCTCATTCTGAAAACGTAGCCCTATATACATTTCTGGAGACCGCAAATTAAGTAGCCAGAGGTACGTATAGCTACATTTTATTTTTTAAACGTACTCTACGGGGTGGTAGGACGCCATTCCTTTTCGCGCTTACCAGCTGACTGCTTACCTCCGTATGAACAGCTTTCCCGCTGTAACCAGTTTGTCTTGTTAGCTCGCCAAGTACATCGGTGGACTTGAGATGCAGAGAGGAGTTGACTACGACGACAGGGATCAAGTTTGGTGAAGAATGATTCCAGAAAGCAGGTTAGACAAAAACAGAAGCTAAAAAATAAAATAAACAAGTAAATAACAAGGTGAGAATGTGGTAAAACAGGGTAAAAATCAGACAAGGGCTTTTCTTTTTCTGGATTGCTTTTGAAAATTGTTGGTTGGGTTTAGGGAAGTGGGTGGTCGGGTCAATCAATAAAATTGGTTGGGTTTAGGAATAGAGTAGGGTGGGTCAGTCAGTCAGTCAGTCAGTCAACAGCGGCCTCTGGTGGATTTACGCAAGAACAGCAGGCGCGAATAGCACTCGCGAGATAAATTTGAGATCTCAAAAAGCGTACACAGCGGCCTGTCGTGGATTCACGAAAACAAAAACTGCAAAAAAGATTTACCTCCTAGGATGTAATTCGTGGCCTCCAGAAATGAATATAGAGGTACGTTTTCAGAATAAGCCTGGGTAGTTTTTTTCTATTGGAGCTACAGTACTTTAATGATTGTCTTTTGTGTTTGGTTTATTGACATCAGTTCATCTACGACGAAAAGATTGTGTGGTGAGTTTCTTTTTTCCCAACTGTAGTAGTCTTTTATCTGATGACTGTTTCTAGTTAAAATCGTAAAAATCTCCTGTTTGTTTTAGGTGGGAGAGTCTAGTGCTGGTGGTCATGTATGCCTGTTACATCCTCATCATGAAGTGAGTATTCATCACAGAAATAAACTAGAAATAAAGGTACAAAAAGGTTTTAAAAGGTATGCTTTTGTACATGAAAGGTGCATTTTAGTACCAAAAGGATCCATATTGGTACCTTAAACCGTTTTAGGAGACTTGAAATATCATTGGAAGAACCCTGGGTTATTACAAGCAGTGATGGGAATAACAGCGCTATAAATAAACAGTGTTACTAACGGCTATACTTTGTTGTAATAAAGTTACGGCCACCTGGCCGCCGGGAAGAAGGAGGCGGAGAACCGACGAACTTTATATAAATATTTATTAATAAAAGGGACGGCAGCTCCTCACGGAGACTGCCGTCTAAATCAAAACAAACGGACGGCAGCTCCTCACGGAGACTACTGTCAAACTGAAAGCAAAATTAACATGTCCGGGCCCGGTCCTCTCTCTCTGTCCTCTGCCATCGTTCCTCCTCTTATAGTCCAGAGCTCCTTCCGTGGGATTGAAGGCAGGTGCGCGCCACAGGTGCATCTCATCTGTGGCGGACCTTGTTTCGCTCCCACGGCTCTCGGCCACGCCCCCTCGCCACATACCCCCATCTCCCCTCACAGGCCGGGGGCACCTCGTGGCTGTGCATACTCCGGACAGAGAGGGGAGAGAGGAAAAAAAATAAAAATTGGGGTTCGGTTCTCCAGACACGCTGCCACTCGGTCCTCAACCAACTGAGAGATGTGACGACATGCTGGGAGCCCTGTGGAGGAATCTATCCACCCGTCTGTCTGCTGGTGTCCGGCGGCGGTTCTCCTGACCGGCTGGCGGCATTTCTGGTCCCCTGCTCCGCTCCCGCTTCGGTGGAGGATGCAGGCTTCGGCGTCATGGCGGATCGCGGCGACTCCCCCGGGCTCTCTGGGATGGCTCCCTTCAGCTCTTTCCCATCCGGTGGGGAGCCCCGCGTCCCCTGCTCCTCCCCATGCTGGGAGACGGCAGCAGGCAGATCCTTCCTCGCCAGCCTCAGGCCGCCCCGTCACTTTGGCAGACGAACGGGTTTCTCCCCCACTCGGGTTAACTCCCGAACACTCGCCCTCCTCCTCAGCAGCGAGGGCAACTGGACGACGTGTCCCTCCTTCTCCCAGGTTTTCGGCACCACTGTAATAAAGTTACGGCCACCTGGCCGCCGGGAAGAAGGAGGCGGAGAACCGATGAACTTTATATAAATATTTATTAATAAAAGGGACGGCAGCTCCTCACGGAGACTGCCGTCAAACTGAAAGCAAAATTAACATGTCCGGGCCCGGTCCTCTCTCTCTGTCCTCTGCCATCGTTCCTCCTCTTATAGTCCAGAGCTTCTTCCGTGGGATTGAAGGCAGGTGCGCGCCACAGGTGCATCTCATCTGTGGCGGGCCTCGTTTCGCTCCCACGGCTCTCGGCCACGCCCCCTCGCCACATTTGTCATTAACGAGTAATCAATTGAATTATTGTTTCCCACGTTACAACGTCATTAGCGTTACTGACAATACAATGTGTGTTACTATAATTAAGAACACCGAAGCGGTTTTTATGTGAGCAGTGTCTCTCTCAGCCTTAAGACCTCTCTTTCTGGGGTGTGTGTGTCTGTGTGTGTTTGGGGCTGTCATGGGTAGGGTTGGGCAATATTGACCAATTTGGCATCGTACGATGTTTAATGTGAAACATCACGATAGACGATGGCATCGTTGTCGTAGGCAGGGGTGGGGTGGTTGTTGTTAAATAACAATTAATTCATAATGAATTAATTAATTGTAGCCTACCGTTTTCACTACCTGACCCACATGGTCTTTGGTTTACCCATAACCAAATCATTAATAAATAAAACTACACACAAATGACCACATGTCAATCACTTTTTTCCGCAAAGACTCTGGCATGAATAGCGAAGTGATCTGTGTTGTTATAATGGATTTTTCCTACAGCTGGTGGAGGTGACGAGAGTTCATTTGGAGTTCACTGTAATTTGTATTGCGATTGATGTTAACTTCCTTATTTTATTATTATTATGAGGAAATAATAACAGGTAAAGATGCTAGGGCTCGACCGTTTTGGTCGCATATGCGCCCAAACTTTTATGCAACCTAAAAATATATTTGGAAGCATTTGTGTGAGTGCATAAATTGTTGCCGTGCGACCTGTTTTCACTGCAAAATCCTCACCGCGTGCGCGGATTTAGGAAACATTATGCAGAATGCATCTATGCACCTAAAAACGCCACACGCAGCGCTCAGGAACAGATTAAAACAGTTGTTATGTGAACTTGCTGAAATAAAAAAAAAAAGCCAGCAATGCTTGCCCCGCCTTTGTGCTCTTCTTATTGGCCCACTGCTCTAGAACTGAACACGAATGGATTGGTTAATATCAGCTGTCAATCACTCAGTCAATGCCTTCTGCCTTCAGATGACAGGAGCTACAACTGCAGAAAAGTGAAGCGCTGAAGATGAGAGAGTGAAAATAACACTGACAGATTTAGTTATAAAAACCACCTAAAGTTACTAATAATGGCACATCTTATTAGTGATCATGTGCTGAATGTTAATCCACCATTTACACTTTTCCAAGAGTGGATAAAAGACTTCCAGTGGCTTCAAGTCTGCTATGAAAATAACTAAAGCCATTAATTGTAAAGTCTGTAGGATGGGGTTTGCAGGTAACAGCGTTTGCCACTGAATCTACACATTTTAAGCGCGAGAGGTACTGTATAATCCTTCATTTAATCCTCATGATGCTGTCAGCCTTGCAAGCAGCAAGATATGTCAACTTTAACACATCTCATGAAAGACCGTTATTGCTATTAAGATGACATGCAAATAATAAGTTACAAATCAATGTGGGGCGGGACGATGGATCGCGATGCTGGCTCAGCATCGTGAAGTTTATCGCCCATCGGCAATGGACGATGGCATCGTCTATCGGTCCAACCCTAATGGCAGGACACATAACCAACCAGCGATGATGATTGGCATGTCTGTAAATGTGGTGTCATACTTAAGCTTACTTTTAAGCATACTTAAACTGGAAATATAAGCACTACTTTACTCTCATTGAGGTGGAAGGCAGGAATGTTTCTGTATCTTGCAACTTATGCCCAGGAAAAAGAGACTCTTTGCGTCAATTACAAGTGATTCTAATCTAATAAAGCACCTCATGTCGTCACACAGGTGATAACGTGAGCTCTGCTACCAAAGGAGGAGATGAAGCCACGACGTCAAAGCAAATAAATCTTCATTTTTCTCCATCGCAAACACTTATCACTCAGACTAAATTAAACTAAAGTATGTAAAATATCTATAAGTTCTAAACTATCTCTTGTGTTTAATTGTGCAACTATAGTAATGATAATATGTATAATGATATGTTGAATTTGATGGTTTTCTCTCACATTGTCCCACAACAATATTAAAATAGTGTAGATTAGTGTACAATTGTCACAGTCTGGTGTGAAGTGCAGGAGAGAGAGACAAAAGTTAGGAATGGCTGACAGGAAACTGACATTTCAACACAGTGTCGTGAACCCGAAGTGCAAGTGTTTCGAAACACTGCAGCAGTGTTGCCAGATTGGAAATGTGAAAGTATCGTACCAGAACCTCAAAATTATCGTATTTAGAAGAAAATTATCGTACATGAGTCGTTTTGACAAAATGTGCAAAAACCCCAAAAAACTAGGTGTACTTTAGTGGGAAGGTTGAAACTCCACTTCCGAGTCGCTGTCATTGAATATCTGCGTGTGTTGTCAGATGTTGAGGGATTCATTTTGCGGTACAAATTGGATGCCATCATGGACCGCAACAGTGCTGGTTGGCTTGAAAGCATTGCACCCTCCCGAATTTTTAACACATTTAGTCTGAAGTGTGCACGAGCCCATACAGCAGGGGTCATCAACTATATTTGTCAGAGGGCCAGAGTCTTACTAGACAGTCTCCTTGGGGGCCGGACCCCCAAGAAGAAAATGAAATAAAAATCTCATTTTGACTTAACATTATGTTTAATGTTTACACTTTTTCAATTTCATTACAAAACTGAAGGCATTAGATTCAGGCTCCCATCACCTATACCACAGTCAACCACTAGGAGTGATAGATTTTTTGCCTCAACTCAATTAGGCTAAGTCAACAAGGGGAAATGTAACTTTAGCCAGTGATTAAGCACTGTGAGTAGCCCATTTCAGAATTGAGATTTGAATTCAAGCCCACTTAACGTTTCATTTGATGTGTGAACATTATTTGTGACCTGTTTTGTTTTGGTACCAGGTTATTTGTTTACCATGCTATTTTAAGTTGTGCCAGATTGTTTTTCCTCCTTTTTTTAGTCCCGAGGCAGACATCCCAAGTATCCCGGAAGTTCTGTGAGTCTCTGGCAAATGCATAGAGACTTCTGGATGCTCACAAATGATTGATAATCTCCCGGAAATTGCTCGTCTCCCTCCCGCTCCTCAAATACGTCGCTCACGCCTCTCCACCGCATCCCTCCTTGCTCTTCACAACACACACGTTGCGCGCACTCCGCCTACACCCCACCCGGTCATCACTTAAGCTAAAACCTGTTTGAAGCAATAAATGCTTAACGCCGCATGGTCTGTCTGAGTCTGTCCTCATTTCGAAGTGTAGCCTAAATATAGTCATCAATGATGGTTATTCTGATAAGAGACTCAGTTGTTGTTATTTTTAGTGGCTTTAATAGTGTGGACCACTATTTTCTTTTTAATACTCACAATTTTGGAATCCAGTCGTGGGCCGTATTGAACGGCTCAGCGGACCGGATTTGGCCTGCGGGCCACCACTTGATGATCAGTGCCATACAGAGTATCTGTAATGAGCCGATTTTGTGGCTTTGTTTTGATGAGATTAACTGTGGAAAAACACGTTCACATAATGCATTTGAATGGGGAAAAACGAGAACATCATGGGCGAACTCCCCTGTCCTTCTCACCTTCCTTTTCAGCACTACTTTTTAAAACTTTATTGCATAAACGATCGATCTCAACCTGAAAGCGACTGACTTAAGCATGGCTGCGCGCAGCAGGAATGTTAACTTGTGAGAGAGAGCCATTCTCCACGTTGATTGGCTGAGAAGATGTAACGTAAGGTGAGATAGAAAACGTGTCTAACTTCACCTTCTCCTCACACACAGTAGAAACAAGACGCAGCTATCAAAAAGTATAGAAGCGTTAAGATTACAATGAAATTCATTTTAAATGCTATAAAATTCTGAAATTATCGTACATTATAGGATTTTTTTTCATTATTGATCGTACAGAGGTCGAAATTATCCTACAAATCAGATAATTATTGTACGTCTAGCAACACTGCACTGCACTGCACCGAAGCATGATCTGAAACACCCAGGTCACGTGACTAAGTGAAGTTTATTTATAAACTAATTTCGAGAGGAGCACGCGTTTATGATTGATAGCAGCTGGTCCTCATTAGCTAACGCAGTATTCACCAATCAGACGATTCCTAAATCACTATAAATAACCAGAGTATCTTACATTAGTCATCTTCGTCTTAAAGAATCCCCCCTTCCACCCTTACTCCTCCCATTTCCTTGTCAGGGCAGCACGGAGGCCCAATGGTTAGCATCATTGCCTCACAGCAAGAATGTCACTGGCTCAGATCTTACCTGGCCAAGTCAGCATTTCTGTGTGGAGTTTGCATGTTCTCCCGGTGTTTTCCCCGGGCTCTCCGGTTTCCTACCACAGACCAAAAACATGTGTCACAAGTAAATTGATAAAACTAAATTGATATCATAACAAGTGTTGAATCCAGCATTCACACACCATAGCGGATTCATTATTTACGTCTACCATTATCAAGCAGGGGGAGTTTTTGAGACCTACCTGAACTCAGACTCCCCTCTCGCCCTGCAACGGCGGGAAGCCCCGGGCTCGAGGATCTCACAAGCTCAGGGCTCTCTCCCGGGACAGCATGCCAAACATGCTTTATAAACAATCATCAGCAAGGGCGAACTCTTGAAATTGTTTTAAAACACCTGGTCACGTGACTAAAGCGAAGCATCGATCATTTCAGAAGCGTTTTGAGACCTGGCGAATCTGCATTTGACTGACAGGGCTAGAAAAAAACTTATGTGTCATGTAGCCTATAGCGAACCGTGCGTGTGCATGTTGTTACTGTGCTTCAAATGGCTTTTGGGTTTGAATACCGACTTGTACAAATACTCCAAAATCATGATTTTATGTATTTTAATCATGTAGAATGTGTAATGTGTATTTATATAGCGCATTTATTGTGTATGGCCATACACCCAAAGCGCTTTACAATCATAAAAGGAGTCTCTTCACACCACCACTAGTGTATAGCATCCACTTGGATGATGCGATAGGCAGCCACAGGACAACGGCGCCAGTGCGCTCACCACACACCAGCTACAGGTAGAGTGAAGAGACAGTGATAGAGCCAATTCAGTGGATGGGGATGATTAGGAGGCCATGATGGGAAAGTGCCAATTAAGGGACTTTGGCCAGGACACCAGGGTTACACCCCTACTTTTTACGAGAAGTGCCATGGGATTTTTAATGACCACAGAGAGTCAGGACCTCAGTTTAACGTCTCATCTGAAAGACGGCACCCATTGACAGTGTAGTGTCCCCTTCACTTTTACTGGGGCATTAGGACTCACACAGACCACAGGTTGAGCGCCCCCTGCTGGCCTCTCTAACACCACTTCAATCATGTTACTGTTTTATGGAGTTGGCAGTTTATTCAACTGTATCGACCTCAGATTAATAAAGGGACTAAGCCAAAAAGAAAATAAATGAATGAACATATCAGTACCTAAATGGTCCTTATTGTAGTTTAAAGGTGCTGTATGTAAGTTTTTGACTCTTAAAAAAAAATAAAAATACCATAATATGTGTGCAAATATTTAGGAAACATCCCAAGTGAACACACTTGTTTAACTGAAAAACAATGCTGAAGTCAGATATTCTGTTTTTCCATGCCGGAACGCTGTCTTTATTTAGGTAAATTTAACCTGCACAATGCCAGTTTAGCCAATTATAATTCAGCACCCCGGGTTGCCTTGTTGAAAAACAGCGTATTTCATTCATTCATTCAGAAAGGCTCTAAAAGCATGCGTCCGTGACCGAAAATTCTACCTGAATATGGAAAAAATATTTTTTTCATAGATATTGTAATAAAGGGGTTGTCCAACACTTATGTAGCTTTTTTATAAGAACAATCGTGTACCTTCATTTCAATTCTACCATAAAAGGTACAGAACAGTATCATTAGAGGTCTTTTATGTACCATACAAGGAACAACTTTTACAAAGGTACAAAACTGTTTCTTAAGGAACATTATTTGTACCACCGTGTACCTTTTTTGAGTGTATAACAATGGTTTGTTCTGTAGACAATCACTAATATTGCTTAAGGGGGCTAATAATTTTGACCTTAAAATGTTTTTTTTTTATTAAAAACTGCTTTTGTTCTAGCCGAAATAAAACAAATAAGACTTTCTCCAGAAGAAAACATATTATAGGAATTACTGTGAAAAATTCCTGAATCTGTTAAACATCATTTGGGAAATATATAAAAAATTTACTGGAGGGCAAATAATATTGACTTTAATTGTATATATTAGTGATCAGTAAGGGTGTTCAGTTATCATGCAGTTCTTGTGGTTTTGTTCTAAACACTGTTTAATATCTTTATATGCTTCTAATACTTTTATTTTTGTTTTTTTTCTGTGTTAGATTTAATTCAAGCATGCAGAAGTTTTTCACAAGAAAGATCAACAAGAATGTTGCGAATGGGAACACAGCGGCTGGCAGTGAACTGGAGGACGGTAAAGACAATACTGATCTGTCAGTACCACTGTGGGTTCAGGTAAGACTAGACAGACAGGCTGTAAAAATCTGATTTACTGTAAGTCAAGTCATGATCGTAATTCAAAAGTGCCAATAAATGACAAAATATGAGGTTACCAATTCTCAGTTTATAAACATTTATTCATTTATTTTCTTTTCGGCTTAGTCCCTTTATTAATCTGGAGTCGCCACAGCGGAATGACCCGCCAACCTATCCAGCATATGTTTTACGCAGCGGATGCCCTTCCAGCTGCAACCCGTCACTGGGAAACATCCACACTCATTCACACACACACTTATACACTACAGTCAATTTTAGCTTACCCAATTCACCTGTACAACATGTGTTTGGACTTGTGGGGGAAACCGGAGCACCCGGAGGAAACCCACATGGGGAGAACATGCAAACTCCACACAGAAACGCCAACTGACCCAGCCAAGGCTCGAACCAGCGACCTTCTTGCTGTGAGGCGAATGTGCTACCCACTGCATCACCGCCTCGCCAGTTTTTAAACAAACACAGTAAAAAAGAGTGACCTGAGAAATTACCATACCACTTACATACATAAAATGAAATAGTTTTAATCATATGTGTATTCTTATTAATTCAATCATTCATTTTCCTTATACGGGTTAGTGTTAGGGTTAGGGTTAATTTGGTTAGGGTTAAGTTAGTGGTATAGTTATGGTTAGGGCTAGGGTTAATTAGGTTAGGGTTATGGTTAGGGTAGGATTATGGGTTAGGGTTAATTGGGTAAGGGTTATGGTTATGGTTAGGTTAGGTTATGGTTAGGGTTAATTAGGTTAGGGTTAGGTTGGTGTT
>CAIGQZ010034990.1:5067163-5081251 GCA_903798205.1 Danio tinwini | reverse complement strand
TGCCATCTTCTGTTATAATAGCCTAGAGTGTCACCTGCAATTAAAAACTAGCCTAGAGCGCCATCTGCTGTTAAACACTAACCTAGAGCACCATCTGCTGTTAAGAACTAGCCTAGAGCGCCATCTGCTGTTAAAAACTAACCTAGAGCTCCATCTGCTGTTAAAATCTAGCCTGGATCGCCATCTGCTGTTAAACACTAGGCTAAAGCGCCATCTGCTGCTTAACACTAGCCTAGAGCACCATCTGTCTTTAAAAATTAACCTAGAGCACCATCTGCTGTTAAAAACTAGCCTAGAGCGCCATCTGCTTTTAAAAACTAACCTAGAGCACCATCTGCTGTTAAAAACTAGCCTAGAGCGCCATCTGCTGTTAAACACTAGCCTAGAGCGCCATCTGCTGCTAAACACTAGCCTAGAGCGCCATCTGTCTTTAAAAATTAACCTAGAGCACCATCTGCTGTTAAAAACTAGCTTATAGCACCATCTGCTATTAAAAACTAGCCTAGAGCATCATACAACCTGTATATAATGTTGATAGTACATCCATTTGTAAATATCACCATAGTTTTTCTATAACTGCACTTTATAACTTATACCTGTATCCTGCACTTGCTGCTATTGCACTCCTGGTTAGACCTAAACTGCATTTCGTTTCCTTGTACTTGTACATGTGTGATGACAATAAAGTTGAATCTAATCTAATCTAATCTAATCTTCTACTAGAAACTAACCTACAGTGCCATCTGCTGTTTAAAACTAGCCTTGAACATGTCTTCCTTTAAAAACTAGTCTAGAGCGTCATCTGCCATTGTGTGTGTGTGTGTTTCAGATGGCTGTATGAACAGAACTAAATGGCTGATCTCTTGGCCCTTGTTGTTGATCCTGTTTTTCACCATCCCGAACTGTGCCAAGTCTCGCTGGGAGAAATACTTCATGCTGTCCTTTATCCTCTCCACTGTATGGATTGCCGTCTTCTCATACTTCATGGTGTGGATGGTATGTATGAAACCTGTCGGTCCTGATCAGATGTGTCTTTCTTGTTCACCTGTGAGAAGCCGTTTCTAATATATCAATTCGAGGTGTTGCTAAGGACAAAAACTCATTTTAATATGGAAAATATTCCCTCTATCGGGTGCCGTTGCTTTTATTTAGAACACAGTTTAAATCACTCGCTCATGTCTTCAATCTGGCATCCAGCGCTTCCATTTGTTTTGATTTAGGAGTGCAATAGACTGATTTCACGCGGCCACCATTTTAAAAAGCGAAATCGAGGCTGCGGTGGAGGAAACCTGAAGGTATCGCCTGAGTCACACAGGAATGTTGTGTACCTGGCTGTATATCTTATCAGCGAAGAGAAAGTGACACATTTATCATTTCACTGCCTTCCGAGTGACCCGAAGGTCCGTTCTGAATGAATAGTGAAAATCTGCTTGTTAAGTGTGACGTCACGCGAAGGAGCTTCCGGGTCCAAGCGCTCTATAAAACTGAATGAGACTCATCAAATGCTAATAATAAACGTTTACAAAGCGATATAACACTTTCGAAAATCACGATCGCAATATATATGTCCATGCCTAATATCTGATGGCCAGAAAGTGATTAATTTTTTATAAATGGTTAAAATTTTGGTATTTGTGATGCAGCAAGCCCAGTGATTGTTGTGTACACTATGGCTTTATATAAAATTCACTTTAATGTGTGATATGATCATAATCATAAACGAATATTTAGTCAATTCAAATGAGTGGTGGCTTGGACCCGGAAACAGTATTACATACATCACCAACACGTCACCACTTAACAAGCGGATAAAAAGGGATATCGGACCTCATTTTCAGCTAAGTTCTGCTAAGGAAATGGCACTAGTTAGCTAAGGTTTTCTTTCCCAAACACACATTTTAGATGCCGTTTATCAAACTCAAGTTAATGAACTGATTCTTTCACTATATTAGACTTGCCAAGATTCAAAGTTTTGGTAATGAAATTGAAAATGTCTATTTCCCATTAACATTTACGGCACTGTTGATGGCGCTCTTAAACAGCGCTGATTTGTCATTGTGTTCACGTGCTCAACAAAAATGACTGTGATTGGCTGTGAAGGTCATCAGTTTGTCGCACTTTACTGATTTTTACCGAGTGTAACACAGACAAGCGATTCGCTTAGTGAATCGACTGATCTTTGCAGATTTAAAACACTCCAGTGTTTGTGTATCTGTGTTTGCAATCTGTGAAGAGCAGTGAACTGATGACCTTCACTGCCAATCACAGTCATTCTGTTGAGCACTGGTGAATACTATGGCAAATCAGCTGTTTAAGAATGCGCTCAGCAGCGCTTAAATGTTAGCAGGAAATTGACATCTTTAAAACTTCAGTACTGGGTCAACACTGTTAAAGACATCACGAAGATGTGCTACAGTGGACTGCATTGTTTTATCCCTCACCGGGTTACATAGGTTGAAGCAGGGAAGCGTCCCCACGGTGTTTACCTGCTGCCATGAACTGAAGTCTAGGAGGACACTTAAGCGTATTACTCTTACAGAGATTGTGATGTTGTTTGATACCTAATATGCTTTTAATTGTTTAAATTAAACTGAACTGAATGATATTAAAGTGATGTTTACAGCCTTTTCTACATTTTGAAGTCACGGCAACAGCTGGAGGTTTGTAGTACACAGCATGTTGTTGCAATGTTTACAGGATTTTTACTTCCGGATTTTATCCCGCCACAGCCTCGCTTTCGTGTTTTAAAATGACGGTCGCGTGAAATAAGCATATACCTAGTTCAACCACTGGGTGTCAAACTTACATACTACATTTTTAAGTGTCACTATTAGGTTTATATCAATATACAGTCAAAGTCAGAATTATTAAGCCTTTAATGTCTCTTTAAGCTGAATACTAGCATCTTGAAAAATATCTAGTCAAATATGATTTACTGTCATCATGGCAAAGATAAAATAAGTCAGTGATTAGAGATGAGTTATTAAAACTATTATGCTTAGAAATGTGTTGAAAAAAATCTTTTTGTTAAACAGAAATTGGGGAAAATGTTTTGCAGGGGCTAATAATTCTGATTTCATCTGTAGCATAATATGACACTTTACTAGTTTTCATTACTTCTTCCAGGTGACAATCATTGGATATACGCTGGGCATTCCTGATGTCATCATGGGAATCACGTTTTTGGCTGCAGGAACAAGCGTCCCAGACTGCATCGCTAGTCTGATCGTGGCTCGCCAAGGTAGATTGATCATGTTTTGATGTTTAGTGCTGGATAAATATCAGACTATTCTCTGTAAACCCTAGAGATGATTGTGCGTGAAAATTCCAGTAGATCAGCAGTTTCTGAAATACTCAGACCAGCCCGTCTGGCACCAACAACCATGCCACGTTCAATCACTTAAATCATCTTTCTTCCTCATTCTGATGCTCGGTTTGAACTGCAGCAGATCATCATGACCATGTCTACATGCCTAATTGCATTGAGTTGCTAAATTCCAATTCATGCTGGGAACATGCTAGCCTTGATTTGTTTAACTCTAAAGTTCAGAAGTCAGGAAGAGAACTGGCAGACAGAAAGGGCCTTGGTCAAGGTCAACATTGGTAAAGATGATGAAAAGACAGTGCAGAAAAGCTGAGCGTATGTGGAGAAAGAGTAAACTAGTAGTCCATTATAATATCTATAAGGACAGCCTTAATGCTTTTAATATGGAACTAAACACTGCTAGGCAGACTTACTTTTAACCCTTATAAACAGCAACTTAAATAATGCTCGTACACTTTTTTGCAACGGTAGAGAGACTCACAAACCCCCCAATAGGATTCCCAGTGAACTACTCTCGGAAAGTAAATGTAATGAGTTTACTCATTTCTTTACTGATAAGATCAATAATATCAGAAAGGCAATCAGCTCATCCAATCAGCCAAGTTGTGTCGACGTCAGACAAGCTCAACCACAACTTAAGAAATCAGACATTATGTCTGATTTCATGGCAATTAATGGTAAAATCTTAGAAGAGATTGTGCAAATTATGAAAACATCAACCTGCAGTCTTGACACACTCCCCACATCATTCTTCAAAACGGTGTTTAACTGTCTAGAAATGAATCTCCTAAAAGTGGTAAATGCTTCACTTCTCTCAGGGACTTTTCCAAACTCACTTAAAACTGCAGTTATTAAACCCCTCTTGAAAAAGTGCAACCTGGATAACACACTATTGAGCAGCTACAGACCAATCTAAAATCTCCCTTTCATTGGAAAAATCATTGAAAATGTTGTTTTCAACCAGGTTAACACGTTCTTAAACTCCAAGGGGTGTTTAGACAATTTTCAATTTGATTTCAGAGCACATCACAGTACAGACAGCGCTCTTATAAAGATAATCAATGATATCCGCCTAAATACAGATTCAGGCAAACTAACAGTGCTGGTATTGCTCGATCTCAGTGCTGCATTTGACACTATTGATCACAGCATACTTCTGGATAGGCTGGAAAACTGGGTTGGGCTGTCTGGGACGGTCCTCAAATGGTTCAGATCTTATCTTGAAGGGAGAGGTTACTATGTCAGTATAGGTGACCATAGGTCGAGGTGGACACCCATGACATGTGGAGTCCCACAAGGCTCGATTCTGGCACCTCTCCTGTTCAACCTTTATATGCTCCCTCTGAGCCAAATAATGAGAAAGAACCAAATCTCCTACCACAGCTATGCTGATGACACTCAGATCTACGTAGCCTTACTGCCTAATGACTACAGCCCTGTTGACACCCTCTGCCAATGCATTGATGAAATGAACAGCTGGATGTGCCAAAACTTTCTTCAGTTAAACAAAGAGAAAACTAAAGTCATTGTGTTTGGGAACAGAGATGAGGTTCTCAAGGTGAATGTACCTTGGCACTAAGGGTCAAACAACAACAAATAAGGTCAAGAATCTTGGTGTGACTCTGGAGTCAGATCTGAGTTTCAATAGTCATGTCAAAGCAGTTAGTAAATCAGCATACTATCATCTCAAAAACATTGCAAGAATCAGATGCTTTGTTTCCAGTGAAGACTTAGAGAAACTTGTTCATGCTTTTATCAGCAGCAGGGTGGATTACTGTAACGGCCTCCTCACGGGCCTTCCCAAAAAGACAGTCAGACAGTTGCAGCTCATCCAGAACACTGCGGCCAGGATTCTGACCAGAACCAGGAAATCAGAGCACATCCCACCTGTCCTCAGGTCTTTACACTGGCTCCCAGTTACATTCAGAATAGATTTAAAAGTATTATTACTTGTCTATAAATCACTAAATGGTCTAGGACCTCAATACATTACAGATATGCTCACTGAATACAAATCTAACAGATCACTCAGATCTTTAGGATTATATAAACTAGAAATTCCAAGAGTTCAGTCAAAGCAGGGTGAATCGGCTTTCAGCTACTAACAGCGCCCCCTGCTGCTGGAATCAGCTTCCAGAAGTGATCAGATGTGCTCCAACATTAGACACATTCAAATCCAGACTGAAAACACATCTGTTTAGCTGTGCCTTTACTGAATGAGCACTGTGCTACGTCCGACAGATCGCACTATTATTCTTTTCTTTTTATTCATTTAAAACCCATTTTAACACATTTTTATCTGTTTTTAATCATTCTTATTATTTGCTTTTTTATTTTCTTACACTTGTCTTTTTATTCTTGTTTATGTAAAGCACTTTGAATTGCCACTGTGTATGAAATGTGCTATATAAATAAACTTGCCTGCCTTAGCAAAATGCAAATTCATACCTGAAGCATTGAAGCAACATTCAAATTCATGCTAGTTATGTGCTAACAGCATGCTAATTTGTGCACAAAACTTGTTGATAACATCATAATTTATTTTAAACTTAAACATTAACAAGTAATAATTTCTGCATATACATGCTAATTCATTTTCTAAACATAACAACAGCATGTTAATTCATGCTAGAAACATGCTATTTTATGCTACAAAGATGCAAATTCTGGCTTACAATATGCTATTCCTGTTAGAAAAATGCTAACAATGTGCTAAATCTTGATAAAAACATAATGTTTACTAAATAGCTACATGATATAGGCTATGTTAACAATATGCTATAACCATAAAAGGTAAATGTCTTATTTTTATGCCAAGAAATATGTTTTTTAATGTTAGTTTTTGCTACTATTTTATGTTAGAAATATTTTAGCTGTATGTTAGGTTAGAAACATGCTAGCAAAATTGTAATTCATGCTAGGAATATGCTGCCAGTTCATACGTGCTGTTATGTGCTAACAGCGTGCTAATTTATGTTGGAAACATGTTGATAACATAATTAGTTTTAATTTTAAACAATGTACATTAACAAATTTCTGCTAACAAATGCTAATTCATGTTGTAAACATGCCAGTTACATGCTAATTTATGCTACAGACATGCAAATTCGAGCTACCAACATGCTTATTCTTGATAAAAACAAAATGGTTACTTAATAGCCACATTATAGGCTATGTTAACAGTATGCTAACCAAACAATATGTTAGAAGTATTACTTTTATGCCAAGAAATGTGTTTACTTTTGGTAACAAATATCTAATTTATGTTAGAAATATGTTATTTATATGTTAAGTTAGAAGTGAGCAAGCAAAATTCAAGTTCATGCTAAGAACATGTTTGCAACATGCTAATTCATGTTGATAAGATCGCCTTTGCATGCATATTGGGCCATCCTTATAATTCAAATTGGAATTATTTTCAACCAGCCAAAGTGGCTAGTGAGAGTGTCTGTCTTACCCGCCTCGGCTGAAATCTACCCGCATTTTGCAGGTTGGCAGGTGTTACTTATTGTAATAGAATATGTTAACAACATGCTAATTCATGCAACAACCATGCAAATTCTATCTAGCAGCATGATAATTATTGTAACAAAAATATGCCAGCAACATGCTAATTCATGTTAGAAACATATCAACGATGTGCTAATTCATGTTTAAAGCAAACAAGTTTACTACATATGTTAGATAAAATAATTAAAATAACATATAGTAACAATATTAATATAATAACATTATTATTATTATAAATAAAATATTATATAAATGTTTTTTTTTATAAAACTGACCAATTTATTTCATTTTTAATGTTTCATTGTTACATTTTTGCTTTGGCATTAATGCAGCATTGCCTTTTACTGAAGTAACCAGTTTTAGGATGAAACCTCCCAGCTAAAAAATACAGCTTAAACCATCCTAAGCTGGTTGGCTGGTTTTAGCTGACCGACCAGCCTGGTTTTAGATGAGTTTTGGCCATTTCCAGGCTGGTTTCCAGCCATTTCCAGCCTGGTCTTAGCTGGTCAGACTGGGAGTTGACCAGCTAAAACCAGCTTGACCAGCCAAAACCAGCTATGTCCAGCTTAAACCAGGCTGGTCAAGCTGGTTTAAGCTGGTCATTTTTCAGCCTGACCAGCTAAGACCAGGCTGTAAATGACTGGAAACCAACCTGGAAATGGATAAAACCCCTCTAAAACCAGACTGGTCAACCAGCTAAAACCAGCCAACGAGCTTAGGGTGGTTTAAGCTAGTTTTTTCAGCAGGACTCACTGAAAATCTTCATTAATATCCCACCAGACGAGTTTTTAAAGATCATATTTGACACCAGTGTGTTCTTTGAAGCTCCAGTGATGTGTTTGGGAGTCTGCAAGTGTAAAGTAGATTTTTTTCCTCAGGTCTGGGAGACATGGCCGTATCCAACACTATCGGCAGTAACGTGTTTGACATTCTGGTGGGTCTCGGCGTCCCGTGGGCTCTGCAGACCATGGCCGTCAGCTACGGATCAGTCGTAAGCACATTTCTCCACTCTTTGTGTTTGAACAGATCAAGCTGTGCTCCTCTGAAACCCCTTACTTTAGCAGCAGATCTATTTACAGCCGAAGGCAAAATTATCATGCCCTCCTGTGACATTTTAATTGTTTTTCAAATATTTCCCATGTGATGCTTAAGAGAGCAAGGACATTTTCACAGCATTTTCTATTAGATTTTTTTTTTGTTCTAGAGAAATGCTTATTTCACTAGGTCACAAAACATTTTTAATGCTATAGAATAAACTTATTGTACAGTGACTTGCCTAATTAATTTAACTTGCCTAGTTAACCTGACTAACCTAATTAAGCCTTTAAAGGGAACCCTGTGTATCAATGGCATGAATGTGCTCTTGACGCTGGTGGGGACCTACAGTATGCACCTTTAATGCTTTCTGCATGTGTAGGTTAATGTTGGATGCAAGGCTTAATTTGTGCCGGAACACACCAGATCCAGCACCTCTGAAATCTGATCGGGCACCTCATTTTACTGATCCCTCTCCTCAACCGCCCTTCTTCCCCATCCGCTGTTCACTGTCGTCCGCGACACCCCCTCCCCACTCACTTTCGTCCGCGACACCCCTCCGCCATCCACGCACCAACCGCTGGGTTGTGGCTGGAAGGGCATCCGCTGGAATCCAGACATTGAAATAGCTGGAATAGTTGGTGGTTCATTCCGCTGTGGCGACCCCTGATAAAAAAGGGACTAAGCCAAAGAAAAATGAATGAATTATAATCATTTACAGTTGAAGTCAGAATTATTATCCTCTCTTAGATTTTTTTTCTTTTTTAAATATTTCCCAAATGATGTTTATCAGAGCAAGGGAATTTTCACAGTGTGTCTGATAATATATTATTTTTATAAAAAAGTCTTATTTGTTTTATTTCGGCTAGTTTTACATTTTTTAAGAACCATTTTAAGGTCAATATTATTAGCCCCTTTAAGCTATTTTTTTGCGATAGTCTACTGAACAAACCATCATTATACAATAACTTGCCTAATTGCCCTAACCTGCCTAGTTAACCTAATGAACCTAGTTAAGCCTTTACATGTCACTTTAAGCTGTATAGAATTGTCTTGAAAAATATCTAGTCAAATATTATTTACTGTCATCATGACAAAGATAAAATAAATCAGTGATTAGAGATGAGTTATTAAAACTATTATGATTAGAAATGTGTTGAAACTAAATCTGCTCTCTGTTAAACAGAAATTAGGGAAAAAAATAAAAAGGGGGGCTAATAATTCAGGGGGGCTAATAATTCAGACTGTAGTCTTCAATGTGATGGTTTAAAGTTGCTGTTTTCTTTCTGTTTAGGTGATGATCAACAGTCGGGGTCTGCTGTATTCAGTTGTGCTTCTTCTGGGCTCCGTCGCTCTCACAGTGAGTCACTCACAAAATTAAGGACTTTTTCTGTCACTTCTGTTAAAAAGATTTCAGAAATGTTTTTATTATTATTATTATTATTATTTTTTATGACTGGTGCTTCAGTTTGCGAACCAGAAATTCTGTGTGAATGTTAAAGGGGCAGTTCACCCAAAAAATTTAAATTCTGTCATCATTTACTCACCTTTTACTTGTTTCAAATCTGTTTGAGTTTCTTTCTTCTGTTGAACACAAAACAAAGATATTTGAAAGAATGCCGAAAATCTGTAAACTATAGCCCCTTTCACACATACAGACCTTTTATTTACCGTCAATTTTCCAGAAAGAGATCATGCGTGAACAGGCCCTTTTTGAAAATCCGGTAAATTCATTCCGGCTATTTTCCGGATAGAGAAGTTGTAACATTACCGTAATTTGACAGAATGCTGCGCTGTGTGAACGCAGAAGGAAAATTGCCGGAAAGAGCACATTCACATCTAGAACGCGCTGACGTGAGACGTCTACTTTAGCCAATCAGAACACTCAGACACATTCACATCTGCAGTGTTTATGAAGATAAAATCCATTTTTCCAGACCCATTTAGCTGCTAGATGTTGGTCAGATACTGTTTCTATGTTCCTCCCTAATGCCAACTGTGTAAATAATGATCGATAAGATGCTTATGATAAGCCGTTGTTTGTTTACCTTCAAGCTCTGCTTCCTTCAGTTGTGTGACTTGCAGTCGGTGAGCGCCAGCACACACTTATTATGTACATCTCGACATGCGAAAGTGTTTCTCTATATGTTTTCATCAAAGTTGTTCACAATATTTATCCTCCACAGAGTTTGTAACATCGTCAAATGTTTACAAATACAAGCTCAGCCGTTTAGAGCTCATTTCTGGTTAATGATGTCAGAATTTACGGGTTTTGGAATAGATGTGTGAATGGTCTTTTCTGAAAAAAATTCAGGAACGTCTGTGTGAGCAGCGCCTTTTTTCATTTACCGGTAAAGTCGTTCCGTAAATTTTTCGGATATTTACCGGTATCACTGTGTGAAAGGGGCTATTGACTGCCATCGTTTTTCTTACTATGGAAGTCAATGGTTACAGATTTTCAGCATTCTTTCAAATATTTTCTTTTGTGTTCAACAGGAGAAAGACTGTCATAAAGGTTTAAAACCATTTGAGGGAGAGTAAATGGTGATAACAGTGATTTTTGGTAAAACATAGTAGCATAAAAATTGATTTGTGCCATGCTAGAATATGCATTTATTGAAAATCTGCGTAGATAAATTATATAATAATAACAAAAGTCTATAACTGTTATCAAATTCCACTGGGAATGAAAAAAAATTATGTTACAGTGTTATTAATGAACGACACGGTGGCTCAGTGGTTACCACTATCGCCTCACAGCAAGAATGTTGCTGGTTTGAGTCCTGACTGGGCCAGATGGCATTTCTGCGTGGAGTTTGCATGCTTTCCCCGTGTTGGTGTGGGTTTCCTCCGGGTGCTCCATTTTCCCCCAAGTTCAAATACATGCGCTATAGGGGAATTGGATGAACTAAATTGGCTGTAGTGTATGTGTGTGCATGTGAGAGTGTATGGGTGTTTCCCAGTGCTGGATTGCAGCTGAAAGCTGCATCCGCTGTGTAAAACATACAGTATGCTGGAATAGGTGGTTCATTCCGCTGTGGCGACTTCTGATGAATTAAGGGACTAAGCCAAAAGAAAAATGAATGAATGTTACAAATGATTAACATTGCTCAAGCAAAACATTGTCTTTTTAATTTCCACTTTCTGAACAAATTAATACAAAAATTGTTATTTTAGGAAAATCAAATACATATATAATCAAATATATCTATATATATCTATCCTGTCATCTGAAGGCAGAAGGCATTGACTGAGTAATTGACAGCTGATATTAACCAATCCATTCGTGTTAATTTCTAGAGCAGTGGGCCAATAAGAAGAGCACAAAGCATTGCCGGCTTTTTTTTATTTCAGCAAGTTCACATAACAACTGTTTTAATCTGTTCCTGAGCGCTGCGTTTGGCGTTTTTAGGTGCAAAGATGCATTCTGCATAAATGTCTCCTAAATCCGCGCACGCGGTGAGGATTTTGCAGTGAAAACAGGTCGCGCGGCAACAATTTATGCACTTGCACAAATGCTTCCAAATATATTTTAGGTTGCATAAAATTTTGGGCGCTTATGTGTCCAAAACGGTCGAGCCCTAGCATCTTTACCTGTTATTATTTCCTCATAATAATAATAAAATAAGGAAGTTATCATCAATCACAATACAAATTACAGTGAACTCCAAATGAACTCTCGTCTCCTCCACCAGCTGTAGGAAAAATCCATTATAACAACACAGATCACTTCGCCTATTTGTGCCAGAGTCTTTGCGGAAAAAAGTGATTGACATGTGGTCATTTGTGTGTAGTTTTATTTATTAATGATTTGGTTATGGGTAAAACAAAGACCATGTGGGTCAGGTAGTGAAAACGGTAGGCTACAATTAATTAATTCATTATGAATTAATTGTTATTTAACAACAACCACCCCACCCCCGCCTACGACAACGATGCCATCGTCTATCGTGATGTTTCACATTAGACATCATACGATGCCAAATTGGTCAACAAAACAGCCATATCACCCTGAAGCCCAAGACCGGTTACTCACTGAAGTTAAGCAGGGCTGAGCCTGGTCAGTACCTGGATGGGAGACCACATGGGAAAGCTAGGTTGCTGTTGGAAGTGGTGTTAGAGAGGCCAGCAGGAGGCACTCAACCTGTGGTCTGTGTGAGTCCTAATGCTCCAGTAAAAGTGAAGGGGACACTACACTGTCAGTGGGCGCAGTCTTTCGGATGAGACGTTAAACCAAGGTCTTGACTCTGTGGTCATTAAAAATCCCATGGCACTTCTCTTAAAGAGTAGGGGGTGTAACCCCGGTGTCCTGGCCAAAGTCCCTCAATCAGCCCTTACCCATCATGGCCTCCTAATCATCCCCATCCACTGAATTGGCTCTATCACTGTCTCTTCACTCCACCTATAGCTGGTATGTGGTGAGCGCACTGGTGCCGTTGTCCTGTGGCTGCCTATCGCATCATCGAAGTGGATGCTACACACTGGTGGTGGTGTGAAGAGACTCCCCTCATGATTGTGAAGCGCTTTGGGTGTATGGCCATACACAATAAATGCGCTATATAAATACACATTACATTACATTTTACATTACAACATCGCCCAACCCTACTGCCATTTAACTTTAAGAAATTATTAGTCACATTAATCTCATGTAAACATTTAGTAAGGGCATAGAGGGGTGAGATGTTAGTTTTGTGGAGATCTAAACTTGTGTATCATCTGCATAAAAATGAAAATGCATGCCATAAGAACGAAATATATGACCTAGAGGTAAGATATAAATAATAAATACTGACCCAATACTGACCCTTGAGGAACACCATGAACGACTGAAACAGGATCAGAGTAACTGTATATGAATGTGTTTTTGTCTGTCAGATTCTGGGGATTCATTTGAACCACTGGAAGCTGGACTTTAAGCTGGGTGTTTATGTGCTGCTGCTGTACGCCGTCTTCCTCTGCTTCTCCATCATGATCGAGTACAACGTCTTCACCTTCGTCAACTTACCCATGTGTCGGGAGGACTAGAAACCACGCCATGTCTCACAATGCACCATTCTGACGCCACGATCACCGCAAAAACTGGACGAACGGAAGTCGTCAACAACACTAACGCTCGACTGAAAATCCTTCAACGAGTCTCGCTTTTCACTGTGGATGGATTGGATCTTCCTGATAAGCTCATTTTTCCACATGTTCTCCCGGAAAGAGGAACTTCTCCTTGGCAGCTTTTCTCTCTTCCAGTTGAGGATATAATATCCTCAAAAATGCATTATGGAAAACGTGGATTGCGCCAGGAGGGTAGATAAACATTCACTCTTTTCTACATGCTGTTTTCTACACTGACGTTCATTTGTTTGTGAAGCGTTGGTTTGTTTGTTTCTCATGGGTTTTTTGACAGCATATCACTTCTTACGTCTAATAAGAAGCAACACATTTAGAAATGCAACAGCACAGCATCTATTATTGTTTCGTTTTTGGTGTTTCCGAATTAAGAGTTCATGCTGTGGAGGAACTTTGACCTCTTTGACCTCTAATTAGTCAAAATATTTGCATATGCAGACCAGTGGAGGACATTGGCTGGTGGCTTCACCCATTATAACAACACTTTGGTCCAAATATTTGCATATGTATACAAGTGGAGGGAATTAATTGGTGGCTCCAGCCACTTTAACATCTCATTGGTCCAATATTTGCATATGTAGGTCAAATGGAGAAAATTAGCTGTTGGTTCCACCCCCTATGACCTCTCATTTGTTTAAATATTTGCATATGTATACTAGTGGATAAAATTAACTGGTGGCTTTACCCACTATGACCTCTCATTGGTCCAAATATTTGCATATGTAGATCAGTGAAGGATATTAACTGTTGGTTCTACCCACTATAACATTTTATTGGTTAAAATAATTGCATATGTATACTAGTGGATAAAATAAACTGTTGGTTCCACCCACTATGACCTCTCATTGGTCAAAATATTTGCATATGCAGACAATGTGGATGATATTAACTGGTGGTTCCGCTCACTATGACCTCTCATTGGTCCAAATATTTGCATATATATATATATACTAGTGGAGGGAATTAACTGGTGGCTCCAGCCACTTTAACATCTCATTGGTCCAATATTTGCATATGTAGACCAGTAGAGAAAATTAACTGTTGACGCCATCCACTATGACCTCTCATTTGTTTAAATATTTGCATATGTATAC